>OX155905.1:33396045-33829789 GCA_944588485.1 Phosphuga atrata | reverse complement strand
GACTAGACAGACAAGACTAGACAGGACAAGACTAGACAGACAAGACTAGACAGACAAGACTAGACAGACAAGACTAGACAGACAAGACTAGACAGACAAGACTAGACAGACAAGACTAGACAGACAAGACTAGACAGACAAGACTAGACAGACAAGACTAGACAGACAAGACTAGACAGACAAGACTAGACAGACAAGACTAGACAGACAAGACTAGACAGACAAGACTAGACAGACAAGACTAGACAGACAAGACTAGACAGACAAGACTAGACAGACAAGACTAGACAGACAAGACTAGACAGACAAGACTAGACAGACAAGACTAGACAGACAAGACTAGACAGACAAGACTAGACAGACAAGACTAGACAGACAAGACTAGACAGACAAGACTAGACAGACAAGACTAGACAGACAAGACTAGACAGACAAGACTAGACAGACAAGACTAGACAGACAAGACTAGACAGACAAGACTAGACAGACAAGACTAGACAGACAAGACTAGACAGACAAGACTAGACAGACAAGACTAGACAGACAAGACTAGACAGACAAGACTAGACAGACAAGACTAGACAGACAAGACTAGACAGACAAGACTAGACAGACAAGACTAGACAGACAAGACTAGACAGACAAGACTAGACAGACAAGACTAGACAGACAAGACTAGACAGACAAGACTAGACAGACAAGACTAGACAGACAAGACTAGACAGACAAGACTAGACAGACAAGACTAGACAGACAAGACTAGACAGACAAGACTAGACAGACAAGACTAGACAGACAAGACTAGACAGACAAGACTAGACAGACAAGACTAGACAGACAAGACTAGACAGACAAGACTAGACAGACAAGACTAGACAGACAAGACTAGACAGACAAGACTAGACAGACAAGACTAGACAGACAAGACTAGACAGACAAGACTAGACAGACAAGACTAGACAGACAAGACTAGACAGACAAGACTAGACAGACAAGACTAGACAGACAAGACTAGACAGACAAGACTAGACAGACAAGACTAGACAGACAAGACTAGACAGACAAGACTAGACAGACAAGACTAGACAGACAAGACTAGACAGACAAGACTAGACAGACAAGACTAGACAGACAAGACTAGACAGACAAGACTAGACAGACAAGACTAGACAGACAAGACTAGACAGACAAGACTAGACAGACAAGACTAGACAGACAAGACTAGACAGACAAGACTAGACAGACAAGACTAGACAGACAAGACTAGACAGACAAGACTAGACAGACAAGACTAGACAGACAAGACTAGACAGACAAGACTAGACAGACAAGACTAGACAGACAAGACTAGACAGACAAGACTAGACAGACAAGACTAGACAGACAAGACTAGACAGACAAGACTAGACAGACAAGACTAGACAGACAAGACTAGACAGACAAGACTAGACAGACAAGACTAGACAGACAAGACTAGACAGACAAGACTAGACAGACAAGACTAGACAGACAAGACTAGACAGACAAGACTAGACAGTCAAGATTAGACAAACAAGACTAGACAGACAAGACTAGACAGACAAGACTAGACAGACAAGACTAGACAGACAAGACTAGACAGACAAGATTAGACAGACAAGACTAGGCAGACAAGACTAGACAGATAAGACTAGACAGACAAGACTAGACAGACAAGACTAGACAGACAAGACTAGACAGACAAGACTAGACAGACAAGACTAGACAGACAAGACTAGACAGACAAGACTAGACAGACAAGACTAGACAGACAAGACTAGACAGACAAGATTAGACAAACAAGACTAGACAGACAAGACTAGACAGACAAGACTAGACAGACAAGACTAGACAGACAAGACTAGACAGACATGACTAGACAGACAAGACTAGACAGACAAGACTAGACAGGCAAGACTAGACAGACAAGACTAGACAGACAAAACTAGACAGACAAGACTAGACAGACAAGACTAGACACACAAGACTAGACAGACAAGACTAGACAGACAAGACTAGACAGACAAGACTAGACAGACAAGACTAGGCAGACAAGACTAGACAGACAAGACTAGACAGACACGACTAGACAGACAAGACTAGACAGACAAGACTAGACAGACAAGACTAGACATATAAGACTAGATAGGCAAGATAAGCCAGAAAAGTCTAATCAGAAATATAAATTTTAATTTTCTTGTTTTTTTATATTGGATACAGATTTGTTTCGTTATGCATGTTCGACAGCATTTGCTTAAACAACGTATAATTTATATTTGTCTTGAAAATCAGATGGGTTTCATTCAAACTGTTTGCTAAGGAGGAATGTAAATTCGGCTGAATATTCATCAGTTGAAGTAATCAATTAACAGCGAGAATTGCAAACAAGTTTGAGAGTGCGGAAGATTAAAGCTACGAGAAACTAAATGATCGAAACAAAGATCGAAATGAAATTTGAGGTTTTTTGGTTGAAATTTTTCAACGGCGGTTCGTAAATTTCGGCGGGTTGTCCAGCGACAGGTGCAATTGCCTCGACTGATTTATTCGTTTAACGAAGGTTTTCATCTGGACGCTGCCTTCGAACTCACTACCTCTATTGCCCACATAAACAGATGTATAATTGAAACTCGCGGAAAAAGTTCCATCACAAACATGGAATATGTAACTTGCTTGGGCTCTTCATATCCATTGACTTTTAGTCTGTTTGCGTGCCTTATTAGATGCTTAATAATAGTTTAGACATTTCTTAATAATAGTTTATACATTTCTGTTTTTTCAAGAATCGTAACTAGAATATTAGATTCGATAACAATAAAAATGGTGATTTATTCTTAAAACAGTTTGTACAAATTGCAAATTATAAATACAATATTAGTATATTACGTAACGAGAGTTGTAAGTAGCATAAAACGCTCGCGGAATTACGCACTCCCCATGACGCGGGTCGTAATTGCCTTACTTCTCGAGTTATGTATTATACTTTATCTACGACCTCACTAATTAGTTTCTGTTTAAAAAGAAAAATATGTTTAGTGTAACAAATTTATTTCTTATTAGGTTAGGTTAGGTTAGGTTTATTTAATTATCATTATTTACCATTATAATAAACAAACAGTTGTATTTTCATATATAACTGTTACTCGACATTATTTAACTTAAAAGAAATGAATAGAAATACATAATGGTTACATATGGTTACTTAATGGTTATTTAATGGTTACATACCTTTTCATTTAGTACGTATTTGGGTTAAACTGGAATAAGAGTGCTCATAGATATAGGCAACCCAATGTACGCAATGTCAATTTCCGTTAGTTTGAATTGTGGCACGGGGGGCGCTGAATGTAGGAGCACGTAGTAGCAGCTCTCAATCAATCAACGAATCGTAAACCAAACGCAAGTCTGTGTTATTAATCATAACTTAACATTAATCGCGGACTGTTACATACGTGTGTGTTATGTTGTATTTACATAGTCCACGAGCTATACAATAATGGGCATTTACAATAGTGGTCGTAGATAAAAATATAAACATAACAGTATTTTATGTGTTATTAATTTCGAATAAATATTATTCCGAAACCTTTTCCTTGGCGCGTTAACAAAGCGGTGCCACATGGGCAATACCCTATTAACGGATCTGGTTTAATCTACACAATAAAATCTATATAAACTCATTTTTACCACTAATCCAGTCGAAATTATATTTATCGAAATTAATCCAGTCGAAATTATATATTAATGCAGCATTATCTAGATTTTTTAGTCTCTTCTATATTCAACCCGACAAACACAAACAATTCCCTGTGTGCCTTGTAGCAATTTACCATAATATCCTCGTAATCTCAAACACTCGAATTTATCACATTTTCTCGTAATGGACGTTATCTCAAATTGGAACACTTAAGTTAATCGTTTTTCCCGCAAGAAACAACACGAAACAGAGAGGAAAGGCGAAATGAATTTCAAACAAGTTCGGGTTGTGTCGCGACGATAAGCGTCGCCGGACGATAACCTTCACGCGACACCCGGCAACACACAAAACAGACGAATTAATCAAACGAGAATCGTGGCCGGAGAACGGTTTCAACCCCTCATTCGATTTTAACAAAACAAACGCAAACGAAGGCTGAAATAAACCGGTTCGATGTTTGGTTTTACTTAACCCTTTCTAAAGCATTATCTGTCTAGACTTGTTTATTTAGTCTTGATTGTCTAGTCTTGTCTGTTTAATCTTACCAGTCTAGTATGTCCAGTCTATCTAGTCTGTCTGGTCTGTCTAGTCCATCTAGTCTTGTCAGTCTAATCCTGTCTGTTTTGTCCGGTGTATTCAGTGTTGTCTTGAGACTTGAGATCTAATATTAAAGCTATATTTATATAAATCCGAAACTCTTTGAAGGCTAATTCCCCGATTTCCTAAACAGTGTCCATTTGCAGTCTACATCGTGTAAACTTATGAGCATACAGACAGCTATTCTGCGGTTATCTTCAATTAATCATGTAATTATGACAAACGCGTAATTAGTTTATAATAAATCACAGAGCGATAATTGCGTACACTTCATGACTAATCACGCGTTGCCGATAACGCGTATCCC
This sequence comes from Phosphuga atrata, assembly GCA_944588485.1. NCBI lineage: Eukaryota > Metazoa > Arthropoda > Insecta > Coleoptera > Silphidae > Phosphuga > Phosphuga atrata. The sequence goes on along the minus strand of OX155905.1, from coordinate 33,825,173 downwards.
TATAGATATTACTAAAACAGCAATGATATTACAACATGCATAATCTTATCTTAAACACCAATCGACTTCTTTTATAATAATTAGTTAAGGTCTAGTCTTGTCTTAATTAGTTAAAAGTAGGAATATAACTAAGCTATATATTATAGTATATAATATATTTTATATTAATTATTGCTAGTTTACTAGCAATAATTAATATTTTGTTCAAGGAATATTTGTCTTTTTTCGAAGTCGAATTGACGACTAGTCGGTTTCCGTAAAAGGTGACGTTTTATAAACTTGTCTATTTCGTTTTAATGGGTAAAGATAAGGCTTAGTGTGTGAATAAAATTGAGAGAAAAAATCCTCGGCGCTTATCTTCGGAACGGCGATAATGCGACACGGCGAGAAACCTGTTTACCATTTTTTGCCTCCGCGTCTGCTTCCTCGAGCTCTCCAAAGAAGTCGAAACGAGTAAAAAAAACAACAACACGGAATGTGTTTACTAACATTGCTTTTTGCTGCCGAGGAAAAAAATTCAAGCGTTTATTAAATTTTGATTCGAAAAGTCTAACGGATTGCGACGGAGATTAATCGAAAGTTAAAGTTTACAAACGAGATTGGAAAGCAACAGCAGCCATTCGTTTTTGTCACAAATTCAAGCGCAACATTTTCTTCTAATATTTAAGGATTATGAAATTACCTAACAACATATTGTTCAGAAAGTAATTTCGCTTTTTTACCTCTTCATAACCAATAATAAGAATCACTCAATTTGTATCAGTTCTGTCTATCCAGTTTTGTCTGTTTAGTCTTGTGAATCTAGTATTTTGATTCAACTTCATGTAATTTCATTTCACGTTTCCTTGTGTTTGGGGGAAATAATGATTATAAATCCCCAAAGTCTGCGGCAATTTATTCTAATATAAGGAATGCGAATTCGCTCACCCTCTTCCACGGCATTTGAAATCCACCGAAACTGTGAATTATCACAAATCCCTCTCCAGTCGTAAATCAACTTAATCTTATTTATACATTACACAAGCACAAAAAGTTCTTTGGCAAATACCTTCAGGGAAACATATTTAGCCCTGCTTGTCTAGTTTTGGCTGTCTTGTCTGTCTAGTCTTGTCTGTCTAGTCTTGTCTGTCTAGTCTTGTCTGTCTAGTCTTGTCTGTCTAGTCTTGTCTGTCTAGTCTTCTCTGTCTAGTCTTGTCTGTCTAGTCTTGTCTGTCTAGTCTTGTCTGTCTAGTCTTGTCTGTCTAGTCTTGTCTGTCTAGTCTTGTCTGTCTAGTCTTGTCTGTCTAGTCTTGTCTGTCTAGTCTTGTCTGTCTAGTCTTGTCTGTCTAGTCTTGTCTGTCTAGTCTTGTCTGTCTAGTCTTGTCTGTCTAGTCTTGTCTGTCTAGTCTTGTCTGTCTAGTCTTGTCTGTCTAGTCTTGTCTGTCTAGTCTTGTCTGTCTAGTCTTGTCTGTCTAGTCTTGTCTGTCTAGTCTTGTCTGTCTAGTCTTGTCTGTCTAGTCTTGTCTGTCTAGTCTTGTCTGTCTAGTCTTGTCTGTCTAGTCTTGTCTGTCTAGTCTTGTCTGTCTAGTCTTGTCTGTCTAGTCTTGTCTGTCTAGTCTTGTCTGTCTAGTCTTGTCTGTCTAGTCTTGTCTGTCTAGTCTTGTCTGTCTAGTCTTGTCTGTCTAGTCTTGTCTGTCTAGTCTTGTCTGTCTAGTCTTGTCTGTCTAGTCTTGTCTGTCTAGTCTTGTCTGTCTAGTCTTGTCTGTCTAGTCTTGTCTGTCTAGTCTTGTCTGTCTAGTCTTGTCTGTCTAGTCTTGTCTGTCTAGTCTTGTCTGTCTAGTCTTGTCTGTCTAGTCTTGTCTGTCTAGTCTTGTCTGTCTAGTCTTGTCTGTCTAGTCTTGTCTGTCTAGTCTTGTCTGTCTAGTCTTGTCTGTCTAGTCTTGTCTGTCTAGTCTTGTCTGTCTAGTCTTGTCTGTCTAGTCTTGTCTGTCTAGTCTTGTCTGTCTAGTCTTGTCTGTCTAGTCTTGTCTGTCTAGTCTTGTCTGTCTAGTCTTGTCTGTCTAGTCTTGTCTGTCTAGTCTTGTCTGTCTAGTCTTGTCTGTCTAGTCTTGTCTGTCTAGTCTTGTCTGTCTAGTCTTGTCTGTCTAGTCTTGTCTGTCTAGTCTTGTCTGTCTAGTCTTGTCTGTCTAGTCTTGTCTGTCTAGTCTTGTCTGTCTAGTCTTGTCTGTCTAGTCTTGTCTGTCTAGTCTTGTCTGTCTAGTCTTGTCTGTCTAGTCTTGTCTGTCTAGTCTTGTCTGTCTAGTCTTGTCTGTCTAGTCTTGTCTGTCTAGTCTTGTCTGTCTAGTCTTGTCTGTCTAGTCTTGTCTGTCTAGTCTTGTCTGTCTAGTCTTGTCTGTCTAGTCTTGTCTGTCTAGTCTTGTCTGTCTAGTCTTGTCTGTCTAGTCTTGTCTGTCTAGTCTTGTCTGTCTAGTCTTGTCTGTCTAGTCTTGTCTGTCTAGTCTTGTCTGTCTAGTCTTGTCTGTCTAGTCTTGTCTGTCTAGTCTTGTCTGTCTAGTCTTGTCTGTCTAGTCTTGTCTGTCTAGTCTTGTCTGTCTAGTCTTGTCTGTCTAGTCTTGTCTGTCTAGTCTTGTCTGTCTAGTCTTGTCTGTCTAGTCTTGTCTGTCTAGTCTTGTCTGTCTAGTCTTGTCTGTCTAGTCTTGTCTGTCTAGTCTTGTCTGTCTAGTCTTGTCTGTCTAGTCTTGTCTGTCTAGTCTTGTCTGTCTAGTCTTGTCTGTCTAGTCTTGTCTGTCTAGTCTTGTCTGTCTAGTCTTGTCTGTCTAGTCTTGCCTGTCTAGTCTTGCCTGTCTAGTCTTGCCTGTCTAGTCTTGCCTGTCTAGTCTTGCCTGTCTAGTCTTGTCTGTCTAGTCTTGTCTGTCTAGTCTTGTCTGTCTAGTCTTGTCTGTCTAGTCTTGTCTGTCTAGTCTTGTCTGTCTAGTCTTGTCTGTCTAGTCTTGTCTGTCTAGTCTTGTCTGTCTAGTCTTGTCTGTCTAGTCTTGTCTGTCTAGTCTTGTCTGTCTAGTCTTGTCTGTCTAGTCTTGTCTGTCTAGTCTTGTCTGTCTAGTCTTGTCTGTCTAGTCTTGTCTGTCTAGTCTTGTCTGTCTAGTCTTGTCTGTCTAGTCTTGTCTGTCTAGTCTTGTCTGTCTAGTCTTGTCTGTCTAGTCTTGTCTGTCTAGTCTTGTCTGTCTAGTCTTGTCTGTCTAGTCTTGTCTGTCTAGTCTTGTCTGTCTAGTCTTGTCTGTCTAGTCTTGTCTGTCTAGTCTTGTCTGTCTAGTCTTGTCTGTCTAGTCTTGTCTGTCTAGTCTTGTCTGTCTAGTCTTGTCTGTCTAGTCTTGTCTGTCTAGTCTTGTCTGTCTAGTCTTGTCTGTCTAGTCTTGTCTGTCTAGTCTTGTCTGTCTAGTCTTGTCTGTCTAGTCTTGTCTGTCTAGTCTTGTCTGTCTAGTCTTGTCTGTCTAGTCTTGTCTGTCTAGTCTTGTCTGTCTAGTCTTGTCTGTCTAGTCTTGTCTGTCTAGTCTTGTCTGTCTAGTCTTGTCTGTCTAGTCTTGTCTGTCTAGTCTTGTCTGTCTAGTCTGGTCTGTCTAGTCTGGTCTGTCTAGTCTTGTCTGTCTAATCTTGTCTGTCTAGTCTTGTCTGTCTAGTCTTGTCTGTCTAGTCTTGTCTGTCTAGTCTTGTCTGTCTAGTCTTGTCTGTCTAGTCTTGTGTGTCTAGTCTTGTGTGTCTAGTCTTGTCTTCTAATCTTGTCTATCTCTGTCATCTTGTTAGTCTAGTTTTAATACACGTTAAGTTTATCTATTATTAAATTTGAACTCGTAATAAGTGTTAGTAGAGCAAGTTTACTTAAACACGAATAGGCTATTTAGCGAACTTATCAAGTATACTAACTGTTAAATCTTGAAGATAAAAGCTTTGTACGGGTTTCGATGTAATAACCGAGTGTGAATATTTGGTCATTAGTAACTCATTTGTCCTTTAATTAACACGTATTTAGCTTAATAACTCGACATTTACCTCAACTACGTTGAATTTGTTTTCAGAATTAGCTCAAATATACCTACTCATTTCATAAGAAATTTGAAAGGTGTATCTTGACTGCTAAATTAGATTTAGACAGAAATTTCAATCAATTACTTTAAACGCTTAGTTTGCTTTGTTATCTTGTTAGTTATCTCGTTAATTAACTAATCTACTAAATATGAATATATATTGAAGACAAAAAGTCAAAGGCTATCGACTACTAGGTCTTTCTGCCATACTAAATTAGATTCAAAAAGATTCGCCAGACAATAACTTTGTATGGATTAGGGCTTCACACGAGAACGATATTTTTCTCGTCTCGTCTCGTCTCGTGAAAGCGAGTCGAGACAGTTTTGAAAATTATTTAGGTCAGAACGAGACCGTATGTGTTCTCGCTCTCGTGAGACACGAGAGCGTAGGTTGTCTCGCTTTTGCGAGACGTGAGAGCCTCGTTTCTGATCTCGTTCATACTTCTTCTTCAATCTTTGACTCTTGACACGAGCAGCCGTAATATTTTCTTGCATTCAAATATATTCAAGAAAATATTACGGTCGCCCGTGTCAGAATCAAAGATTGAAGAAGAAGTGTGAACGAGATCAGAAACGAGACTCACGTGTCTCGCAAAAGCGAAAGAACATACACTCTCGTGCCTCGCGAGAGCGAGACCACATACGGTCTCGGTCTCGCCTAAATAATTTTCAAAACTGTCTCGTCACGCTTTTAAGAGATGAGACGAGACGAGAAAAATATTGTTGTCTGCTCTTGCTGGCCTCGGGCAAATTACTTTTCATTATATATTTGACGATATTTGATATTTGACGAGATGAGGTGAGACGAGACAAACGGTTACGAGAGCGAGACGAGACAAACGGTTCCTACAGCGAGAGCGAGACTGAGACGAGAGTAATTTTTTTCACAACTAGCGAGACGAGATTTTTTTAAACTCTCGCCCTATCTCGTCTCGTGTAAAGCCCTAGTATGGATTATTAGACGAAGTTTACTAAAGCCTCGGCAAATTGTTAGCTTAAAATACACATATTTTGTAAAGTAGATGATATCTATGAAGCAGTTAGAAGCTATTTATGGTCAAATCTTTATTTTGAGATTCGTCTACCTGAATCTATAGAAGCAAATCTGACCAACGCTTTCCTGTTAAGTTCCAGCTTAAATTTCTTTTTACAACCCCATACAACAATAGCTCACGCTTTCTTTGTAGCAATAGACTATATCTTCTCTGTTTTCAATAGCACATTCTCTCTAACAATGGCTCAAGACTAAATATGAACACTAAATCCCTAATAAAACTGAAAACTAATTCCCTAATAAAACAAACTACCACTAATTATTCACACTTATTTCACTTCTTGTTCGGAAAATTACGAAAATTTCCATGAATTCCCGGTTTATGCTCTTTCTTTTCAAACGGAGTTAGAAGGGAGGTTCAGGTTACAATGGAGCGAGTGTAGGTATGTGGTGTGCGCTACCTCCAGTTGATTGACGGAGTCTGTGTGGAACGGACGTGCGTTGTTTGAGCAAGTCTCTTCTTGTTATGAAGATGTGAAGCGTTTAATGGAATAGTTTGGTGTTTAGTTGGGTAATAACTTGCTAGTCAAACTAGCTGTCCAAACGCCGAAGTTTATAGTGTAAGTTGTCTGTGCTTCAGATTGTTCTAATAGGATTACAAAACTAAATTGTTTAGTGCGCATCTAAACTAATTACGTTGTAAGTCTTATTCTCAAACTAACTTAGTCTTGTCCACTAACTCTACAAACTATCTTAATCTTATCCACTAACATCACAAACTACTTTACTCGTATCCACTTACTCCACAAACTAGCTTAATCTTAACCACTAATACTGGCAAACTACCTTAATCTTAATCCTAACTTTAATATCAAATTTGAATATTAATATTAAAGTAACACCACAAACTACCTTGGTCTCATCCACTTACTCCACAAACTATCTTAATCTTATCCACTACCTCCACAAACTAACTTAATCTTAACCCTTAACGGTACTTACGTATTAACGCCACCACCTCTACATTTTTAAATGCCGCCAATCTACACCTAAAATTTTTATGATAAATCATAAAATAAAACATTTTATTTAAAATTAAAACATTTTTAAAACTCAAAATACTTTATTTTTTAACCCCGGTTAGCCCTAGGCCGCATTACGGTTTTTTCCCGCGAGCGATAACCGCTATAACCGCGAAACAGCTTTAGAAACACACAGTACGCTATGGGAAAATAAGTCGCGGGTAAAACCGTAAATGAGGCCGCTTGTATTAGTTTACTTGAGTCACAAAATCACGCGGTTAAAAACCGCGGCGGTTTAGCCGTAGTGCGGCCTAGGCCTTAGATTAGATTGCCCGCCGCGAAGCGGACAGATAAATTAAGACAACATACACGCGGCATCGCGATCGCTCGATCCAATATATAGCGGTGATGGCGTTAATACGTAAGTACTCACTAACTTTAGTTTAGAATTTTTTTTCTAAATACGCAAATTCCTGTTTTAAAATCTTAATAAACCAATGTTTAGTAATACTACGTGAAATTTGTTTTCACAACCACTTAAAACATTTAGTAACCTATGTTTCTAGCGGATTTTAAAGCGATCTCAAAGTCTACTAAACTAGTTATAGATTAAATTATCAACGAATAATTAGCAAGTTTCAGTTGACTAGTTTGGCAAGCTTAGCAGACTTATGTAAGTTTAAATCTAAATCTTTTAAGATTCAGATCAAGTCTATAAACTACGTTGATTCTGTTTAAGGTGAAATCGTTAATTTTAGTTGCTTCCACTTGAAATTACAAACCAAAAGCGTGCAGGCACGGCGCTTGTTGTCCATCCTGCTAGCTATTACGTGAAAATATATAAAGACTACTAAACTAGATATAGATTGAATTATCAATCAATAAGTTTTAGACCAAAACTTAGCAGACTTATTTAAGTTTGAAACTAAATGTTTTACGATATAGATTCAGTCTATATAGAATTTATACTATATAGAATCTGTTAGAATCTATTTAGAATCTATACTATATAGATTGAGTATATATAGAATATATACTGCATAGATTCAGTCTTTATAGAATCTATACTATATAGATTGAGTCTATATCGAATCGATACTATATAGATTGAGTCTCGATAGAATCTATACTATATAGATTGAGTCTATAGACAATCTATACTACATAGATTGAGTCTTGATAGAAACTATATTAAATAGATTGAGTCTATATACAATCTGTATATATACTATATAGATTAGTATATATTAGTATATATACTCTATACTATATAGTCTTCTTAGAATCTATACTATATGGATTGAATCTATACTATATAGATTGAGCCTATATAGAATCTATACTACATAGATTGAGTCTTGATATAATCTATACTATATAGATTGAGTCTATATAGAATCTAAACTATATAGATTCAGTATATGTAGAATATATACTACATAGATTGAATCTTTGTAGAATCTATACTATATATATATATATATATATATATATATATATATATATATATATATATATATATATATATATATATATATATATATATATATATATATATATATATATATATATATATATATATATATATATATATATTGAGTGTATATATAATCTATACTATATAAATTAAATCTTAATAGAATCCATACTATATAGTTTGAATCTATATAGAATCTATACTGCATAGATTGAGTCTTGATAGTATCTATACTATATAGATTGAGTCTATATGGAATCTCTGCTATATAGATTGAGTCTTGATATAATCTATACTATATAGATTGAGTCTATATGGAATCTCTACTATATAGATTGAGTCTTGATAGAATCTATACTGCATAGATTGAGTCTTGATAGAATCTATACTATATAGATTGAGTCTATATAGAATCAGTACTATATAGACTGAGTCTTGATACAATCTATACTATATAGATTGAGTCTATTTAGAATCTATACTATATAGATTAAGTCTATATAGAATCTATACTACATAGATTGAGTCTTGATAGAATCTATACTATATAGATTGAGTCTATATGGAATCTCTACTATATAGATTGAGTCTTGATAGAATCTATACTATATAGATTGAGTCTATATAGAATCAGTACTATATAGACTGAGTCTTGATATAATCTATACTATATAGATTGAGTCTATTTAGAATCTATACTATATAGATTAAGTCTATATAGAATCTATACTACATAGATTGAGTCTTGATAGAATCTATACTATATAGATTGAGTCTATATGGAATCTCTACTATATAGATTGAGTCTTGATATAATCTATACTATATCGATTGAGTCTATATAGAATCTATACTATATAGATTGAGTCTATATGGAATCTATACTACATAGATTGAGTCATGATAAAATCTATACTATATAGATTGAGTCTATATAGAATCTATACTATATAGATTGAGTCTTGATATAATCTATACTATATAGATTGAGTCTATTTAGAATCTATACTATATAGATTAGGTCTATATAGAATCTATACTACATAGATTGAGTCTTGATAGAATCTATACTATATAGATTGAGTCTATATGGAATCTCTACTATATAGATTGAGTCCTGATAGAATCTATACTATATAGATTGAGTCTATATAGAATCAGTACTATATAGACTGAGTCTTGATATAATCTATACTATATAGATTGAGTCTATTTAGAATCTATACTATATAGATTGAGCCTATATAGAATCTATACTGCATAGATTGAGTCTTGATAGAATCTATACTATATAGATTGAGTCTATATAGAATCAGTACTATATAGACTGAGTCTTGATATAATCTATACTATATAGATTGAGTCTATTTAGAATCTATACTATATAGATTAAGTCTATATAGAATCTATACTACATAGATTGAGTCTTGATAGAATCTATACTATATAGATTGAGTCTATATGGAATCTCTACTATATAGATTGAGTCCTGATAGAATCTATACTATATAGATTGAGTCTATATAGAATCAGTACTATATAGACTGAGTCTTGATATAATCTATACTATATAGATTGAGTCTATTTAGAATCTATACTATATAGATTAAGTCTATATAGAATCTATACTACATAGATTGAGTCTTGATAGAATCTATACTATATAGATTGAGTCTATATGGAATCTCTACTATATAGATTGAGTCTTGATATAATCTATACTATATCGATTGAGTCTATATAGAATCTATACTATATAGATTGAGTCTATATGGAATCTATACTACATAGATTGAGTCATGATAAAATCTATATTATATAGATTGAGTCTATATAGAATCTATACTATATAGATTGAGTCTTGATATAATCTATACTATATAGATTGAGTCTATTTAGAATCTATACTATATAGATTAAGTCTATATAGAATCTATACTACATAGATTGAGTCTTTCTAGAATCTATACTATATAGATTGTGTTTATATGGAATCTCTACTATATAGATTGAGTCTTGATATAATCTATACTATATAGATTGAGTCTATATAGAATCAGTACTATATAGACCGAGTCTTGATATAATCTATACTATATAGATTGAGTCTATATAGAATCAGTACTATATATACTGAGTCTTGATATAATCTATACTATATAGATTGAGTCTATTTAGAATCTATACTATATAGATTAAGTCTATATAGAATCTATACTTCATAAATTGAGTCTTGATAGAATCTATACTATACAGATTGAGTCTCTATAGAATCTATACTATATAGATTGAGTCTTGATTGAATCTATACTGTATAGATTGAGTCTATATAGAATCTATACTACATATATTGAGTTTTGATATAATCTATACTATATAGATTGAGTCTATATAGAGTCTATAATATATATATTGAGTCTATATAGAATCTATACTACATTGATTGAGCCTATATAAAATCTCTACTATATAGATTGAGTCTTGATAGAATCTATCATATATAGATTGAGTCTATATGGAATCTATACTAAATAGATTGAGTCTATATAGAATCTATACTACATAGATTAAGTCTTGATAGGATGTGTACTATATAGATTGAGTCGTCATAGAATCTATGCTATATAGATTGAGTCTATATAGCATCTGTACTGTATAGATTGAATCTTGATAGAATCTATACTATATAAATTGGGTCTATATGGAATCTATAATATATAGATTGAGTCTATATAGAATCTATACTACATAGATTGAGTCTTGATAGAATCTATACTATATAGATTGCGTCTAGATAGAATCTATACTACATTGATTGAGCCTATATAGAATCTCTACTATATAGATTGAGTCTTGATAGAATGTATCATATATAGATTGAGTCAATATGGAATCTATACTACATATATTGAGTCGATAGAATCTATACTATATAGATTGAGTCTATCTTGAATCTATACTATATAGATTTAGTCTTGATAGAATCTATACTATATAGATTGAGTCTATTTAGAATCTATACTATATATATTAAGTCTATATAGAATCTATACTACATATATTGATTTTTGATAGAATCTATACCATATAGATTGAGTCTATATCGAATCTATACTATATAGATTGAGTCTTGATAGAATCTAGACTGTATAGTTTGAGTCTGTATAGAATCTATACTACATAGATTGAGTTTTGATATAATCTATACTATATAGATTGAGTCTATATAGAATCTATACTATATAGATTGAGTCTATATAGAATCTATACTACATTGATTGAGCCTATATAGAATCTCTACTATATAGATTGTGTCTTGATAGAATCTATCATATATAGATTGAGTCTATATGGAATCTATACTAAATAGATTGAGTCTATATAGAATCTATACTACATAGATTAACTCTTGATAGGATCTATACTATATAGATTGAGTCGTTATAGAATCTATACTATATAGATTGAGTCTATATAGCATATGTACTGTATAGATTGAATCTTGATATCTAATCTTGAATCTATACTATATAGATTTAGTCTTGATAGAATCTATACTATATAGTTTGAGTCTATATACTATAAAATCTATAATCTCTGTAATCTATAATTTCTGAAATCTATAATCTCTGGAATCTATAATCTCTGGAATCTATACTATATAGATTGAGTCAATATAGAATCTATACTACATAGATTTAGTCTTGTAAGAATCTATATTATATAGATTGTGTCTTTATGGAATCTATACTATATAGACTAAGTCTAAACAGAATATATACTAGTTAGATTGAATCTATATAGAATTTATACTATATAGATTGAGTCTATACAGAATATATACTATATAGATTGAATATATATAGAATTTATACTATCTACATTGAGTCTATATGGAATCTATACTATTTAGATTCTATTTAAAATGTAATATTGATGATAAATCAACTTTAAAATTAAAACTAAATATTAAATGTAACTTAAATAGTTATTATATAGTTATTATGCAGCTAGTACTAGCTTAGTTATTACAGAGCTAATAGCAGCTTCGTTGTTTTTTAACTATTTAATAACTAAATTAGCGTTTAGTTATTATATAACTAATGCTATAGTCCATTTTTTAAAGAATGCAGTACAGGGAAGATAGGAGATTATTTGACCATGTTCTCTGATTGTCTTAAATCGAGGAGAAGTTCACACCGACGATATTTACTTCTCCATCTCAACCTCTTTTCTCTCTTTCTTTTCAGCTGTTAGTTATCAATGGCTGCCGTGTCAATTCACAATTATCATCTGATCTGTTTGTATCATTTAGATTTTTTGCGTTTTTCTCCATTTATTTGTGTGAATTTTTTTACCACTGTTGCCATTTGTTGTATTCAATCAATAATAATAAGATATTCAATGAAACCATTAATAAATCACCAATTTTATATTCAAGTAACTATATTTGAATTTAGCGCCAAATTTTGTAACTACATTGAACATTTTTCATAGTGTAGATCAGGTTTCTAGTTAGTGCGTTCTTAAAAACAATGGACTATAGTTTAGTTATTATACAGCTATTACTAGCTCAGTTATTACAGAACTAATGTTAGCTTAGTTATTATAAAACTAATGCTATCTTAGTTATTATATAGCTAATAGTAGCTTAGTTATTATTCAGATACTACTAGCTTAGATATTATACAGCTAATACTAACTGAGTTATTATATTAATAATGCTATCTTATTTATTATGTAGCTAACACTAGCTTAGTTATTTCGCAGCTACTACTAGCTTAGTTCTTATGGTACTAATGCTATCTTAGTTATTATGTAGCTAATGCTATCTTAGTTCTTAAATAACTATTGCTATCTTAGTTCTTATATAACTAATGCTATCTTAGTTATTATATATGCAATGGTATTTTACTTATTGTATAACTATTGCTACCTTAGTTATTATATGGCAAATAATTGGTTCATTATTATACAGCTATTACTAACTTGGTTATTACATAGCTACTAGTAGTTATTACTTAGTTATTACATAGCTATGTTCAACATTAGTATTTAGTTATTATATACCAAATACTAGCTTATCATTAGTTATAATATGACTGTAAATGGCTGTAAATTAGTTATTGGTCAAATGGCTATGCATTAGTTATTATTAATAAATAGCTAATACAAGCTATTCACAGTTGTTTTCTTCACAATCTTTTCTATTTGTGGGCTTTTCTGTGTTTTTTTTTTTGTGAGAGAAAGAAAACTGGTTGGGAAATAAGCAGCAGAGAGGTGGAAATAAAGCGCGATATTTACACAAACTGGGCCCAGGGAAAATAAACGGCCGCCGGTGGTCGAATCGCCGTTGCTGCGTCTCTCTACCTGAGGAGTCGCTTTTTTCCGTTTCGTTTTTAATATTCCGGCGGATTCTCTCTCCCCCGGCAGGTTCTTCAAACCAGCCGAGTCAATGTTTACTCGGCTTTATTTCCTCCCTTCCACAAATATTACAAAACTTTCCGATTACTTCACGGAATTTCTTATTTACCTTTCGCGTTATTTGCTTTCCGTTCACGACAAGATACGCAGAGTTACAAAGAGTAAACTAAACGTATAATACTAGACATCATTAAGCAGACAAGATTAAATATAAAATACTAGACTGTCTAGATATTTGAAACTAGACAGACAAGACTAGACATACAAGATTATACAGACTATACAGATAAGACTAGACAGACAAGACTAGACAGACTAGACAGACAAAACTAGACAGACAGGACTAGACAGACAAGACTAGACAGACAAGACTAGACAGACAAGACTAGACAGACAAGACTAGACAGACAAGACTAGACAGACAAGACTAGACAGACAAGACTAGACCGACAAGACTAGACAGACAAGACTAGACAGACAAGACTAGACAGACAAGACTAGACAGACAAGACTAGACAGACAAGACTAGACAGACAAGACTAGACAGACAAGACTAGACAGACAAGACTAGACAGACAAGACTAGATAGACAAGACTAGACAGACAAGACTAGACAGACAAGACTAGACAGACAAGACTAGACAGACAAGACTAGACAGACAAGACTAGACAGACAAGACTAGACAGACAAGACTAGACAGACAAGACTAGACAGACAAGACTAGACAGACAAGACTAGACAGACAAGACTAGACAGACAAGACTAGACAGACAAGACTAGACAGACAAGACTAGACAGACAAGACTAGACAGACAAGACTAGACAGACAAGACTAGACAGACAAGACTAGACAGACAAGACTAGACAGACAAGACTAGACAGACAAGACTAGACAGACAAGACTAGACAGACAAGACTAGACAGACAAGACTAGACAGACAAGACTAGACAGACAAGACTAGACAGGCAAGACTAGACAGACAAGACTAGACAGACAAGACTAGACAGACAAGACTAGACAGACAAGACTAGACAGACAAGACTAGACAGACAAGGCTAGACAGACAAGACTAGACAGACAAGACTAGACAGACAAGACTAGACAGATAAGACTAGACAGACAAAACTAGACAGACAAGACTAGACAGACAAGACTAGACAGACAAGACTAGACAGACAAGACTAGACAGACAAGACTAGACAGACAAGACTAGACAGACAAGACTAGACAGACAAGACTAGACAGACTAGACAGACTAGACAGACTAGACAGACTAGACAGACAAGACTAGACAGACAAGACTAGACAGACAAGACTAGACAGACAAGACTAGACAGACAAGACTAGACAGACAAGACTAGACAGACAAGACTAGACAGACAAGACTAGACAGACAAGACTAGACAGACAAGACTAGACAGACAAGACTAGACAGACAAGACTAGACAGACAAGACTAGACAGACAAGACTAGACGGACAAGACTAGACAGACGAGACTTGACAGACAAGACTAGACAGACAAGACTAGACAGACAAGACTAGACAGACAAGACTAGACAGACAAGACTAGACAGACAAGACTAGACAGACAAGACTAGACAGACAAGACTAGACAGACAAGACTAGACAGACAAGACTAGACAGACAAGACTAGACAGACAAGACTAGACAGACAAGACTAGACAGACAAGACTAGACAGACAAGACTAGACAGACAAGACTAGACAGACAAGACTAGACAGACAAGACTAGACAGACAAGACTAGACAGACAAGACTAGACAGACAAGACTAGACAGACAAGACTAGACAGACAAGACTAGACAGACTAGACAGACAAGACTAGACAGACAAGACTAGCCAGACAAGACTAGACAGACAAGACTAGACAGAAAAGACTAGACAGACAAGACTAGACAGACAAGACTAGACAGACAAGACTACACAGACAAGACTAGACAGACAAGACTAGACACACAAGACTAGACAGACAAGACTATACAGACAAGACTAGACAGACAAGACTAGACAGACAAGACTAGACAGACAAGACTAGACAGACAAGACTACACCGACAAGACTAAACAGACAAGACTAGACAGACAGGACTAGACATACATTAAAAATAAATGTGTTTTCAAAAATAGATTTAGTTGTTAGAACGTGAAGTGAGTGTGATATTATAAATGTGAAAATAGAAATTGTTGTGGGGAATAATCTTAATCTCTGGTTGGAAATATTAATATATTACATCCGTGAGTTTTCTCTTCCGCCACGGACTTACAGAATTACATGATTAATGGACGGCGGGACGTGAAAGATTTATCTGGTTTCGCAGAAATAGACAATAGATGCTCCTATTAGATTAGATTATGTGTACGTAAACTGCTTAGTATTCTTACGGTGTAGTGAGCAATAACTACAAAATAAAGGAAGGAAAACTAAACAGATAATTAGTTTCTTTGATTAGATAATTGATCAATTTAAAGTTCTAAATTTCTAGCTTTAGCTATAAATAAATCCAACAAGTAACACTACGTATTAATAGTTTATAGTTCTTGCAAGGCTATCGACCGCGAAACAACTTCCCGATAACGAAGCATTTTGTCTGTCGCGGCGCCTGAAACTCGTTAACTCTCCACCGATCAGACAGACGGTTTATACGAAAACACTTGAGTCTGTCTGTCTGTAGCACATGCCCAACCTAACACTCCGCCTCGACATATTGCACACTACTTTTGCACACTAAATACTCAATAAGATTCGACAACAGAACAGCTTCATGGTTGATTGATGCTGTCTAGTCTGATCTAAATAGTTTAATCTCGCCTGTCTGGTCTTGTCTGTCTAGTCTTGTCTGTCTAGTCTTGTTTGTCTAGTCTTGTCTGTCTAGTCTTGTCTGTCTAGTCTTGTCTGTCTAGTCTTGTCTGTCTAGTCTTGTCTGTCTAGTCTTATCTGTCTAGTCTTGTCTGTCTAGTCTTGTCTGTCTAGTCTTGTCTGTCTAGTCTTGTCTGTCTAGTCTTGTCTGTCTAGTCTTGTCTGTCTAGTCTTGTCTGTCTAGTCTTGTCTGTCTAGTCTTGTCTGTCTAGTCTTGTCTGTCTAGTCTTGTCTGTCTAGTCTTGTCTGTCTAGTCTTGTCTGTCTAGTCTTGTCTGTCTAGTCTTGTCTGTCTAGTCTTGTCTGTCTAGTCTTGTCTGTCTAGTCTTGTCTGTCTAGTCTTGTCTGTCTAGTCTTGTCTGTCTAGTCTTGTCTGTCTAGTCTTGTCTGTCTAGTCTTGTCTGTCTAGTCTTGTCTGTCTAGTCTTGTCTGTCTAGTCTTGTCTGTCTAGTCTTGTCTGTCTAGTCTTGTCTGTCTAGTCTTGTCTGTCTAGTCTTGTCTGTCTAGTCTTGTCTGTCTAGTCTTGTCTGTCTAGTCTTGTCTGTCTAGTCTTGTCTGTCTAGTCTTGTCTGTCTAGTCTTGTCTGTCTAGTCTTGTCTGTCTAGTCTTGTCTGTCTAGTCTTGTCTGTCTAGTCTTGTCTGTCTAGTCTTGTCTGTCTAGTCTTGTCTGTCTAGTCTTGTCTGTCTAGTCTTGTCTGTCTAGTCTTGTCTGTCTAGTCTTGTCTGTCTAGTCTTGTCTGTCTAGTCTTGTCTGTCTAGTCTTGTCTGTCTAGTCTTGTCTGTCTAGTCTTGTCTGTCTAGTCTTGTCTGTCTAGTCTTGTCTGTCTAGTCTTGTCTGTCTAGTCTTGTCTGTCTAGTCTTGTCTGTCTAGTCTTGTCTGTCTAGTCTTGTCTGTCTAGTCTTGTCTGTCTAGTCTTGTCTGTCTAGTCTTGTCTGTCTAGTCTTGTCTGTCTAGTCTTGTCTGTCTAGTCTTGTCTGTCTAGTCTGTCCAGTCTAGTCTGTCTAGTCTTGTCTGTCTAGTCTTGTCTGTCTAGTCTTGTCTGTCTAGTCTTGTCTGTCTAGTCTTGTCTGTCTAGTCTTGTCTGTCTAGTCTTGTCTGTCTAGTCTTGTCTGTCTAGTCTTGTCTGTCTAGTCTTGTCTGTCCAGTTCTGTCTGTCTATATATGATATCTAGTTAATTTAGTAATTTCGAAACAATCTTGCTGTTGTTACTTTAAACTAGTTGGAAGCGGGCCAGATCGCGGTGGTCTCTTTTATTATCCTGTGTTATTGGGCGAAAGTGAAAACCGTAATGCGATCGCTTTATTATTGTTATTAGCCGGGACTGTTGTTGTTAGCCGGCGTTTTGTAGCGAGCGCATGCAGTCGACAGATATTTGGGTTAAAATCGTTGCGCAAAAACCGATGCCCCGTTCTATTTCCACACCGAAAATATTCATAACTTACACCGATTCTCGTTATTTACAACTGAATACTAAATTGCTTCAAATATTTTTATTACAATGTTTAGTTCTTGTCTAGGCTAGTTTCTCTAGTCTAGTCTATCTAGTTCGTCTAATTCGTCTAGTCCTTCTCGCATGTCTAGCCCATCTAGTTTTTCTAGTTTGTCTAGTCCATCCAGTGATATCTGTCTATAGTCCATTTTTTTTAAGAATGCAGTACAGGGAAGATAAGTCTTATTTGACCTTGTTCTCTGATTGGCTTAAATCGAGGAGAAGTTCACACCGACGATATTTACTTCTCCATCTCAACCTTTTCTCTCTTTCTTTTCACATACATTTGAAGCTGTTAGTTGTCAATGGCTGCCGTGTCAATTCACAATTATCATCTGATCTGTTTGTATCATTTAGATTTTGTGCGTTTTTCTCGATTTATTTGTTTGTATTTTGTTACTAGTGTTGCCATTTGGAGTATTTAGTCAATAATAATAAGATAGTCAATGAAACAATTAATAAATTACCAATTTTATATTAACTAAATATATTTGAATTAAGTAACTAAAAAGTAAAAAGTAACTAAATTTTAAGTAACTAAATATATTTGAATTTAGCGCCAAATTTTGTAACTAGATTGAACCTTTGTCATAGTGTAAATCAGGTTTCTAGTTACTGCATTCTTCAAAAAAATGGACTATAGTGTTGTGTGTCTAGTCATGTCTTTTGATTTGATTTGAGTAGATATATTAGACTACAATGTTATAACATTTTTAATATCGACTTAACAATAATTGTATTTCTTGTGTCGGTTAAATGAGATCGAGATTGGAATAATCGCGATGAAACTAAAAATTTAAAAAAAGAGTGTTAATGGCCGTCGGTTGCACCAGTTCGCCTTGATCTGATAATTTTAATTAAAGCGAAGACTGCGTTTCAGATGCTGGTCTGATCGAACCCGAGCGACGAAACGAAATCCGATCAATTCTCTCTGCATCTGCGCTTAATTAATTGCCCCGACTCAATTTCCCCAACCTTAATTAGACCGTAAGGAAACATCAAACACTCCCAATTATCCATAATACAACTTAATTGACCAAACATGTTGTTATCGTATCTATTTAGTCTTCGTGTTGCAGTCTAGATTTTTGGATGTTTGTCTAGTCTTGTATCTTACAAACTTTAATTAGGAATTTTCCAAAAGTTTTTGAAGTAAAACTGCTTTAGTCGCGATTTGAGAGTAAAGGTAGACTTCCGAGCAAAGCGGCTCTTGCGTCACTAACGCTGCGTTAAAGCCGCCGCGACATAGCGATAGTATTATGCACTATGGAAATGTATGAGGCGCCATTCGAGCACAGCCGCGTTGACGCGCTGCGTCAGTGTCGCTGCGCTCGAATGGCGTCTCATATATTTCCATAGTGCATAATACTATCGCTATGCCGCGACGGCTTTGACGCTGCGTTAGTGCCTCAAGAGCCGCTTTGCTCGGAAGTCTAGCTTTACTCAGATTTTTTTTAATCGTAAATGACGATGACTGGCGGAAATAGGGTTAGGCTAAGTAAAGTCATATCTCGCTGTCTACATCAGGCATGACAAACACGCGGCCCGCGGGCCGCATGCGGCCCGACAATACAGAGATTGTGGCCCGCCGAGACATTTCAAATTATTTTTGATAAACGGCGGAAGTATTATGTCCAGCACAAATAAGTTGAACTGTTGTAGCAAGCAGAGTTGATGAAATAGCCGATATTTTGAGAAATCGGCATAACTAAATAATATCAACATTTTAAGCCTACTCTGTTGCAATTGATGATTGAAGTGCAATTTCACATGCAAGTGAAATGAAGTGCAAGATATTGATGTTACAGATATTCGATATATCGCTCAGCTAGCCGTTTTTATTCGCGGATGCGATGTTAATTTTAAATTAAGTGAAGAACATCAATCATTGGATTTGGAATGAATCAAACATTGGAAGTCTGAAATAATACAACTACTGAAGCTGATATTTTTGTTACGCGTTTGGAAGTTTTGAAGAAGCATAAGTTACCATTGTAAAAGTTGGTGCAACTGCAACTGATGGTAGGTGCAACCATGACCGGTATTACAGTTTTTGAGGGATTAAAAGAAGTATGATAATATTTTCAACATTTACATGGTATTATTCACCAGCAAGTCACCAAAATTATATTCGAGCACGTGGGCTTTATCATCGTCAATTTGTTTTATTTTTGGAAGATTAGAATGTGAATACACCGATCTAGCATATTATACGGAAGTACGATGGCTTTCTAGTCATAAAGTGTTAAAACAATTCTTTAAATTGTTGGACGAAATCAAAATTTTCTTGGAAAAAAAAATATGAATGTGCTGAATTAAAAGATGGACAATGTATAAACGACTTAGCTTCCCCCGTTGATATCACAAGTCATCTTAATCAACTTAATTTTATAAACTTCAAGGAAAAAATCATGTTGTTACAACGCTATTTGATAATATTATATAATATATATTATATAATAGAAAATGATGTCTTTGGATGAAGTCTACAAACATGCATTTAACACTATTTTATATAAATAGCAGATTTTCATCTAAAAATTGTGTCATTTTAATCTTTCCAAAGCGAACCGTTTTGGCTGAAGATTTTTTTTGCAAAACTTCCAATCGCGTTCTCCATTTAAACCCATGTAAATTGAGAAAGGAAATTCAAAGAAGGGGTTCATTTTTATAGTTTTTTCTCTTGCGACTAAAGCGAACGTTTTTACGAAATTTGCAAAGAATACTTTTTTGTAGACACCAACGTCCTATATACGGATATCCCGTTATAATTTACTATTTTGAGGTTCTGATAATATATTTACAAAAAACGGCTGAAGACAAAATAATTCCTCACGCCGTCCTTATTGGAGGGAGAGCGTTCAAATTTTGTCAGCTGATACTTCTGGTGGATACCCACATCCAGTAAAAGTTTAATTAAAATCCCTCAGGGGTTAATACATTTTTTCGCAATTTTTTTAATATTTTGAAATTTTCGTGTTTTTGGTTGAAATTCGTGATTGATATGTCTGGATTTGTTAAAAAAAATATTTGTAGAGAATTAGTCAGTCTATGATATCATTCAGTTAGTTTTGCAAAATATTTTATGTTTACATTATCGGACTTTAATAGAGAGTAATAAATTCAAATAACTATAAATTGAAAACTGCAAGAGATATATAGAAATTTCTTTCAGATCTATATAGATTATACATTTTTCTAATGAAATTGACGTTTTAGTATCTTCGTGGCCGATAGCCGTGACACAGGATTTTTTCAAATAAAGAAATACTTATTGAAAACTTGCCAATTTATTTTTTTGTCCAACTCTTCGTTATTGAATATTGGAATGAAACCAAACTAATTATAGATACAATCATACTAACTTATTTAAGCGGAATATAGCTTGAAAATATAAATATATTCAACCTTACCGTAGCTCTATAATATGATTCAGTGTAAATAATTAAGGCTTTTAAAAACTTCAAACAAATCTCATGTTGACAAACAACAGATATTTGTATGCTGTTTACTAGACCTCAGTCCACGTTCGTGGCACTAAACAAGAACTACATAAATATCATTCGAAACGCGTCTGCAGATGGCCACTCACTTGGGTTAAATAGAAAGATGTGATCTTAAAAAACATGTTATTTATCTGGTTCTTGTTTAGTGCCACGAAAGTGGACTGAGGACTAATAAATAGAATAAAAATATCTGTTGTGTTTCAACATGAGATTTGTTTTGTAGTCTTATAAAAACTTAATAATATTATAGAGCTACGGAAAGGTTGAATATATATATATATATATATATATATATATATATATATATATATATATTCAAGCTAAATGTTCCGCTTTAATAAGTTGCTAAATAGAAAAAGAAAACTTATCTCACTTTGTCAATATCTATTGCTTCAATCGCCTAAATTTAAATTTTTTGAATTTTTTTTTTTTTTATTAAAATTATGGAATTCGAACCAAGATTTCTTGATTTGAAAAGCTGTGAAGTATAATTTCGTGTTTTTACTTCACCTCTATCTATCGATATTGAAATTGTTGGTGAAAAATATCAAAACTTCAGAAAGGTGAAGATTAACCGATCAAGATATATCAACAAATTTAAAAATTGCAACAGTTATTCAACCAAATATTGATGACTTGCAAAACAAACGATGTCAAATATCTTCTAAGAAGTAGTATTAAACTCATTTTGTTTATTATAACTTTTATTTTAGTTTTATTTTTAAATATAGGATATTTATAGTTGCAGTGTAAAAAATAACACGAATAAAATAAATATATAATATATCATTCTAACAATCATATTTAATTAATTTTTTGAACAGTAAAAACATGCGGCCCCCAACTTAGTACAAAATAGAAAATGTGGCCAGCAATATCATATGAGTTTGACATGCCTGGTCTACATAGATCGACAGTTCCAGCAATTTGATATTTCCCAATAATGGAATTGAAAAATTGAAGTAAAGTGACTTGAGGCTTGAGTAAAGTGACTTGAGCAATAGATATTGACAGCAATAACACAAACCTTGTTTTTCTGACCGAAATAACTTTAGGTAAAGTCTATATTCTGCTTACGTATATCCGTTTTTTAAAAATAACGGTGTTGGCGAAATAAATTTTCTCGCAAATTGACCTGAGAATTGTTTGGAAACGGAACGGAATTGCGCAGTGTAAATCGACATCATGCTCCACTTGATCGACAGTTCCAACAATTTGATATTTCCCAAAATTGAAATTGAAAAATTGATGTAAAGTGACTTGATAGTAACTTAGACCTTTTTTTTCTGGTCGAAATAACGTTAGTTAAATTCTATATTTTGCTTACGTCTATCCGTTTTTTGATCAATAACGGTGTTAGGGAAATAAATTTTCTTGCAAATTGAACCGAGAATTGTTCGCAAACAAATTTCGCAGACTGAATTGCGCACTGAAACTCGAAATCATGCTCCACTTGCCCTTTCCAGAGTCTCCAGCAAGCACTCTATATGCTAAACAACTTTGATCCCTTCGACACTTCATCTCAATATTTATTCATTGTATTGACTTATTCTTCGAAAAAAAGAGAGACAAATTAGACGGACTAAATTATATAAGAAGGATTGGACAGGACTAGATAAAAATGATTAGAGAGAGAGACAGGATTAGATAAACAAGATTAGATAGATAGAGCTAGATAGACAAGTGAATGTTACATTTGAATGTTCGTAGGTTAAGTTAATTAATCCAGTCAAAACTAGTTAGACTAAGCAGGGATTTATAGTAATTTCATTAATAATGTGTTTGAGTTGTTGGTAATTTCATAAATACAGATTGCACATTTATTGGCAAAAGTTTTGTGGATGCGACACACATTCATTACAGCAGATGTTAAATTGCACATTAAACGGATTACGTAAGTCGGAGGTCGCCTCAAGGCCCGTTCGCGTTATTTATTCGTTCTGTCGCTGCCGCTGCCTACACCACTATACCTCTTTAGCCTACATAATAAAAATCGTTTTTTTCATTTTGTTAGAAGCTAAATAGATATTGTAAACAAATCCAATACGGATATGGAAGAATTACAATTTGGAATATATCAACATTTTGTCTACAATTATGCAAACCTTAGCAGTAAAATGCAGGAGCCACACCGTACTTATAATTATATTTAATTTACGTTATTAGTCATTTTGTGAATTAAAGAACATAGTTTTCTTAATTCTTTTCTTTTAATATGAAAATTCACACAGAATTTTTTTTTCTATTTTTTTTATATTTAGAACTTTGCTTTAAAGTTCTCGCCCCAATTTCAACAATTGAGTCTGAAATTTTAGATTTTGTCTGAATTTTGTCCGGCACAAATTAATCTGGGATATATCAACATTTTGTCTAAAATTTTGGAAAATTTAGGAATTTTCAACCTAACCTAAATTTATACACAAATTATACAAAGATTTTCGTCCAAATATTAATAATTCAGATTTAATTTAGTAGGGAAAGATGATTCCTTCTAAATCCACCGCCACCACAACCATGCGCATGCGCGATGATCTTTGACCCCTGACCTTGACTTTGACACTTCCGGTTTCGACTTCCTGTTTCGACTTTCGCTTTCGACTTCCGGTCTCCATTTCCGCAACTTCCAGATGCGCGGGAATTCAAAAAAATAGACGCGAGGCGGGAAAATTCAAAATCAGATCCTGTTGAGGCAAATGAGGTGTGAAGTTGATTGCGTATATCAACGAGACTAGACAGATGAAGCTAAATACATGAGACTAGATAGACGGGGCTAGATACATGAGACTAGATAGACGGGACTAAATACATGAGACTAGATAGATTGGGCTAGATACATGAGACTAGATAGATGAGGCTAGATGCATGAGATTAGATAGACGGGGCTAGATACATGAGACTAGATAGATGGGACTACATACATGAGACTAGATAGACGGGGCTAGATACATGAGACTATACAGACGAAACTAAATACACGAGACTAGATAAGACTGAACTAAAATATATAAGGAATTGTTTTGTGTTTTAATTGAATAAACATATTAAGATTTTGATTTATCAGTAGTCGGTTAGGCGTAACCGGATGTTTCACTCATAACAACTCCCTGTTATCTTATCAGCTGCACGCGAGTGGAGAAATAATAAATTATGAAGCGCGGTCTAATAAATTTCTTGAGATTATTGGTTTTAGGTCGGACAAGATCGGACAATACCGAACAAGGTCGAACAAGAACGGACAAGACTATACAGACCACATATTTATCCGAAAAATTTCCTATGAGTAAGCGATATTTCTTAAACTTGTCTGTGGCCCAGATCGTATTAATGTTTTTCATTTATATAAATACCAAGGAGTTCAATTTTCTGGCATCCACTTTTCATCTACTTGCATTCACTTTTCATCTACTTGCATCCACTCTTCATCTACTTGCATCCACTTTTCATCTGCTTGCATCCACTCTTCATCTACTTGCATCCACTTTTCATCAACTTGCATCCACTTTTCATCAACTTGCATCCACTTTTCATCTACTTGCATCCACTTTTCATCACGCTAAACAGGGTGTGAGGTCTATGTGACCCCACGCTAAACAGAGTGTGGGGTCTATGTAACCCCACGCTACACAGGGTGTGAGGTCTATGTAACCCCACGCTTAATAGTTTCTAAGGTCTGTGGTGCCCCACGCTAAAGAGGATGTGAGGTCTATTTTTAGTCAGCTTTCATCAGCTTTAATCTCATTGGGTTAGTTGTGTTAGCATTAAAAAAAGCAAAGTCGAAACCGGAAGTGTCAAGGTCAGGGAGTCAAAGGTCATCGCGCATGCGCATGGTTGTGGTGGCGGTGGATTAAGAAGGAATCATCTTTCCCTACTTAATTTTTAAATTTTGTCTTATCTTAACTTTTTATTGTGGGGTGATACGCGTTAGAATAGGTATCACTCACTGTTTGCGGAGGAATTTATTTACATGGATATATATATATATATATATATATATATATATATATATATATATATATATATATATATATATATATATATATACAAATATTCAAGAGATACAAACACTGTTGAGGGACTGAGTGGAGCTGGACTCCCTGAACTGGACTCGACTTCTGACTGTATGGACGGAACTGTCCTGCTTGACTGTTTGCGTCTGATTGTCTTGACGGAACTGTTTTCCTTGTTCGGGGGTTCAGGTATTTATGTTATGTCCAGGTATACTGGTCCCTCATCTGGGGGTGATTATTTTTCTATTTTCGGCTATTTGTCGTTTTGGTGATTACCGAATCTCGAGAAAAACGTCTTGTCGTATTTTCCCCGGGGATTACACCATTGACCCTAATCAAATATTTTCGGAAATTCTTTTGAAAATATTTGGGTAATCACCGTAATGCCCTCGTAAACTAAAAGTACAAATATTTCTTAATCTGCTCGAGGATTACATTATCGACCCTAATCAAATAATTTTTTTTTTTATTTTCGGAAAATTTTCGGAAATTGTTCGAAAATATTTGGGTAATTATTATAATGCCATCGTAAACTCAGAAATAAAAATGGAACGGCTTGTTGCCGCTACATTATCTTTAACTTTTGCATTACCTAATCTGGTATACCTATATGAATATTTTTTGTCTACAATTTTGTAAACTTTAGAATTTTTCTCTAAATTTCTCCACAAATTTGCCACGAAAAACAAGATTTTGTCCAAATTTGAACAATTAACATTGAATTTCGTCTCAAATTGAAATATATAATACGTAAAAGCTACTTCTCCTCAATCGTATCGCTCGTCTCCGAGCATCGTGGCAATAGTATAGCCTAGGGATCATATTTGTTGTGCTTTCATTGTTGTACTCCATTCTTCCCTGTTTTCAGCAGCGTTTGTGCAATCGTGTACAGTTGCGCCTATTGCTTTGGATATTTGATCCACATAGCGCGATGGTGATCTTCCTCGTGGTCTCTTACCCTCTTTTTACATCTTACATCTTTCCTTGGACTATCAATTTCTCAAGTGAGCCGTCCTTTCTTCGCATTATGTGACCGAAATATCTTAGGGTGGACTTTTGGATAGTTTTGCTCAGTCGATCGAAGATATTAAGTTCTCGTAGAATGGATTCATTAGTACGTTTTTCCGTCCACTATATCCTTAGCATGCGTCTCCAGGTGTACATTTCAAACGCATCAATTCGTCTTCTGTCAGCATTTTCATCATTTGTGTTGTCACATTCTTGTCATTTTTACTGTCCAGGATTCCGCAGCGTATGTGACTATAGGAAATATAAGTGTCTTTATGACTGCCATCTTGGTTCCTTTAGAAATGCTCTGATCCTTCCAAATACGTGAAAGTTTTTCAATTGCGGTTTTGCCCATAGCTATTCTTCTCCTTATTTCGCTTTCACAACTGCCAGTTCTTGAAATTTGTGAGCCCAAATACACGAACTGCTTTACTACCTCGATTCCATCAATATGCGTTGGGCTTTGCAGTCTTTCTTAGGATAGGTTTATTATCATTATTTTGGTTTTTGTTTTATTTATTTCAAGGCCCACCTCTTCGCTGATTTCTTTCACCTTCTGGAGCAGGTTCTTGATCTCTTCTTCCGTACTTGCCAGCAATGTTGTATCATCTGCGTACCGTAAATTTGATATTTTGCTGCCTCCTAAAACTAACCTAACCTAAAACGGACCTACTAGACAGCTAAAAATCGAAGTAAAACAGGCAAACGTGTCTAAATAAAAGTGGAAGAAGAAGAAGAAATTGGAATATTCACGATTTCATTGATAGATATCTCAAGAACGGTTGCAAGTAATTAAAAATGGATTGCGGAAATGTTTTCAGGAGCTCATTTTGCTACTAGAACATTTTCTTTGGAAAAAGAAAATCAGCATTTTCTTCGGGAAATTTATTTCCTGGAAGTTTATTGCAAGTTATATATCACGAACGGAAGCAGTTAACAAAATGCAGTTTGCATATTTCTAAACAGCAGTGAAAACAATTTCAGAAACACGTTTTAGGTGTCCAATAACTTAATAAACAACGATTTTTAATCTTTTTTTTGTAAACAATCCCCACGAATCACGTATTTTCGAACGAAATTTCAAAGAGATAACATTAATCACGTATTTACAAACAAATTATTAAAGAAAAGAAAAAAGTTCGAATAATAAAATGAAATTAAAAATTTTAATTAACCCCCGACACAAAAAAAAGTAAAAAAATAAAATTTCTCTCTTGCCCTTTTAACTTCATTAAAAGTACATATTAATATTTTGATGATGAGCGTCACCGCGTCGGGGGACTGCTATGTAAATCAAATAATAAAACCAGAATTCAAGGAAATAGAAAGTAGATTGATAAGGTATGGATTATACAAGGATCCTACTCTGTGTAAGCAACGTACGTTAACAAAACAACAATATCCAATCGATAAGTTTTCAGTCTTGATTAATTTAGTCCGAATAAATCGCAAAATAAACACAATCGTCAACGACGTCTCTTAAGAACTTTATTAGTAGACCTTGAACAATTAGTAGACCTTGTAAGATAGATTGATACATCTAAGTTCATACGTACAATTTGAAACTAGTAGGTATTTTCTATTGTACCTATGTATTGTACCTTATACCTATGTAAGTATAACTAATTATACTTTTTCACATAGCGGTCCCCCGACGCGTCGACGCTCATCGTCAAAATATTAATAGGTACTACTTAATAGGTAATATTAATAGGTTGGACTTTTAATGAAGTTAAAAGGGCAAGAGTGAAATTTTATATATTTTTTGTGTCGGGGGTCGGGGTTACTTACAATTTTATTTTATTGGATTGTAAATAAACAAAAAACAAAGAAAATTTGAAATAATTTCTGGAAAAAGAATGCAAATTCAGTAAACTATCTGCAAATGATATTACCGTAACAAATTTTCTTTTTCGTTGCAAATAAAACCAGAAGAGAGAGTTTAAGCAACATATAGTTTCCTCTATGCTTCACACTTATAGGCAATAAGATCACGTTTTAAGAGAAAACTTAAAACGAGACACAAGTTTATCAAACAAAAATACGTAACAAAATGCTTCACTTTCACCTCCACATTAACTTCCTAAAAACAACAACAGAACCGAAACATTTAATACAACAAAACCGAACCAATTTCATCTCAGACTGCTTATTTAACCTAAATAGTTTCGGACCAAATTTACAGATGTTCCATTTGAATCAAAGATAAAACCGTTCCTCGCTTACTTTGTAAACTGGAAATTTAGTTCACCAACAAAACTAGTGCAGGTCTATTTAGTTTATAGTAAAATCAATATGTGTGCACTATTTACTCGACCGCGTAAAATCTAAATGCTAACACATAAATCTAAATGCAACGCGCTACATATTTTGATAATCTAATTCACAACAAACATTATTCAGACACAATTTAACTAGTAAAAATAGATTTGGTTTTTAGCCGCAGCAGGGGTGAGTCGCTTAGTCGGTCTTTTTTTATTGATTATATTTAGGGCTTCTATCCCTATTTAGGGGCTTGGAAAATTAACAGATGCTACGGTTATTAAAAGTGTATATGAATATATTAAATTCGATAAATAAGACGAAGTAGATGGTACTAACCAGAGATGCTAGACTAGCCTAGACAAGGCTATCAGATAAAGTTAGATGGGCAAAGTTAGACAGACAATGATTGAAAGACATACTAGGTGGACAAGGTTAGACAGACAAGGCTAGATAGACAAGACTATCTAGAAAAAAGGGGGACCGCTATGTGAAGAAGTTATACCTACATAGATATAATGAATAGAAAATACTTACTAGTTTCAAATTGTACGTTTGAACTTAAATGTATCAATATATCTTACAAGGTGTACTAAGTTTGTACTAAAGTTTGTAGTTTGTAAGGTTGTACTGAGTTTCGACTAGACGGATAAGACTAGACATGCAAAACTGGACAGACAAGAATAGGCAAATAGGTCTAGACAGATAGAAACAAATAGACTCGACAGATAATACCAGGCATACAAGACTAGACAGACAAGATTAGACAGACAATGCTAGACAGACAAGACTAAATGGACGAGGATAGACAGACATGACTCGACAGACAAGACTAGACAGACAAGACTAGACAGACAAGACTAGACAGACAAGACTAGACAGACAAGACTAGACAGACAAGACTAGACAGACAAGACTAGACAAACAAGACTAGACAGACAAGACTAGACAGACAAGACTAGACAGACAAGACAAGATAGACAAGACTAGACAGACAAGACAAGACTAGACAGACAAGACTAGACAGACAAGACTAGACAGACAAGACTAGACAGACAAGACTAGACAGACAAGACTAGACAGACAAGACTAGACAGACAAGACTAGACAGACAAGACTAGACAGACAAGACTAGACAGACAAGACTAGACAGACAAGACTAGACAGACAAGACTAGACAGACAAGACTAGACAGACAAGACTAGACAGACAAGACTAGACAGACAAGACTAGACAGACAAGACTAGACAGACAAGACTAGACAGACAAGACTAGACAGACAAGACTAGACAGACAAGACTAGACAGACAAGACTAGACAGACAAGACTAGACAGACAAGACTAGACAGACAAGACTAGACAGACAAGACTAGACAGACAAGACTAGACAGACAAGACTAGACAGACAAGACTAGACAGACAAGACTAGACAGACAAGACTAGACAGACAAGACTAGACAGACAAGACTAGACAGACAAGACTAGACAGACAAGACTAGACAGACAAGACTAGACAGACAAGACTAGACAGACAAGACTAGACAGACAAGACTAGACAGACAAGACTAGACAGACAAGACTAGACAGACAAGACTAGACAGACAAGACTAGACAGACAAGACTAGACAGACAAGACTAGACAGACAAGACTAGACAGACAAGACTAGACAGACAAGACTAGACAGACAAGACTAGACAGACAAGACTAGACGGACAAGACTAGACAGACAAGACTAGACAGACAAGACTAGACAGACAAGACTAGACAGACAAGACTAGACAGACAAGACTAGACAGACAAGACTAGACAGACAAGACTAGACAGACAAGACTAGACAGACAAGACTAGACAGAGAAGACTAGACAGAGAAGACTAGACAGACAAGACTAGACAGACAAGACTAGACAGACAAGACTAGACAGACAAGACTAGACAGACAAGACTGGACAGACAAGACTGGACAGACAAGACTAGACAGACAAGACTAGACAGACAAGACTAGACAGACAAGACTAGACAGACAAGACTAGACAGACAAGACTAGACAGACAAGACTAGACAGACAAGACTAGACAGACAAGACTAGACAGACAAGACTAGACAGACAAGACTAGACAGACAAGACTAGATAGACAAGACTAGACAGACAAGACTAGACAAACAAGACTAGACAGATAAAACTAGACAGGCAAAACTAGACAGACAAGATTAGACCGGCAAGACTAGACAGAATAGATGGACTAGACGGACTGGACAGACCAGACAGAACTAGACAGACTAGACGGCCTAGGCAGAACTAGACAGACTAGATAGACTAGACAGACAAGACTAAACTGACAAGACTAGACAAGCAAGACTAGTCAGACAAGACTAGTTAGACAAGACTAGACTTGATAGACTAGATAAACAAGACTAGACCTGCAAGACCAGACAGACAGGAGTAGGCAGACAAAACTAAGTGGGTGGAAATATTTTCTGTTGAGAAATTGGTTTGTAGACAACGAGGATGAGGATTTTTGTGAGTGTGAATTTATAAATAGGACGTGTCAGAGTTGAATAGCAGTTTGTGCCGAGGAAATTAGCTACAAAACGGTCGAAAGGCGTGCCTGCCTCTTTCGTCTTTGTCTTCTTCGCCTTGGAGAGACTCGCTGCCACTTTACTTTACCCATATGCGTGAATACCTCGCACAACTCGAACGGCTCGGTTTTTTCTCGAAAGATCATGCCAAATAAGAAAACACTGCAATAAATTGTCGTTTATAGGGAAAGTTTTCCGGCTTTTCCGGTGATATTTCCAAACAAGTTATTAAGGGAACACTTCGCGCCTCCGACATTTATGAAAATGTGGCGCAACGGAAAAAGTAAAACCCGTGATATTCCACATTAAACTCCCCAAACGACAATAAAAAAAGACATTTAGCCCTTCGCAGGGCAATCAATATCTTAATCTACCAAAACTAAACTCGCTCTAGAAAACTGAAAATAGATTTTGCGGTGTAATTACCCCTGGCGCGCCCACCGAAGGATTAAAAAAAACAATTTTAACACTTCATTTGCCCTTGAAATATCATCACGTTTTGATTAGATAGAATTGGTGAAACCATCCTACGTTATAGAAAATCATACAAACTTAAAATAAACGGAACACAGCCTGAATATATAAATATGTTCGGCCTTTTCGGAGCTCTATAACAATTATTGAGTCTTTTTAGGACTACCAAAGCAAATCTCACATGAAATTGGAAATTCATGGAAGAAACCTCGGCTTCGTCTAAAAGACTGAATTTTGATTTTCTTCGTACGATATATTACCCTAACTGTCTTACCCTGACTAGTTTGTTTTTGGGGGTGACCGTATTTTTATCCTCTTCCAGGTATAATGAATCGTTCACGGGGTATTGTTCCTATGACCTGATCGTAAAATATCCATTACTAAATTTGGACTGGGTGTACTACACCCAACCTACCGCACGAAGGGTTAAAGAAAACTAGACAAGACTAGATAAGACTAGACAAGACTAGGCAAGACTAGACAAGACTAGTCAAGACTTGACAAGACTAAACAAGACTAGAGAAGGCTAGACAAGACTAGGCAAGACTAGAGAATGCTAGACAAGACTATATAAGACTATACAAGACTGTAGAAGACTAGACAAGACTGGACAAGACTGGGCAAGACTGGGCAAGACTGGACAAGAATGAACAACACTGAACAGGACTGGACAAACTGAACAAGACTAGACAGGACCGGACTATAACAAGCAAACTAGACTGGATTAGACTAGACTACACTAGACTGGATTAGACTAGACTGGACTAAACTGGACTAGACTAGACTGAACTAGACTTGTCTAGACTGGATCAGACTGGCAAAACGACACAAGACTAGATAAACTAGACTAGACACTACAAAACGAGACTGGACAAGACTAGACAAGACTGGACAAAACTGAACAACACTGAACATGACTGGACAAACTGAACAAGTCCAGTCTTGTCTGACTGGACAAGCATAGACAAAACTAGACAAGACTATACATCAACAAACTAGACACTAGACTGGACTAGACTGAACAAGACTGCACTAGACTCTACAAGACGAGACAAGACTAGATGAACTAGACTAGACTCGTCTAGACAGGACTGGACAATCCTAATCAAGACTAGACAAGTTATACATCAATAGCAAGCTAGAGTGGACAAGACTGAATTAGACTAGTCTGAGTTAGTCTAGAGTAGGACCAGGCTGGACTAAACAGGACTAGACTGACTAGACTGGACTAAACTGGACTAGACTGGACTACACTAGACTAGACTGGAGTAGACTGGACAAGACGAGACAAGACTATTATTTAACTGTGAATTATTTATAAAAAATATTTAATTTTAATTAATGAAAAAGGATTTCCTAATTGTGTGTCAAGTCGTTATCAGTGATATTCCATGGCCGCGGATCGACCCAAATTCGTCGATTTCACCTTAAACAGAGGAAAGCGTAAACAAGACGGGAAATGAAATAAACAAACTCCACTATTTACTAACACTTATTGACTCAGTCGACATAAACAAACACTTAAAGCGAAAAAACCCGCTCTAAGTTTACTTATCCCATAAAAACTAAACAAATAAAACGTCTAGACGTGATTAACAAGACTAGAGAAGACTATATCTTAAGCTACGTACGCACGGTGTAGAAAACTGGCATATAGTCCTGCTATAGTATGACTAAACTAGACTAGTGTCTAGTCTAGTGTCTAGTCTAGTATGACTAGTTGTGTGACCGCTTCGTATAGTTCAACTATACAAATAGTTTTGTGCTATACGAAGCGGTCACACAGCTATACTCAAACTACAGCATAACTATACGCTACTTTTCTATACCGTGTCTGCGTAGCTTTATAGTACAAGACTAGAAGAAAGTAGACAAGATTAAAATATATTACACAAGACTTGATAAGACATGCCAAGGCTTGACAAGATTTGAGAAAACTTGACAAGATAGACAAGGCTTCACAAAACTTGACAAAACCTTACATTGAATTGAAAAATTCATTATGTTTTTACCACACTTAGACTATGTAAAAATGTTATTACAACTTGTTATTCACAGTAATATAAATTTCTACACATACCACGACTTAAGTTTCGACGTTTGACGGTCATTTTTGACGGTTTGACGGTCATTTCAAAAAATGACCGTCAAACGTCGAAACTTAAGTCGTGGTATGTGTAGAAATTTATATTTCTGTGAATAACAAGTTGTGTAACATTTTTACATAGTCTAAGTGTGGTAAAAACATAGTGAATTTTTCAATTCAATGTAAGTATGAATTACCACGTAGTAACTGTCGCAACGAACCTATTGACAAAACCTGACTAAACTTGACAAGACTTAAAAGCTTAGACAATACTACACAAGAGTAGGCAGGAATAGGCTAGGCTAGGCCAAACTAGACAGGACTAAACAAGAGTTGACAAGATTAAATGTGACTGAACTAGACCAGTCCGCATAAAACTTGTTTTACTGTTTATTATTAATTTTGTGTTTTTTGTTTTTCTAGTTTCTAGTCGATATATAGAAAGTCTGAGTAAGATTAATCCGAGAAGTTTCGAAATTCGTGTTTTTTCTTGCAATTTTTTTGGCGACAATGTTGCGTGGCATCGAAAACTCGCGTCGGGTCGTTCGGTCCCGAGAAAAGCGCAAGTATCACCGGCTCTTTCGAATGTTCTCTGCGCTCGGCGCCATCCGCAAATCCAAAGGTAAACACTTTAATTCAAAAACAGCTAGTCTACTAATTAAAGTAACTATAAACTCGATAAATAGTCAATTAAGTAATCCAACTAGTAATGCATCTAATAGTCCATATAGTAGTCCATGTAATTGTTCATCAAGTAATCCATATAGTAGTCCATCCAAAACTCCATCTAATATTTTATATAAGTAATTCACCTAACACTCCATCTAATACTTCATCTAATAGTCTATCTAGTAGTCCATCGGGTAGTCCATCTAGTAGTTCATATAATACTCACAAGACAAGACTAGACAGTCAAGACTAGACAGAAGAGAATAGACAGACAAGACTACACAGACAATACTAATCAGACAAAACTAGATAGACAAGACTAGATCGACAAGACTAGACAGACATGACTAGACAGACAAGACTATTCAGACAAGACTAGACAGACAAAACTAGACAGACAAGACCAGACAGACAAGACAAGACAGACAAGACTAGACAGACAAGACTAGACAGACAAGACTAAACAGACAAAACTAGACAGACAAGACTAGACAGACAAGACTAGACAGACAAGACTAGACCGACAAGACTAGACAGACAAGACTAGACAGACAAGGCTAGACAGACAAGACTAGACAGACAAGACTAGACAGACAAGACTAGACAGACAAGACTAGACAGACAAGATTAGACAGACAAGACTAGACAGACAAGACTCGACAGACAAGACTAGACAGACAAGACTAGACAGACAAGACTCGACAGACAAGACTAGACAGACAAGACTAGACAGGCAAGACTAGACAGACAAGACTAGACAGACAAGACTAGACAGACAAGACTAGACAGGCAAGACTAGACAGACAAAACTAGACAGACAAGACTAGACAGACAAGACTAGACAGACAATACTAGACAGACAAGACTAGATAGACAAGACTAGACAGACAAGACTAAACAGACAAGACTAAACAGACAAAACTAGACAGACTAGACAGACAAGACTAGACAGACAAGACTAGACCGACAAGACTAGACAGACAAGACTATACAGACAAGACTAGACAGACAAGACTAGACAGACAAGACTAGACAGAGAAGCCTATACAGACAAGACTAGACAGACAAGACTAGATAGACAAGACTAGAGAGACAAGACCAGACAGACAAGACTAGACAGACAAGACTAGAGAGACAAGACCAGACAGACAAGACTAGACAGACAAGACTAGAGAGACAAGACCAGACAGACAAGACTAGACAGACAAGACTAGAGAGACAAGACCAGACAGACAAGACTAGACAGACAAGACTAGACAGACAAGACTAGACAGACAAGACTAGACAGACAAGACTAGACAGACAAGACTAGACAGACAAGACTAGACAGACGAGACTAGACAGACAAGACTAGACAGACAAGACTAGACAGACAAGACTAGACAGACAAGACTAGACAGACAAGACTAGACAGACAAGACTAGACAGACAAGACTAGACAGACAAGACTAGACAGACAAGACTAGACAGACAAGACTAGACAGACAAGACTAGACAGACAAGACTAGACAGACAAGACTAGACAGACAAGACTAGACAGACAAGACTAGACAGACAAGACTAGACAGACAAGACTAGACAGACAAGACTAGACAGACAAGACTAGACAGACAAGACTAGACAGACAAGACTAGACAGACAAGACTAGACAGACAAGACTAGACAGACAAGACTAGACAGACAAGACTAGACAGACAAGACTAGACAGACAAGACTAGACAGACAAGACTAGACAGACAAGACTGGACAGACAAGACTAGACAGACAAGACTAGACAGACAAGACTAGACAGACAAGACTAGACAGACAAGACTAGACAGACAAGACTAGACAGACAAGACTAGACAGACAAGACTAGACAGACAAGACTAGACAGACAAGACTAGACAGACAAGACTAGACAGACAAGACTGGACAGACAAGACTGGACAGACAAGACTAGACAGACAAGACTAGACAGACAAGACTAGACAGACAAGACTAGACAGACAAGACTAGACAGACAAGACTAGACAGACAAGACTAGACAGACAAGACTAGACAGACAAGACTAGACAGACAAGACTAGACAGACAAGACTAGACAGACAAGACTAGACAGACAAGACTAGACAGACAAGACTAGACAGACAAGACTAGACAGACAAGACTAGACAGACAAGACTAGACAGACAAGACTAGACAGACAAGACTAGACAGACAAGACTAGACAGACAAGACTAGACAGACAAGACTAGACAGACAAGACTAGACAGACAAGACTAGACAGACAAGACTAGACAGACAAGACTAGACAGACAAGACTAGACAGACAAGACTAGACAGACAAGACTAGACAGACAAGACTAGACAGACAAGACTAGACAGACAAGACTAGACAGACAAGACTAGACAGACAAGACTAGACAGACAAGACTAGACAGACAAGACTAGACAGACAAGACTAGACAGACAAGACTAGACAGACAAGACTAGACAGACAAGACTAGACAGACAAGACTAGACAGACAAGACTAGACAGACAAGACTAGACAGACAAGACTAGACAGACAAGACTAGACAGAGAGGACTAGACAGACAAGACTAGACAGACAAGACTAGACAGACAAGACTAGACAGACAAGACTAGACAGACAAGACTAGACAGACAAGACTAGACAGACTAGACAGACAAGACTAGACAGACTAGACAGACTAGACAGACAAGACTAGACAGACAAGACTAGACAGACAAGACTAGACAGACAAGACTAGACAGACAAGACTAGACAGACAAGACTAGAGAGACAAGACTAGACAGACAAGACTAGACAGACAAGACTAGACAGACAAGACTAGACAGACAAGACTAGACAGACAAGACTAGACAGACAAGACTAGACAGACAAGACTAGACAGACAAGACTAGACAGACAAGACTAGACAGACAAGACTAGACAGACAAGACTAGACAGACAAGACTAGACAGACAATACTAGACAGACAAGACTAGATGGACAAGACTAGACAGACAAGACTAAACAGACAAAACTAGACAGACAAGACTAGACAGACAAGACTAGACAGACAAGACTAGACAGACAAGACTAGACAGACAAGACTAGACAGACAATACTAGACCGACAAGACTAGACAGACAAGACTATACAGACAAGACTAGACAGACAAGACTAGACAGAGAAGCCTATACAGACAAGACTAGACAGACAAGACTAGATAGACAAGACTAGAGAGACAAGACTAGACCGACAATACCAGACAGACAAGGGTTTTGGTTGTTGAGTGAATTCGGTGTTAAATTTAGACCGGTTTTAATACAGAGGGTGAGTTTTGAAAGGTTTTTTTTTCTTCTGCTGGCGTTGTTAATGAAATTGGTCGTGATTTATGCACGTGGAGTTGAAATTCATTGCCGGCAATATATCCGTGCAGTTTGTCGGTCGTAAAATTGTTTTTGGAGAGAAGACCAGAAAAAAAAACACGAGGAACAAAAGTGAAAAAACTAATAAAGAATCGTCGAGGAAATTCGAGGAGGAGACTGGAAATCGTTCCCATCGCATAAATCTTGGTTAAGTTCGACGTTTATGGATAATTAAAAGCCAAAGATTTTGTAATAAATTATAAAGTTGTACAAGACTAGACAGACAAGACTGGACAGACAAGACTAGACAGACAAGAATAGACAGACAAGACTAAACAGACAAGAATAGACAGACAAGACTAGACAGACAAGACTAGACAGACAAAACTAGACGGACAAGACTAGACAGACAAGACTAGACAGACAAGACTAGACAGACAAGACTAGACAGACAAGACTAGACAGACAAGACTAGACAGACAAGACTAGACAGACAAGACTAGACAGACAAGACTAGACAGACAAGACTAGACAGACAAGACTAGACAGACAAGACTAGACAGACAAGACTAGACAGACAAGACTAGACAGACAAGGCTAGACAGACAAGACTAGACAGACAAGACTAGACAAATAAGACTAGACAGCCAATGCTAGACGACAAGACTAGACAGATAAGACTAGACAGACAAGACTAGACAGACAAGACTTGAGAGACGCGACTGGACAGACAAGACTAGACGGACAAGACTAGATGGATAAGTCTAGAGAGACAAGACTAGACATACAAGACCAGACAGACAAGTCTGACAGACATGACTAGACAGACAAGACTAGACAGAAAAGACTAGACAGACAAGACTAGACAGACAAGACTAGACAGAGAAGACTAGACAGACAAGACTAGACAGACAAGACAAATTCTAGACGGCCAAAAACTAGGGATTGCAATCCGGTGTCATTTTCAATCCGGCCGAATTTCCATCGATCCGGCCGGATCTGTTCGGATCCGGTCATGGATGGAAATTCGGTTGATCCGATGAGGATAATTTTCCCTTTTCGTTCCAATATGGACTGTGTCCAGGATAATCGAGCCAGTGTATTATATAAGCAGTTTACACAAACACACGCACACACATTTATAATTAAACAAACAATTAAAAATCTAGTACTATGTAGGTAATTAGTTTCACAATTTCAGAGATAGAATTTTAGTATTTTGAACTTTATTAAATGTAACATAATAAACTTAATTACTTAAGCTACTGAGATCTCAATTAGGTATTTGAGCATGCTAACAAGTCTTATTGTTATATTTATTAGCATACATTACTTTCAACACCTGGACCCGACCAGTTCAACATCACGAATTCCGACGAAAACCGAACGGAAAATTTCAAAATATTAAAAAATAGCGAGAAAATATGAGATTTCAACTAAACTTTTTCTGAATGTGGGTATCCACAAGAAGTACCCTTTGACCACATTTGAACGCTCCACCTCTAATGGGCAGGGCGTGGGGAATTATTTTTGCTTCAATGGTTTTTTGCAAATATCTGGTTAAAGCTTCAAAATATAAAATTGTAACCCAGATCTCCGCATGTAAGACGTCGGTGTCTACAAAAAAGTATTCTTTGAAAATGTAGTTGAATCATTCGGTTTAGCCACAAAAGTAAAAATTATGAAATGCAATTTTTTTTCAATGGTTACCCTTTCATTATTAAATAGTAACTTTTTCTCATTATTAAATAGTAACATCTTCTCTTCAAAGATTATAATTTCTAGGAAATCATTGTATACATATCATCAACAAAGTTAACATCATTAGTATAATTAATCTTTCTATAAAAAACATTTCTTAAAAACAACTACTTCACTGGCAAACACCACGACTGACATTGAATTACATTAAGAAAGTTTTTGGGTTCTATATAACCCTGTAATTTTTACAAAAAAAAAAAAAAACAATATCCTGATCAAATACAAAAGATAATTATCAATTAATTAATGAACATCCATATACCCCTTATCCATATATCCATATACCCCTTATCCATATACCCCTTATCCATATATCCATATACCCCTTATCAATATATCCATATCCCCTGGGTACCCCTTCTTTGAAATTCGTTTCTCAATTTACATGAGTTTATATGGTCGGGTCTAGGTGTTGAAATTAATTCATGCTACAGTTACATGCAAAAGTGTCCGGCCAAAGATAATTTTATAATGAAGTACCGTTTAAAGAATGCAAAATGAAAACACAAATATATCATCGTAAAGTTCTTTTATTGTGCAATCAAAACGTGTAATTGAAAAAATATATAAAACTATTCATAATAAATTTATAACAAAAATAACAATTTTCGCTTTTTCATAACTATCCGGCCAAGCAGATATCATTCACGTATCATTCAAATATACAAAGAAGAAAAAAATGAAAACAGGTTATAAGGCTTCTTTCACACGGGACACTCTGTGTCCGGATTCTGTGTCCGGGCACAGAATCTTGAGCCACTGGGCACTCAATTCCGCGGGACACTGCAGAGACACTCTGTGGCTTTGACGTCAACCAATAGTCTTTTTATCCGAATTTTTTCACTCGTCAGGCATGCTTGAGCCAGAGGAGATGGCTGCACTTGTATGTGTTATTTCAAATAGTTTAAAAAAAAGAAAATAAAACATAAAAGAAAATTATGGGTACATCCAATTATATCCAGCACACAGGAAAAGGACATTTTTTATACTCTTTTTAATGAAGTATTGCAAGACGAAAAACATTTTTTCAATTACTCTACAATGTCAATTTCATCATTTTTTGAACTGTATGAGAAATTAAGTATTCCGCTGACATTTCAAGATACAAATATGAGAAAATGTATCCCTGGAAAAGAGAGACTAGCTGTGACTATTCGGTAAGGAAAAATACTAATACTTGTTTAATTCAAAACTTTTATTATAAAATAAAAAACAATTAGAATAATAGATACATAAGTATTGAAAACTGTGCATTAATTAAGGAGGGAAATTATAGAATCATCAGACTCAGCATGCGTTGCTGAGAGTGTATATCTACGCTGAACAGAACTGATATTGTGAATACCAGTCTGTGAGTAGTAAACTCTATTTCCAGGTTCATCAGAATGAGCAAGAGGCGCAGGTTGCGATTGATGAGGCACTTTTGCAGAATTATTAATATTAAATGCTGGTGAATTTATGGAATAATGAAGATATATTTAAAAAGCGAATAAAAGAATTGTATCCCGTGTGAATGCTCTCATAGAACTGAATGTACGAGAGTGGCCGAGAGAATCAGACAGTGTCCCGGACACCGCCAATTCGGGACACCGACAGACACTGCCGCGACACAGAATTCAGTGTCGCCACACACTGAATTCTGTCTGAACGCCCCCATCTACTTCTATATCGAGACGGTGGCTTGAGACACAGAATCCGGACACACAGTGTCCCGTGTGAAAGAAGCTTAAATGTAAGATTTTCCATAAGCCATACCCTTTGAAGCTATCACGGCAGCACATCGGTGAGGCATCGATTCAATAAGTTTGATTATTCTATCTTGAGAGATATTTTTCCACTCTTCTTGAACTTTTTCCCACAAAGCAGCTTTATTGGCACAATTTTCAGTTCCTTCTCTTAGTTTCAACTCTTGCCATAAATGTTCTACGGGATTCAAGTCCGGAGATTGACTCGGCCACTCTGAAACTCGAATATTTTTCTTGCTAAAAACCTGCTGAACGAGCTATGATCTATGCTTTGGATCATTATCTTGCTGAAAAATCCATCCTCGTGGCATGTTTTGACGAGCATAAGGCAGCAGTATAGTCTTCTAGTATAATATCTCTATACATAGCAGAGTTCATAATGCCTTCAATTTTAAAGATTGAACCGACGCCTTTCCAAGAGAATGCACCCCATAGCATAATGCTACCTCCACCGTGCTTCACGGTTGGTGTTTAATATCGTGAATCATTTCTAGTACTTGTTGGTCGTCGAACATACCTTCTCCCATCATTTCCAAACAAATTAATTTTAGTTTCGTCTGAAAACAGCACTTTCTTCCAATCTTCATCAGTCCAGTTCTGGTATTTTTTTGCGAATTCGAATCTGGCCTTCTTATTTTTTTACTGATGAGCGGTTTTTTAACTCCAACACGTTCAAAAAGTCCCACTTCTGTCAGTCTACGTGAAACAGTACTTTGGTTAATATCAGCCAAATTTTCATCGCGTAATTCACGTGCGATGATTTCAGCATTCTTTTTTGCGTCTGCGACAGCCTTTCTTTTAATCACTTTATCGACACGAGTAGTTGTTTTCCGAGGTCTCCCAGTACAGTATTTATCTTTTAGAGTACCCGTAGTCTTGAATTTGTTTATTATATCGTTAACAGTCGATTTTCCAAGAGTCAAAATTTTAGCTATTTCACGTGAAACTTTTCCTTCATTGTGCAAATTGATAATCACTTTACGCATGTCTAAAGACGTGCATTTCGGCATCTTGACTTAGTGTTACTGATCGTACAATACAAAAGGAACGGAGCTCTTAATGATTACATATCATCGCGACTCCCAACGTAAACAAAGTGAAGCGAATTATATCTTCTTGGAATTTGTCCGGACATTTATGAAAAGGCGAAAATTGTTATTTTTGTTATAAATAATTATGAATAGTTAAATATAATTTTTCAATTACACGTTTTGATTCCATAATAAAAGAACTTTACGATGATATATTTGTTTCCATTTTGCATCCTTTAAACGTTACTTCCTCCCAAAATTATCTTTGGCCAGACACTTTTGCAAGCAACTGTATATTTATGACAAACATCATGATTGAATCTGTCTAATGAATGGCACAATTATCACAATAATGAGTTTATAATTATTTAGTTTAATCTACTTACTATAAATACCGTATTTGCCGGCGTATAAGGCCCACCCTAAAATTGAACCTACTTTTTGTGCGCCTATAACGCGGACCTATGTTTTAGAAGCAATTTTTTGGAAAAACGGTGCGCAATATACACCGGCAAATACGGTAATTATTTTAAGAATACATTATTTATCACAAAATCAATTTTTGGTTTTGAAAAAACCATGTGACGCCATGCTCACCACTTATTTAATATCTACTCATAGATAAGCGCGATTATTTTACCAAAAATTAGCATCACCGGATCCGCTACCAATATACCTGATCCGGTGCTGTCTAATCCGGTCTATCTTGCCTAATCCGGTCTGTCTAGTCTTATCCGTCTAGTCTTGAAC
This sequence comes from Phosphuga atrata, assembly GCA_944588485.1. Taxonomy (NCBI): domain Eukaryota; kingdom Metazoa; phylum Arthropoda; class Insecta; order Coleoptera; family Silphidae; genus Phosphuga; species Phosphuga atrata. Next base: position 33,782,595 of record OX155905.1, on the reverse strand, counting down.
GTTTAGTGATGCCGGATCCGATCCAATTTTCCGGATTGCAATCCCTACCAAGAACAGACAGACTTGGCAAGTCCACAAAGTTGATTTTATTCCAGTTATTATCCAATACAGAATCAGTTGTGATAACCTCGCATAATCTGACTGGATTGCGTAATCGCAGAAAGTCGCGAAACTTTTCGCCGAATGATCCTGTCGGGTGTCATTATCATCGAGATGTTGCAAAATTCGTTGAGTGAACGGAAAAATCTGCCGAAAGTGGCACATTCCTATTTATAACTGACAAGCATCGAGCTAGATTTAAACGTCAATTTGCAAACTTAATAACCGAGTAAACTAAGTCAAACTCGCCCGACCTTCAAACTAATTACTTCCTACATTTACAAATTCGTTTGATAATTGTCAGATTTTATCTAGAATTCTATTGTCTACTAGCCTTAAAATATCTATTACTGGCCTTGCCTTGTCTAGTCTTAACCTATCTATTCCTGACTAGCCTTGTCTTGTCTAGTCTTAACCTCTCTATTTCTGACTAGCCTTGTCTTGTCTAGTCTTAGCCTGTCTATTCCTGACGAGTCTTGTCTTGTCTAGGCTTAACCTGTCTATTCTTGACTAGCCTTGTCTAGTCATGTCTATTCCTGACTAGTATTGTCTTATCTAGTCTTAACCTGTCTATTCCTGACTAGCCTTGTCTTGTCTAGTCTTAACCGGTCTATTCCTGACTAGTCTTGTCTTGTCTAGTCTTAACCTCTCTATTCCTGACTAGCCTTGTCTGGCCTAGTCTTAGTCTGTCTATTCCTGACTAGTCTTGTCTTGTCTAGGCTTAACCTGTCTATTCTTGACTAGCCTTGTCTCGTCCAGTCTTAACCTGTCTATTCCTGACTAGTATTGTCTTATCTAGTCTAAACCAGTCCCTTCCTGACTAGCCTTGTCTTGTCTAGTTTTACCCTGTCCATTCCTGACTAGTCTTGTCTTGTCTAGGCTAAACCTGCCTATTTCTGACTAGCCTTGTCTAGTCCAGTCTTAACCTGTCTATTCCTGACTAGTATTGTCTTATCTAGTCTTAACCTGTCTATTCCTGACTCGCCTTGGCTTGTCTAGTCTTAACCGGTCTATTCCTGACTAGTCTTGTCTTGTCTAGTCTTAACCTCTCTATTCCTGACTAGCCTTGTCTGGCCTAGTCTTAGTCTGTCTATTCCTGACTAGTCTTGTCTTGTCTAGGCTTAACCTGTCTATTCTTGACTAGCCTTGTCTCGTCCAGTCTTAACCTGTCTATTGCTGACTAGTATTGTATTATCTAGTCTAAACCAGTCCCTTCCTGACTAGCCTTGTCTTGTCTAGTTTTACCCTGTCCATTCCTGACTAGTCTTGTCTTGTCTAGGCTAAACCTGCCTATTCCTGACTAGTCTTGTCTAGTCCAGTCTTAACCTGTCTATTCCTGACTAGTATTGTCTTATCTAGTCTTAACCTGTCTATTCCTGACTAGCCTTGGCTTGTCTAGTCTTAACCGGTCTATTCCTGAGTAGTCTTGTCTTGTCTAGGCTTAACCTGCCTACTCTTGACTAGCCTTGTCTCGTCCAGTCTTAACCTGTCTATTCCTTACTAGTATTGTCTTATCTAGTCTAAACCAGTCCCTTCCTGACTAGCCTTGTCTTGTCTAGTCTTAACCTATCTATTCCTGACTAGCCTTGTCTTGTCTAGTCTTAACCTCTCTATTTCTGACTAGCCTTGTCTTGTCTAGTCTTAGCCTGTCTATTCCTGACGAGTCTTGTCTTGTCTAGGCTTAACCTGTCTATTCTTGACTAGCCTTGTCTAGTCATGTCTATTCCTGACTAGTATTGTCTTATCTAGTCTTAACCTGTCTATTCCTGACTAGCCTTGTCTTGTCTAGTCTTAACCGGTCTATTCCTGACTAGTCTTGTCTTGTCTAGTCTTAACCTCTCTATTCCTGACTAGCCTTGTCTGGCCTAGTCTTAGTCTGTCTATTCCTGACTAGTCTTGTCTTGTCTAGGCTTAACCTGTCTATTCTTGACTAGCCTTGTCTCGTCCAGTCTTAACCTGTCTATTCCTGACTAGTATTGTCTTATCTAGTCTAAACCAGTCCCTTCCTGACTAGCCTTGTCTTGTCTAGTTTTACCCTGTCCATTCCTGACTAGTCTTGTCTTGTCTAGGCTAAACCTGCCTATTCCTGACTAGCCTTGTCTAGTCCAGTCTTAACCTGTCTATTCCTGACTTGTATTGTCTTATCTAGTCTTAACCTGTCTATTCCTGACTAGCCTTGGCTTGTCTAGTCTTAACCGGTCTATTTCTGACTAGTCTTGTCTTGTCTAGTCTTAACCTCTCTATTCCTGACTAGCCTTGTCTGGCCTAGTCTTAGTCTGTCTATTCCTGACTAGTCTTGTCTTGTCTAGGCTTAACCTGTCTATTCTTGACTAGCCTTGTCTCGTCCAGTCTTAACCTGTCTATTGCTGACTAGTATTGTCTTATCTAGTCTAAACCAGTCCCTTTCTGACTAGCCTTGTCTTGTCTAGTTTTACCCTGTCCATTCCTGACTAGTCTTGTCTTGTCTAGGCTAAACCTGCCTATTCCTGACTAGTCTTGTCTAGTCCAGTCTTAACCTGTCTATTCCTGACTAGTATTGTCTTATCTAGTCTTAACCTGTCTATTCCTGACTAGCCTTGGCTTGTCTAGTCTTAACCGGTCTATTCCTGAGTAGTCTTGTCTTGTCTAGGCTTAACCTGCCTACTCTTGACTAGCCTTGTCTCGTCCAGTCTTAACCTGTCTATTCCTTACTAGTATTGTCTTATCTAGTCTAAACCAGTCCCTTCCTGACTAGCCTTGTCTTGTCTAGTTTTACCCTGTCTATTCCTGACTAGTCTTGTCTTGTCTAGACAAAACCTGCCTATTCCTGACTAGCCTTGTCTTGTCTAGTCTTAATCTGTCTCTTCCTGTCTAGTCTTGTGTTATCTAGTCTTAACCTGTCTATTCCTGACTAGTCTTGTCTTATTTAGTCTTAACCTGTCTTGTCCTGATTAGGCTTGTCTCGTCTAGTCTTAACTTGTCTATTCCTGACTAGCCTTGTTGTGTCTTGTCTTAACCTGTCTATTCCTGACTAGCCTTGTCTTGTCTAGGCTTGACCTGTCTATTCCTGGCTAGCCTTACCTTGTCTAGTCTTAACCTCTCTTTCTTGACTAGTCTTGCCTTATCTAGTTTTAACCTGTCTATTCCTGACTAGCCTTGTCTTGTATAGTCTTAACCAGTCTATTCCTGACTAGCCTTGTCTTGTTTAGTCTTAACTTGTCTATTCCGGACTAGCCTTGTCTTGTATAGTCTTAACCAGTCTATTCCTGACTAGCCTTGTCTTGTTTAGTCTTAACTTGTCTATTCCGTACTAGCCTTGCCTTGTCTGGTCTTAGCCTCTATGTTCCTGACTAGCCTTGTCTTGTCTAGTCTTAACTTCTCTATTCCTGACTAGTCTTGTTGTGTCTAATCTTAACCTGTCTATTCCTGACTAGCCTTGTCTTGTCTAGCCTTAAGTTGTCTATTCCTGACTGGCCTTGTCTCTTCTGATCTTGTTTGCTCTAGCCAGGTCTTGTCTAGTCTTCTCTAGTCTTGTCTAGCGTTGTACAGTTCTAGTTAATTGTAGTCATCAGTTAGCAAATGTCTATATGATGTGACTACCACATGTAGTAAATTCTTGTCAAAATCAATGAAATGTCCGTCACAATAAATGATATTCCATAACAATTCTCATTGTTAGTTGAAAGAGAAATCTGTGGCGTGCATCCGGCGGAGCGTGTCCGACTTCCGGAATTCTATTTCCACCCACGGCCGCTGGAAGAAGTGCACCCGCACGCGTGCTATCTGCGCAACTGATTCCGTTCCGGCTGTTATCAGCGAGAACTTGTCGCCGATAGCGCGACTGCACCGAACGGCGTGGAACTTCATTCAGAAAACTCCGCGCTCCATTCACGTCGAAATCGTTACAATTGATAACGCATCCTTTATCGGGATTTTTATTCTGCAAATGTTTACTAATTTACGTAACTTACTAATCTAGACGGTTAGTCGCCACAAAGTTCAATTACACAATCTAAGGCCATTGCAACATTCAACCAAGATAACCAATTAATAAATTCAAATGGGCAAGACAGACTAGACTATGACATGGCTGGACTAGGCAGGTCTAAACTGTACTAGACTGGAAAAGACTGGACTAGACTCGAATAAACTGGACTAGATTTGACTATATAGGACTATACTAGACTAGACTGGACTAGGCTGAACTAAACTGGACTAGATTGGACTAGATAGGACTAGACTAGACTAGACTGGATTAGACTAGTCTGGTTTAGGTTAGATAACAAATTAATAAATCCAAATGGGCAAGACAGATTAGACTGGACCAGGTTGGACTAGACAATACTAGACTGGACTAGACGGACTAGACAGACTACACAGACTAGACAAACTAGGCAGACTACACTAGACAGATCCCTTGTATATGCTAGATATTTGTAACTTAATCTTTTCAGTCAGCAACTGAAATAGATTAGAGAAGTGAATAATCTCAACACCAAATGAATGTAAAGTGTATGTGTTTAATTAGATTGTATTTGGGTTAAAAACGTGAAAACGCTTAAAATGTTTATTTTAAACGCTCAAATTGAGCCGGGAAGGATTAGAATTGGTTTCTCGACGCGTAATTCATTGACAATGTTGATAGTTATACAACAATTTGTGGCCGCTGTTGGCCCAGGAACGAATGAAAAAATAATAAATACACGAGGAATTTTCTTTTAATTTCTTTATAGTTTTGTCTATCTAGTCTTATCTAGCCTTGTCTGTAGAGACTTGTCTGTTGAGTCTTATCTGTTTAGTCTTGTCTGAGCTGGTCTGCTCTTGTTTGGTCTTGTCTGGTCTTCTCTGGTATTTTCTGATGTTTTTTGATCTTGTCTGGTCTTGTTTGGGCTTGTATGGTCATGTCTGGTCTGGTCTTGTGTGGTCTGGTTTGGTCTTTTCTGGTATTGTCTGGTCTTGTCTAGTCTTCGCTGGTCTTCTCCTGTCTTGTCTGGTCTTTTATGATCTGGTCTGGTCTTGTTTGGTCTTGTGTGGTCTCATTTGGTCTTGTCTGGTCTTGTCAAGTCTTATATGGTCTCGTGTGGTATTGCCTGATCTTGTATGATCTCGTCTGGTCTTGTGTAGTATTGTTTGGTCCAGTCCAGCCATGCCTTGTGTTTATATTTTTTTTGGACAACAGCAGACCCAGTTTTGCAATAAATCTTAATAAGTATAAAAAACAAGAAGCGGTCAAAACAAAGTTCTATTCCAACAGTGAATCCATTGATAATGGACGACCCGGAGATCCAGGAGACGGTCGAATCGATCCTGGGCAAAGGCGTGAAAGTGGTCGACTGCGAGAAGAAGTCGTCCATCAAGGAGGAGGAAGTCCTCTTCATCAACGGCGTGCCGGTCCAGCTGGAGGGCCGCGACGGCATCGCCATCAAGCAAGCCCTCCTCACCGGTCAAGTCCCACCCTGCGATCTCTTAAACTCAATCCTGATCAAGAACGGGATACTGAAAGCTCCGGTTAAGCTCGACACGTCTTTGAGCGTGAAGTCCACGACGGTGACCAAAGAGGAAGTGACGGTCAGTCGGCAAGGCAAGATCGTTGATGAACGGAGCAGGGAGATCAAAGAGCAGAACTTCTTCACCAGCGCCATGACGGAGGTGTTCGAGCCCATGCAAATCATTCCAACGGCCGAGCTGTCGAACGGCCAGCACAAGAAGTACGAGAACGGCTACGAGACCGGCAGCGATCACAAGTTCGGCAGCTATTCCAGCGCCTCGAGTTTCGAGTCGCAGTCCGATCCCCCGACCAGCCACACCAACTACAAGCCCGAGAACTGCCTGAGCAAAGACTCCGGCAACCTCAGCCACACCTCCAACAAGGCCAACCTCACGCCCAGCATCGACTCGCTCAGCTCGCTGGACGAGACCGACTTCAAGCCGGACCTCTCCGACAAGTTCAGGAAGTGCACCATCAACGGCAGCAACGGCTACAAAAGAGACACGACGGTAAGATTGAGACAGAGAGCGATTGCAGTGGTTCATGCCAGGCTCGTCACAGTTTAAGGTTTTACGATTCTTGGAAAATAGTTAATTTACCAAGACTAATTACTAGTTTTATGTTGCTCTTTGTAAAGACAAACTTACTAAATTGACAAGACTTAACATATTAAATAAAAATAGACAGGCAAGACTAAACAGACAAGACTAGACAGACAAGACTAGAAAGACAAGACTAGAAAGACAAGACTAGACAGACAAGACTAGACAGACAAGACTAGACAGACAAGACTAGACAGACAAGACTAGACAGACAAGACTAGACAGACAAGACTAGACAGACAAGACTAGACAGACAAGACTAGACAGACAAGACTAGACAGACAAGACTAGACAGACAAGACTAGACAGACAAGACTAGACAGACAAGACTAGACAGACAAGACTAGACAGACAAGACTAGACAGACAAGACTAGACAGACAAGACTAGACAGACAAGACTAGACAGACAAGACTAGACAGACAAGACTAGACAGACAAGACTAGACAGACAAGACTAGACAGACAAGACTAGACAGACAAGACTAGACAGACAAGACTAGACAGACAAGACTAGACAGACAAGACTAGACAGACAAGACTAGACAGACAAGACTAGACAGACAAGACTAGACAAACAAGACTAGACAGACAAGACTAGACAGACAAGACTAGACAGACAAGACTAGACAGACAAGACTAGACAGACAAGACTAGACAGACAAGACTAGACAGACAAGACTAGACAGACAAGACTAGACAGACAAGACTAGGCAGACAAGACTAGACAGACAAGACTAGACAGACAAGACTAGACAGACAAGACTAGACAGTCAAGACTAGACAGACAAGACTAGGCAGACAAGACTAGACAGACAAGACTAGACAGACAAGACTAGACAGACAAGACTAGACAGACAAGACTAGACAGACAAGACTAGACAGACAAGACTAGACAGACAAGACTAGACAGACAAGACTAGACAGACAAGACTAGACAGACAAGACTAGACAGACAAGACTAGACAGACAAGACTAGACAGACAAGACTAGACAGACAAGACTAGACAGACAAGACTAGACAGACAAGACTAGACAGACAAGACTAGACAGACAAGACTAGACAGACAAGACTAGACAGACAAGACTAGACAGACAAGACTAGACAGACAAGACTAGACAGACAAGACTAGACAGACAAGACTAGACAGACAAGACTAGACAGACAAGACTAGACAGACAAGACTAGACAGACAAGACTAGACAGACAAGACTAGACAGACAAGACTAGACAGACAAGACTAGACAGACAAGACTAGACAGACAAGACTAGACAGACAAGACTAGACAGACAAGACTAGACAGACAAGACTAGACAGACAAGACTAGACAGACAAGACTAGACAGACAAGACTAGACAGACAAGACTAGACAGACAAGACTAGACAGACAAGACTAGACAGACAAGACTAGACAGACAAGACTAGACAGACAAGACTAGACAGACAAGACTAGACAGACAAGACTAGACAGACAAGACTAGACAGACAAGACTAGACAGACAAGACTAGACAGACAAGACTAGGCAGACAAGACTAGACAGACAAGACTAGACAGACAAGACTAGACAGACAAGACTAGACAGACAAGACTAGACAGACAAGACTAGACAGACAAGACTAGACAGACAAGACTAGACAGACAAGACTAGACAGACAAGACTAGACAGACAAGACTAGACAGACAAGACTAGACAGACAAGACTAGACAGACAAGACTAGACAGACAAGACTAGACAGACAAGACTAGACAGACAAGACTAGACAGACAAGACTAGACAGACAAGACTAGACAGACAAGACTAGACAGACAAGACTAGACAGACAAGACTAGACAGACAAGACTAGACAGACAAGACTAGACAGACAAGACTAGACAGACAAGACTAGACAGACAAGACTAGACAGACAAGACTAGACAGACAAGACTAGACAGACAAGACTAGACAGACAAGACTAGACAGACAAGACTAGACAGACAAGACTAGACAGACAAGACTAGACAGACAAGACTAGACAGACAAGACTAGACAGACAAGACTAGACAGACAAGACTAGACAGACAAGACTAGACAGACAGACTAGACAAACGAAATGGACTAAACGGACTATACTGACTAGATAGACAAGACGTGACCGACAAGATCACACGACCAGACAAGACTAGTCGAAACTCTTCAAGACTATTGTATAAGACGACTAGATAATATGCTTAATATTCTTTTTCTGCAAACTTTTATCTTTAGTTTAATTGTTGTGTTTGATTTGTTTTTAGCCTACAATTTTTGGCACAGTTGCGTCCGACCTAACACCGAAGGACTGTTCCAACAGAAGGGTGAGTAGACTTTTTGCGCACTTATCGCATTTAGTAAACTACATGGCGCTCACGCACATGCATCAATTCCATCAAGATCACCACTTTCGTATTGTTGTTTGGAGCGTTAGTTAAATAATTCATGGGTTTGTGGATTTCTCTCGAATTTAGTATGCAGATTCGGTTTATAGACAATATTGTCGGTGATAGTTTGAAATTCGCGTCGTCTATTATTTAGATTTAAAGTCTATTTTAATTTACGGCTATTATGATGTTTACTTGTTGAGGTTCCATACATCATTCAGGTGTACAAGTTTTTGTCTGTAAGACTGTGGAACGGTTTCTGCTCTGATTCCTTCCTCAAGAATTCCGCAACGTTATCATTCCACATCCAACAGATTTCATAAAATTCCTACCAAGATTTAACAATAGATCCACAGGGTTCCAAGAGAAGAGAATTAGCAAACAGATCACTAACATTTCATTCACTAACATTATTAGTTAACTAACATTTACTCGCTTGTAGATTTAAGATACTAATGTTACTAATTTGGCCGGTTTGCAGAGTTTGCCGCAAACGCCCCAAAGCAAAATCTTCAATGGCGAGAATTCGCCCGAGAACGTCGCAGAATCCGCCAACAAACAAGATAATGTGAGACACTAACGCTCTAGCACTGCATGCCGCCTAACTTTCACGTCCAGTTTACTAATTTTTAATAAATTCTATTTTCCATTTCCTTCCACAACCAGAAACACAAAACAATATTTTAACAGAAAAAATATTGGTTGACCTATAAACTAACTAGAGAATCTATAAACTTACTAGATACCTTAAACCAGCTATACAATCTATTAAGACAAAACAATATTTTAACAGACAAATTATTGGTTCATCTATAAACCGAGAATTTGGTCAATTAACTAGAGAATCTATAAACTTACTAGACATACCTTAAACCAACCATATATACAATCTATTAAGATCATTTTAAAACTTAATAGACAATTTCTAAACTAAAAATCTTTTTAGAATTAGACTTAGAATTAGAATTAAACGAATTAGACTATGTATATACAAACTAGAGGATCTATAAACTAGCTAGACAATTTATGAAACAAATAGTTAATGTATTAATTAATTAGACAATGTGTTTTCATTCTATGCCACATTAGATTTGTAACGCCCGATGTACACTATGTCGCTATTACACATATCATTATATAGAACAGCTAGGCAATATATAAAATAACTATGCAATCTACAAATTACTTACAATTAGATAATTTACAAACAAACTAGGCAACTTATAAAGATTTTAATTAGACTAATTGGAAAATACATAAACTATGCCAAAAATGTTTTAGGTTATTACAGAATATCTTCTGGTATTGTCTGCCAAGTTAGTTAGTTTATAAACTAACTACCAAGTTAGTTTATGAACTAACTAGGTATTCTACAAACTAACTAAACAATCTATTAACTTGGCCAATATTATATTGGATATTGTTATAGAATTTATCATGCTATGGACCAGTTAGGCAATGTATAAACTATCTAGCCATTATGTGTATTAATTAGGTAATTTATAAACCAACTAGACAATCTTTAGAGATGTCAATTAGAAAATATATAATGCAAGTAAAAAATGTTTGATCAGATTGCGCGCTATTGTCTTCACTAGAGAATCTATAAACAAACTAGATAATCTATAAACTTGGCTAATCTTTGGTAACTCTAAGCATATTATAGAATGCATGCATTTTATGAAGCATGTAGGTAATGCATGAACTAACTAGGCAATATATGATTTAATTAGACTAATTATAAACCAGCTAGGCAATCTATAGAATTCATTAAAAACTACATAAACTAAGTAATAAATGGTCTAATTCTGCAATATTTTCTAATGGTTTGTGTAATAACTAGATAATCCTTAAACTAACTAGGGAATCTATTAACTTACTAGATAACCTATTACAAAATAGTGGAGGTGTAATTAGGCAACCAAACAATCAGACAGTCTAGAAGTAACTCGATTATCTATAAACTGCCTGATTAATCTACATTGTTATGTGAAGTTGAAAATAGTTAGACAATCTATAAACTAACTAGCTAGATAGACAATTTATGAAGGAAATAGTCAATGTATTAATTAATTAGACAATGTGTTTTCATTCTATGCCACATTAGGTTTGTAAAGGCCGATGTACACTATGTCGCCATTACACATTACATCTTATAGAACAGCTAGGCAATATGTAAACTAACTAGGCAATCTACAAATTACTTAGATAATTTACTAAAAAAACGGCTATACAGATTTTAATTAGACTAATTAGAAAATACATATACTGTGTCCAAATTTTTGACATAATTACGCAATATTTATGAACTCACTAGGTATTCTACAAACAAATTTAACAAGCTATGGACCAGTTAGGCAATGTATGAACTATCTAGCCATTCTGTGTATTAATTAGACAATTTATAAACTAGCTAGACAATTTTTAGAGAGGTGAGTTAGTAAATATATAAATCAAGTAAAAAATGTTTGATCCGATTGCGCGCTAATGTCTTCACAAGATAATTTTCAAGCGAACTAGATAATCTATAAACTTGGCTAATCTTTGGTATCTATAAACTTATTATAGAATGCATGCATTTTATGAATGAATTAGGTAATGCATGAACTAGCTAGTCAATATATGTGTTAATTAGACAAAGTATAAACCAGCTAGGCTATAGAATTCATTAAAAATTACATAAACTAAGTAAAAAATGTTTGGTCTAGTTCTGCAATATTTTCTAATGGTTTATGTAATAACTAGATAATCCGCAAACTAACTAGTGAACCTATAAACTTACTAGATAAACTATTACAAAATGGTGGAGGTGTAATTAGGCAACCAAACAATTAAATTATTCATTTGTGTATTTGACCATCTTGAAGTCTGATATTATTGTTTTGTTATTTTATACTTTATTTACTTCAAGAATAATAATAACAACTATTATTACCTACTAGTTTCGACTCTTTATTATTAAAAATTAGCCATCATCAGAGTAAAATTTACATTTACATATAAAAAAAGAAATAGAATTCAACGATCGACATAACAAATTGAAAGTTTTAGTTTTTTATTTTCATATATAAATGTTCACTTGTTACTCTGATGATGGCTAATTTTTTATAATAAAGAGTCGAATTTAGTAGGTGATAATTGTTATTATTATTCTTAAAGTAAATAAAGTATAAAATAACAAAACAATAATAAGTAAAAATGTTTGGTCTACTACTGCAATATTTTCTTATGGTTTATGTAATGACTAGTTAATTCGTAAACTAACTAGGGGACCTATAAACTATTACAAAATGGTGGAGTTGTAATTAGGCAACCAAACAATCAGACTGTCTAGAAGTAACTAAATTATCTATAAACTGCCCCTACATTGTTAAGTGAAGTTGGAAAATGCCTAGACAATCTATAAACTAACTAGGTAATCTAAAATGTTTCTGGAACGACACATAATTGTTTAGACAATCTAAATCCTGACTGTGACTATGCTGTGATAGCAGTCTATAAACTAAGTAATAATTCTATAGAACAGCAAGGCAATATATAAACTAACTAAGCAATCTACTTATTAATTAAACAATTTATAAATACACTAGAAAATATATAAATATTTTAATTAGACTAATTAGTAAATATATAGACCAAGTCAAAAATGTTGGGTCAAATCAAACAATATTTCTAAATGGTTTATGTAAGGACTAGATAATCTATTGACTAACTAGGCAACCTATAAATTTACTAGATATTTTGCAATGTCAGACAAGACTAGACAGACAAGACTAGACAGACAAGACTAGACAGACCAGACTAGACAGACAAGACTAGACAGACAAGACTAGACAGACAAGACTAGACAGACAAGACTAGACAGACAAGACTAGACAGACAAGACTAGACAGACAAGACTAGACAGACAAGACTAGACAGACTAGACAGACAAGACTAGACAGACAAGACTAGACAGACAAGACTAGACAGACAAGACTAGACAGACAAGACTAGACAGACAAGACTAGACAGACAAGACTAGACAGACAAGACTAGACAGACAAGACTAGACAGACAAGAATAGACAGACAAGACTAGACAGACAAGACTAGACAGACAAGACTAGACAGACAAGACTAGACAGACAAGACTAGACACACAAGACTAGACAGACAAGACTAGACAGACAAGACTAGACAGACAAGACTAGACAGACAAGACTAGACAGACAAGACTAGACAGACAAGACTAGACAGACAAGACTAGACAGACAAGACTAGACAGACAAGACTAGACAGACAAGACTAGACAGACAAGACTAGACAGACAAGACTAGACAGACAAGACTAGACAGACAAGACTAGACAGACAAGACTAGACAGACAAGACTAGACAGACAAGACTAGACAGACAAGACTAGACAGACAAGACTAGACAGACAAGACTAGACAGACAAGACTAGACAGACAAGACTAGACAGACAAGACTAGACAGACAAGACTAGACAGACAAGACTAGACAGACAAGACTAGACAGACAAGACTAGACAGACAAGACTAGACAGACAAGACTAGACAGACAAGACTAGACAGACAAGACTAGACAGACAAGACTAGACAGACAAGACTAGACAGACAAGACTAGACAGACAAGACTAGACAGACAAGACTAGACAGACAAGACTAGACAGACAAGACTAGACAGACAAGACTAGACAGACAAGACTAGACAGACAAGACTAGACAGACAAGACTAGACAGACAAGACTAGACAGACAAGACTAGACAGACAAGACTAGACAGACAAGACTAGACAGACAAGACTAGACAGACAAGACTAGACAGACAAGACTAGACAGACAAGACTAGACAGACAAGACTAGACAGACAAGACTAGACAGACAAGACTAGACAGACAAGACTAGACAGGCAAGACTAGACAGACAAGACTAGACAGACAAGACTAGACAGACAAGACTAGACAGACAAGACTAGACAGACAAGACTAGACAGACAAGACTAGACAGACAAGACTAGACAGACAAGACTAGACAGACAAGACTAGACAGACAAGACTAGACAGACAAGACAAGACAGACAAGACTAGACAGACAAGACTAGACAGACAAGACTAGATAGACAAGACTAGACAGACAAGACAAGACAGACAAGACTAGACAGACAAGACTAGACAGACAAGACTAGACAGACAAGACTAGACAGACAAGACTAGACAGACAAGACTAGACACACAAGACTAGACAGACAAGACTAGACAGACAAGACTAGACAGACAAGACTAGACAGACAAGACTAGACAGACAAGACTAGACAGACAAGACTAGACAGACAAGACTAGACAGACAAGACTAGACAGACAAGACTAGACAGACAAGACTAGACAGACAAGACTAGACAGACAAGACTAGACAGAAAAGACTAGACAGACAAGACTAGACAGACAAGACTAGACAGACAAGACTAGACAGACAAGACTAGACAGACAAGACTAGACAGACAAGACTAGACAGACAAGACTAGACAGACAAGACTAGACAGACAAGACTAGACAGACAAGACTAGACACACAAGACTAGACAGACAAGACTAGACAGACAAGACTAGACAGACAAGACTAGACAGACAAGACTAGACAGACAAGACTAGACAGACAAGACTAGGCAGACAAGCTAGACAGAGTAGACAGACTAGACGGACTAGACGGACTGGACGGACCAGACAGACCAGACAGCCCAGACAGACCAGACAGACCAGACAGGCCAGACAGACCAGACAGACCAGACAGACCAGACAGACCAGACAGACCAGACAGACCAGACAGACCAGACAGACCAGACAGACCAGACAGACCAGACAGACCAGACAGACCAGACAGACCAGACAGACCAGACAGACCAGACAGACCAGACAGACCAGGCAGACTAGACAGAGTAGCGAGACTAGACAGACTGGCGAGACTAGCAAGACTGGGGAGACTAGGGAGACTAGCGAGACTAGACAGACTAGGGAGACTAGCGAGACTGGGGATACTAGACAGACAAGAGAGACTAGCGATTCTAGCAAGACTAGATAAGACTAGGCTAGACTAAACAGACTAGACAGACAAGACTACACTAAGTTAAAAATGTTGGGTCTAATTATAAAATATTCTTAAATGGTTTATGTAATGACTAGATAATCTATTGACTAACTAGACAATCTAAAACTTACTTAGATATTATGCAATGTTACACAAAGGAAAAAAATGGTGAGATGGCTTAGGGAGGCAACCAAACAATCACGCAGCCTGAAAGTAACTAGATTATCTATAAACTGACTTAAACTGAAGTTAATCTGCATTGTTATTTGAAGTTAAAAAATAGTTAGACAATCTATAAACTAACTAGTTAATCTGAAATGCTTCTAGAATGACACGATGTTAAGTAATTGTTTAGACAATTTAAAAGCTGACAATGACTATGGTGACTAATATCATTCTATGGAACAGCTAGGCAATATATAAATTAATTAAGCAATCTACGTATTAATGACACAATTTATAAATAAATTAGGCAATGTATAAAGATTTTAATTGGACTAATTAGAAAATATATAAACTAAGTCAAAAATGTTGGATCTAATTATACATTTCTAAATGGTTTATGTAATGACTAGATAATCTATTGACTAACTAGGCAACCTATAAACTTACTAGATATTCTACCATTTTACACAAAGTAAAAAAATGGAGAAGGCGTAATTAGGCAACCAAACAATCATACAGCCTAAAAGTTACTAGATTATCTATAAAATTGTTATTTGAAGTAGGAAAATACTAAGACAATCTATAAAATAACTAATTAATCTAAGATGTTTCTAGAAGGACACTTTGACAAGACAAATAATTGCTTAGATCTGAAAGCAGACTATAATAAACTAACTAGCGAATCTATAAACTTACTAGACATTCCTTAAACCAACTATACAATCTATAAACAATTTCGATAATTTGAAAGCTTAATAGACGATATGTTAACTAAAAGTAATTGTAATTTATGCTATGATAGCAGTCTGTAAACTAACTAGACAGTTATTTAAGGAAATGAATAGATTGGCGATGACTCGGTTAGATAATCTAAAAACTAGATGGATTAAATGTAGCTTTGTCAATGTAAAAACTAGTTAGATAGTCACAAAACGTATTGGACATAATTTAATACATAACTTGAAGATACCTGAATTAGTTACGTAATCTAATTAGTAATTATCAGGTTTCAAACTAACTAGGAAATGTAAATTGAAGAAAAACTAAATAAATCGTTTAAGCCGCCAATCATTAATTCAAGTAATTGGATCGTGTGAATAGATTTTACAGCAGTTAGATAAACTAGTTTTATAAAAATGTTTCGAGCCAAAATTAGTTTTTAATTAATATTTAGACTATTACAATATTGTTTTGTATTTCTAGTTTTTTTTTATATCTTTAGTGAAAATGAAGTGTCATATGTAGTGTTGTCGAAGTGTCATCGAAGTGCAACAAAGATTCACCGAAGTGCAATAAAGTGCAATAAAGTGTTGTCGAAGTGTAACGAAATGTTTCCGAGACTAGCGAAATGTTGGACGGTACAATACCCCGACACCACAATAAAACCGTTCAACAACTCTTCACTGATATTTTGATTTCACGAATGTGACCACTTCCTTGACACTTCGGCGACATGTCACACAAAAAGAGAAACTTCACTGTTCAAATTTCAGTGTTTTAAAAGAAAATTCCCTGACATTTTGACGACACTCAATTCACACTTTAACGACACTTCGTAGACACTTCATTTGGACACTTCGACGACATATCTACCTTTGACTTAATTTCTTTAACCATGTTTATTCTTCTCTACTTAATAAAATCGTCCAACAACACTTCACTGACGTTTCGATTTCGCGAATGTCACCACTTCCTCGACACTTCCACGACATTTCACACAAAGAGAGAAACTTCACTGTTCAAATTTCTGTGTTTTAAAAGAAACTTCCCTTACATTTTAACGACACTCAATTGAGACACTTTAACGACACTTCGTCGACACTTCATTTGGACACTTTGACGACATTTCTAACCTTTAGCTTAATTTGCCATGTTTACTCTACTCTACTCAATAAAATCGTTCAACAACTCTTCACTGACGTTTTTATTTTGCGAATGTCGCCTCTTCCTCGACACTTCCACGACATTTCACACAAAGAGAGAAACTTCACTGTTCAAATTTCAGTGTTTTAAAAGAAATTTCCCTGACATTTTAACGACACTCAATTCAAACAGTTTAACGACACTTCGTCGACACTTCATTTTGACACTTGGACGACATTTATAACCATTGGCTTAATTTGCCATGTTTACTCCTCTCTACTCGATCAAATCGTTCAACAACTCTTCACTGACGTTTTGATTTCGCTAATGTCGCCACTTCCTCGACACTTCCACGACATGTCACACAAGAGAGAAACTTCACTGTTCAAATTTCAGTGTTTTAAAAGAAATTTCCCCGACATTTTGACGACACTTAATTCAGACACTTTAACGACACTTCGACGACACTTCATTTGGACACTTCGGCGACATTTCATTTTCATTGGAGATTTTTCCTGCATGTTATTTTATTTTGAAATTTGTAATAAATTTAGTTAGCTTTGGTAACGGATTAATTAATACGTAACTCTAATTTTACTGGATTTGTAGTCGACTAAGTCTAATAAAACTTGCTTGTACAAAAACTAACTGCTTTTACAAAATTTTCTTGCCAATTTTGTGTGCATATACTCGTCGTTTTGTCTAACTTACCAACATTTCGATCCTGTTCTGTGTGTTCCACTCCCAACTCGAATATTTCTTTGAATTCTCATACGGATATCGAGTGTGGATCATCATTTTTGGCTTGAAAATCAGTTTTTGGCTTCGTATTTTCCTATACCAAACGAAAGCGTCTCGTGTCCCATTTTCAGCCCACAAACAAATCATAAATCATATTTTTTTTACTTGAAAACCCTCAAAGGAGATTCTAAAAAATACAAATTATTCTAATCCTATATTAGTTAGAATTGGTGAAACCATCCTACGTTATAGATAATCATACAAACTTAAAACAAACGGAACACAGTCTGAATATATAAATATATTCAGCCTTTCCGGAGCTCTATAACTATACAAATGCAAAAATTTTTGTTCATGGAAGCAAAGCTGTGCTGATGAGAGATAAATCTCGAAACGCTTCTACAGATGGCTATCCACTTAAGGTATCGGAAAGACATGATCTTTAAAACAATGTTATTTTTATGGTTTTTGTTTAGTGCCACGAAGGTGGACTGAAAGCTGTAAAATAACTTACAAATTTAATGTGAGATTTGTTTTAGTAGTCCTAAAAAGACTCAATAATTGTTCAAATAGAGCTACGGAAAGGCTGAATATATTTATATATTCAGGCGGTGTCCCGTTTCTTTTAAGTTTCTATATTAGTTAGTTTCTATATTAGTTACAATTATATAAATGAATGAACTAGATGAAATATATAAATAAGAGCATTAGTCTAGTTTTATCTAGGCTAGTCTAGCCTTTGGCTTAATTTGCCATGTTTACTTTTCTCTACTGCCTGGTGAAAATGAAGTGTCGTATGAAGTGTCGTCGAAGTGCAGCAAAGTCTCGTCGAAGTGCCACGAAGCGTTTCCGAGACAAACGAAGTGTCGAAGAGCAACGAAGTGTCGTCTAAATGTAACGAAATGTTTCCGGGACAAGAGAAGCGTCATCGAAGTACAACGAAGTTTTTCCGGGACAAACGAAATGTCGGACGGCACAAATGTCAACACTTCTCCGATACTTCACAGAAAATTAATTTAGCGAAGCTTCACTGTTCAATTTTCAGTGTTTTAAAAAATATTTCTCTGGCACTTTGACGACACTTTGTTGACGCAATACCAACACTTTGTCGACACTGCATTCAGGAACTTCGTCGACACTTCGTTCAGACATGTCGTTCAGACATTTCGTTCATACATTTCGTTCAGACATTTCGTTCAGACATTGCGTTCAGACATTTCGTTCATACATTTCGTTCAGACATTTCGTTTATACAGTTCGTTTAGATAGTTCGTTCAGACATTTTGTTCAGACAGTTCGTTCAGACATTTCGTTCAGACATTTCGTTCAGACAGTTCGTTGAGATACTTCGTTCAGACATTTCGTTCAGACAGTTCGTTCAGACATTTCGTTCATACATTTCGTTCATACATTGCATTCAGACATTTCGTTTAGACAGTTCGTTCAGATAGTTCGTTTAGACATTTCATTCAGACAGTTCGTTCAGACATTTCGTTCAGACATTTCGTTCATAGATTTCGTTCAAACATTTCGTTTATACATTTTGTTCAGACATTTCGTTCGTACATTTCGTTCCTACATTTCGTTCATACATTTCGTTCAGACATTTCATTCAGATGTTTCTTTCAAACATTTCGTTCATACATTATGTTCAGAAATTTCTTTCAGACGTTTCGTTCAGACATTTCGTTCAGACATTTTGTTCAGACATTTCGTTCATACATTATGTTCAGAAATTTCTTTCAGACGTTTCGTTCAGACATTTCGTTCAGACATTTTGTTCAGACATTTCGTTCATACATTTCGTTTATACATTTCGTTCAGACATTTCGTTCATACATTTCGTATAGACATTTCGTTCAGACATTTCGTTCAGACATTTCGTTCATACATTTCGTATAGACATTTCGTTCTGACATTTCGTTCAGACATTTCATTCAGACATTTCGTTCATACATTTCGTTCATACATTTCGTTCATACATTTCGTTCATACATTTCGTTCATACATTTCGTTCATACATTGCGTTCAGACATTTCGTTTAGACAGTTTGTTCAGATAGTTCGTTCAGATAGTTCGTTTAGACATTTCGTTCAGACAGTTCGTTCATACATTTCGTTCATACATTGCGTTCAGACATTTCGTTTAGACAGTTCGTTCAGATAGTTCGTTTAGACATTTCGTTCAGACAGTTCGTTCAGACATTTCGTTCAGACATTTCGTTCATACATTTCGTTCAGACATTTCGTTTATACATTTTGTTCAGACATTTCGTTCGTACATTTCGTTCCTATATTTCGTTCATACATTTCGTTCAGACATTTCATTCAGATGTTTCTTTCAAACATTTCGTTCATACATATGTTCAGAAATTTCTTTCAGACGTTTCGTTCAGACATTTTGTTCAGACATTTCGTTCATACATTTCGTTTATACATCTCGTTCAGACATTTCGTTCATACATTTCGTATAGACATTTCGTTCAGACATTTCGTTCAGACATTTCGTTCATACATTTCGTATAGACATTTCGTTCAGACATTTCGTTCAGACATTTCATTCAGACATTTCGTTCATACATTTCGTTCATACATTTCGTTCATACATTTCGTTCATACATTTCGTTCATACATTTCGTTCATACATTTCGTTCATACATTGCGTTCAGACATTTCGTTTAGACAGTTGGTTCAGATAGTTCGTTCAAATAGTTCGTTTATACATTTCGTTCAGACAGTTCGTTCAGACATTTCGTTCAGACATTTCGTTCATAGATTTCGTTCAGACATTTCGTTTATACATTTTGTTCAGACATTTCGTTCGTACATTTCGTTCCTACATTTCGTTCATACATTTCGTTCAGACATTTCATTCAGATGTTTCTTTCAAACATTTCGTTCATACATTATGTTCAGAAATTTCTTTCAGACATTTCGTTCAGACATTTTGTTCAGATATTTCGTTCAGACATTTCGTTCATACATTTCGTTTATACATTTCGTTCAGACATTTCGTTCAGACATTTCATTCAGACATTTCGTTCATACATTTTGTTCAGAAATTTCTTTCAGACATTTCGTTCATACATTTTGTTCAGAAATTTCTTTCAGACATTTCGTTCGGACATTTCGTTCATACATTTCGTTCAGACATTTCGTTCAGAAATTTCGTTCGTACATTTCGTTCCTACATTTCGTTCATACATCTCGTATAGACATTTCGTTCAGACATTTCGATCACCCATTTCGTTCAGACATTTCGTTTAGTCATTTCGTTCAGTCATTTCGTTTAGACAGTTCGGTTTTCAGACACTTTGTCGACACTTCGTCCAGACATATCCTCGACACTTCGTCCAGACATATCCTCGACACTTCGTCCAGACACTTCGGCACTTTGTTCAGACGACATTTCGGCAACGTTTCATTCTCGTCATAGATTTTGTTGTGTCTTGTCGAATCAAGTTATGCTATATAATATTTAGTTTACATAATATAACTCAGTTTATTCTATGTAACATTTAACTTATGTAGTCCATGTTGTGAGTGAAAACAAAAACTTTCGTAACATCGATCGTTTAATCCAATTCACACTTTGCAACTGTTTCTAACTAGATTTGTCAATTTGGCCTTAATTCAATTTAAACTACGGCACGTTTACCATACGCCCAAATGAATCTAATTTACGCCGCCATCAATCAATAACTCAACCGACATTTAACTAATTCCCTTACAACAAAGAACAGCATCCATTAAACCCAATTAAAGTTTTTTTTATTTGTTCCATTATCTATAAATTGCGCCTGCAAGGATTTAATGTCCTTCACCTAGTTGCGTCTTTGGGTTCGATTGTTGGAGGAGATTAGAGGTAATTCGAGGCGAGCATAAAGGAAATAATGAAAGAATTGCGACGATAAATTTCGTCGCCGGACGGTTTGAAATTTTCGCCAATTGGGTTTTAAGTAAATAATAAAAGGTAATTTTTATTGTAATCTGTTTGTTGGGAGGAAATTGGACGAGAGTTGGAATTGCATTGAAGGTCTGGCTACAATTTTTTACAATAGCTTCTCGTTCTATTGTGTGCAGTTTATTGCTCCGTTTGGCCGAATTATCGCCAATTCGGACGGAACCGAGGAAATTAGATTCAGTTTCAAATAATTCAAGAGTAGGTAAAACAAGAAATGTTTATTGCTTTAGACAAGTCTAGTCAAGCAGTGGAAGGAGGTCAAGCGCTCTAAAACATCAATGATTGACTAGACTAGTCTAAGCTATGATCGAACATAGATGTCCCGCTTTTGGTGCGACGGTCCCGATTTGGCGGAAGAGTCCCGATTTTAATAGAACAGTCGTGATTTTGACGCAACAGTCCCTATTTTGCCGGAACAGTCCCTATTTTGCCGGAACAGTCCTTTTGGCGGAACAGTCCCGATTTAGGCGGAACAGTCCCGATTTTGGCGGAACAGTCCCCATTTTGGCAGGAACAGTCCCGATTTTGGCGGAACGGTCCTTTTGGCGGAACAGTCCCCATTTTGGCGAAACAGTCCCAATTTTGGCGGAACAGACCCGATCTTGACGAAACAGTCCCCATTTTGGCAGGAACAGTCCCGATTTTGGCGGAACAGTCCCAATTTTGGCGGAACAGACCCGATTTTGACGGAACAGTCACCATTTTGGCAGGAACAGTCCTTTGGCGGAACAGTCCCCATTTGGGCGGAACAGTCCCAATTTTGGCGGAATGGTCCCCATTTTGGCTAAACAGTCACAATTTTGGCGGAACAGACCCGATTTTGAAGGAACATTCCCGAATTTTGCAAGACGGTTTTTTAACATTTTTAAAATGTAGTCCCATGTCCCACGACGTTTATAAAATGTCCCGCTTTTTTAAATATCATGTTTTTACATAAAGACTAGAGATACAAAACTAGACAAACAAGACTAGACAGACAAGACTAGACAGACAGGACTAGACAAACAAGACTATACTCGGGCCAGCGAGAGAATGCATCTAGTCTAAACGAGTTTAGCATTGTTTTTGCGCATACCCCCACTTTATTTCGAGTGCGCGGTGTTTAGTTAACCGTATTTGAAAAACTGACGCATATTTCTTTAGTAAAAATAATCTGCGGGTACGTCGGCGCGTCCCTTGCTCCTCATACCTCGGCGCAGTATAGCTGCATTCTCTCGCCAGCCCGAGTATAGAGAGGCAAGACTAAACCCCCTATTCCACTTTGGCTTTTAGTATGCGCCACCCCAGTATCGCATATTTTGCATTCATTCAGGGTGGGCAGCCCGGACGGTTAGTGAAAACCGCCCTAGTTGTCGCCTCCCCGACCAGGATTCGAACCCGGGTCTCCCGCATTGAAAGGCGGGTATGTTGTCAACTACACTACCGACGAGGACAGACAGACAAGACTAGACAGACAAGACTAGACAGACAAGACTAGACAGACAAGACTAGACAGACAAGACTAGACAGACAAGACTAGACAGACAAGACTAGACAGACAAGACTAGACAGACAAGACTAGACAGACAAGACTAGACAGACAAGACTAGACAGACAAGACTAGACAGACAAGACTAGACAGACAAGACTAGACAGACAAGACTAGACAGACAAGACTAGACAGACAAGACTAGACAGACAAGACTAGACAGACAAGACTAGACAGACAAGACTAGACAGACAAGACTAGACAGACAAGACTAGACAGACAAGACTAGACAGACAAGACTAGACAGACAAGACTAGACAGACAAGACTAGACAGACAAGACTAGACAGACAAGACTAGACAGACAAGACTAGACAGACAAGACTAGACAGACAAGACTAGACAGACAAGACTAGACAGACAAGACTAGACAGACAAGACTAGACAGACAAGACTAGACAGACAAGACTAGACAGACAAGACTAGACAGACAAGACTAGACAGACAAGACTAGACAGACAAGACTAGACAGACAAGACTAGACAGACAAGACTAGACAGACAAGACTAGACAGACAAGACTAGACAGACAAGACTAGACAGACAAGACTAGACAGACAAGACTAGACAGACAAGACTAGACAGACAAGACTAGACAGACAAGACTAGACAGACAAGACTAGACAGACAAGACTAGACAGACAAGACTAGACAGACAAGACTAGACAGACAAGACTAGACAGACAAGACTAGACAGACAAGACTAGACAGACAAGACTAGACAGACAAGACTAGACAGACAAGACTAGACAGACAAGACTAGACAGACAAGACTAGACAGACAAGACTAGACAGACAAGACTAGACAGACAAGACTAGACAGACAAGACTAGACAGACAAGACTAGACAGACAAGACTAGACAGACAAGACTAGACAGACAAGACTAGACAGACAAGACTAGACAGACAAGACTAGACAGACAAGACTAGACAGACAAGACTAGACGGACAAGACTAGACGGACAAGACTAGACAGACAAGACTAGACAGACAAGACTAGACAGACAAGACTAGACAGACAAGACTAGACAGACAAGACTAGACAGACAAGACTAGACAGACAAGACTAGACGGACAAGACTAGACGGACAAGACTAGACAGACAAGACTAGACAGACAAGACTAGACAGACAAGACTAGACAGACAAGACTAGACAGACAAGACTAGACAGACAAGACTAGACAGACAAGACTAAAAAAGTGGTTCGTGGGAAGCTCTCACTAAACCCCCTATTCCACCTTGGCTTTAGTATGCGCCACCCTGGTATCGCATATTTTGCATTCATTCAGGGTGGGCAGCCCGGACGGTTTACTGAAACACCGCCCTAGTTGTTGTCTCCCCGACCAGGAATCGAACCCGGGTCTCCCGCATTGAGACAGACAAGACTAGACAGACAAGACTAGACAGACAAGACTTGACAGACAAGACTAGACAGACAAGACTAGACAGACAAGACTGGACGGACAAGACTGGATAGACAATACTGAACAGACAAGACTGGACAAACAAGACTGGACAGACAAGACTAGACAGACAAGACTGGACAGACAAGACTGGACAGACAAGACTGGACAGACAATACTGGACAGACAAGACTGGACAGACAACACTGGACAGACAAGACTGGACAGAGAAGACTGGACAGACAAGACTGGACAGACAAGACTGGACAGACAAGACTGGACAGACAAGACTGGACAGACAAGACTGGACAGACATGTCTGGACGGACAAGACTGGACAGACAAGACTAGACAGACAAGACTAGACAGCCAAGACTGAACAGACAATACTAGACAGACAGGACTAGACAGACAAGATTAGACAGACAAGAGTAGACAGACATGACTAGATAGACAAGACTGGACAGACAAGAATGGACAGACGAGACTGAACAGACAAGACTGGACAGACAAGACTGGACAGACAAGATTGGACAGGCAAGACTGGACAGAGAAGACTGGACAGACAAGACTGGACAGACAAGACTGGACAGACAAGACTGGACAGACAAGAATGGACAGAAAAGACCGGACAGACAAGACTAGATAGACAAGACTAGACGGACAAGACTAGACGAACAAGACTAGACGAACAAGACTAGACGGATAAGACAAGACAGACAAGTCTAGCAGACAAGACTAGACGGTCAAGACTAGACGGACAAGACTAGACAGAGAAGACTAGACAGACAAGACTAGACAGACAAGACTAGACGGACAAGACTAGACAGACAAGACTAGACAGACAAGACTAGACAGACAAGACTAGACAGACAAGACTAGATAGACAAGACTAGACAGACAAGACTAGACAAACAAGACTAGAGAGTCGAGACTAGACAGACAAGACTAGACAGACAAGACCATACAGACAAGACTGTACAGACTAGATTAGACAGACAAGACTAGACATACAAAACTAGACAGGCAAGACTAATTTATGAATTGTGTCCAGGCGCTAGTGTACAGGGATGGGAACTTAGCCTCCGGCCCGTTGGACGCCTTGATCCAGCACATGGTCCCCACCGAGGGCTACTACCCCGAGCGGACCTACATCTTCGCCTTCCTCCTCTCCTCCCGCCTCTACATCAAACCGCACGACTTACTCGACAAAGTTCGGAAGCTGTGCGAATCCCAGCAAGGACTGGCCACCGGAAAACCCTCCCAAACTGGAACCGGACGATTCGCCGAACACTTGGTCCAACTGCTGGCCGAATGGACTGAAATATTTCCCTACGATTTCAGGTAATAACAAATTCCTGACTAGAACTTTTAACTGGATATTATATTATTTAGGGATGAAAGGGTGATGGAGCACGTGAAGACGATAACGCAGCAGTGTATAAACCTGAACGTGGGGCTGCGCGCGAACGTCTCCTCCCTGCTGAGCAACCTCCTGCAGAGACTGACCGACCTGGAGAACTACGAGAAGCTGCTGGACGAGCAGTCGGTGATCGTCGATGAGAACTGCACCGACATCTCGGAGATGTGTCCGAACGCGGAGTATCTGGCGCAACAGCTGACCCACGTCGAGCTTGAGCGGCTCAGCTTCATCGGCCCCGAGGAATTCGTGCAGGCCTTCGCCAAGGAAAACCCCCACCTGGAGACCTCCTTCAAAGACATGAAGAAAACGCACAACCTCGAGCAATATGTACAATGGTTCAATAGATTAAGTTATTTAGTTGCCACACAAGTTTGCAAAGTAAGTAGCTTTAATTGGCAATTGCCTAGATTTTAATCTATATTTGTTTAGTATCCTAAAAAGAAGCAGCGAGTTCGCGTCGTTGAGTACTGGATAGAGGTCGGGAGGGAATGTTGTAATATAGGGAACTTTAACAGTTTGATGGCCATCATTGCTGGATTAAACATGTCCCCCATTTCAAGGCTGAAAAAAACTGTAAGTACTAAAAATTCTTGTCTGGTTTGATAGAATTGGTGAAACCATCCTACGTTATAGATAATCATACAAACTTAAAACAAGGGGAACACAGCCTGAATATATAAATATATTCAGCCATTCCGAAGCTCTATAACAATTATTGAGTCTTTTTGGGACTACCATAACAAATCTCATGTGAAATTTGTGTGTTTTGGTAGTCCTAAAAAGAATCAATAACTGTTATAGAGCTCCGAAAAGGCTGAATATATTTATATATTCAGGTTGTGTTCCATTTGTTTAAAGGTCTGGTTTGTTTGGACGTATCGATATATTGAGTGTAACATTTTTCAGTGGCAAAAGATCCAATCTGGAAAGTTTGCGATACTTGAACGGCAAATGGACCCAAGCAGCAACTTCACCAGCTATCGCAGTACTTTGAAGGCGGCGATGTGGCGAAGCGCCGGCGCCACGGAGCAAAGACAACGCATCGTGATTCCGTTCTTTAGCCTGCTCGTCAAAGACATCTACTTCCTCAACCAAGGCTGCTCCAATAAGTAAGAACGAAAACGCTTTTTGCAAGCAAATTTGTTTGATGGTTTGTTTTAGGTTGCCGAATGGTCATATAAATTTCGAGAAGTTCTGGCAGTTGGCGAAGCAGGTGACGGAGTTCATGGCGTGGAAGCAGGTGAAGTGTCCGTTCGAGAAGGACGCGAAGATAATCGCGTTGTTGCAGAACGGACCGATTCTGAACGAGATTTCGTTGGCGAGGGCGAGTTTCGAATGCGAGCCGCCGGAGAATAACCAGGAGAAGGAGCGGTGTAAGAGTTTGAAGGCGGAAGGGACCTCGAACTGAGACGAAATTCCAAAATAAGTAAATTTTATTTTTTTGTACAAAATGGGATAATTTTAGTGGAGAAGAAGAGAAAACGCGCGCGCTGATTCAAGATTTTAACTAATTTATTTATTTGTGTATAAAAGATTTTCCTCTTTGAGAAAGGGGAAGTTTGCTGGACATATTTTTTTACGGTTAGTTTTATCTAAGTTTTTTTTAAGTTGTTACAAGGTGCAAAACACCTTAAATTCTTTTATTACAGAAAAAATGAAAATTTTGGTAAAAAAAAATTATGTGATTTTTGCAGGTACAAGTTTAATTATTTTTTTTTGCTTAATTATTAAATTTTTATTAATTTATTAAGTTTTTGCCACAATTTCTTATTAATCTGCGAAATTGAGGAAATTTGACAGATTATATGCGGGTGTTAACTCTCTAATGCGGAGACTTCTAACTTCAAATAGTGGTCTGGATTTCAAAAAAGTTGGTCAAAATTTGAAAGAACTTACCGAATTAATTGTGAATTGGTATATAAGGGTTTTCGAAGTCGCTGATTATGATTTTCATAGTATAGGGTGCGTCAAAACAAATAGTGCAGTTTTGACGGGCCGAAAGTGGATTGTGGCATGATTGTCGAAAAGGTGGACAAAAATAGAATGCGTCTACATATCTATTTGAAATTTTGGTTTCAGATGTTGTTTACGTCGCTGATTACGGATCTGTTGTTAAAATGTTCAGAAACAAAATGGCGGATTTAATATGGCGGCCAAAAAACTCATTCAGTCACGGGCGCTTTTAGGCATAGGCGCGCGCCTAGGGCCTCCTATTTTAGGGGGCCACAAATTTTCAACTAAGCAAGGTCAAACCAACTTTTGGCGGTTGACGACAATAAGCGGCAAAATTTGACAAAGTGAAATTGGCGCTTTGCGGTGGTTAATAGTGAAAAAAATATTCGGAAAAAAATCGTAAAAAGAAAAAAAATATCATTGCATTGTTGTTATTTTTTGTATTGTTATTGAAAATTGATCGCATGACTGTTTTTGCTAAAGGACATCACAGAATCTTACAGAGGATTCAAACCCAAAGAATGTAGTTCATGTCCCTTTCACCATGTCGTCCAAGTTTAGAAAACGACAAGCGTAGAATGGAGTTTTCTAATGGACAAGAAACATCCAATGTCAATATAAACGTTTTTAATGATAGTACCATTGATGGACAGAATTTAAATTAAATATGTGTTATGTCGTTTATTACCATTAATTAATTAAATTTATCTATTCGCAATTTCCACACATAACCTCAAAACTATCTCGTCGAAAATTTGACACTGACAGCTCTGAATTTCAGTACCAACCTTGAAAAAATTAACTCATAACAGCACTCGGCGAGCCATAACCGCACGCATATGAGTGCTGTTATGTCCTACTAGACTCCGTCCTCTAGACGCAAAATGGAAAAAAATGCCATAACAATTCGCGATTTAAATGTTTACGTTTCATTGATTAATATATTAAAAGTCATGCTTGACATTTATCAAATTATTACTTTTTTTTTATTTACACGTATTACTTATTACACTTACACACGTATTACACTTTTACACGTATCTTAAATATTAATATACGTATCGTAAGATATACGTACCTAATTGGTATTTTTTATTGTGGTTTTACTATAATCTCGCATATTGAGAATTGGGACTCCCTAGACTAGGGCCACATAGTCACCTTGCGCCTAGGGCCACAAGTAACGTAAACGCGCCCCTGCATTCAATTTTTACAAAAATTCGTACCTAGGGGTTCATAATCTCGCTGATTATGAATGAGTTATCAAAATTTTATAAAACAAAATGGCGGACCAAATATGGCGGAAAATTTTTCTAAATTTGATCAGATTTAAATTGCGTATTTAGAAGTTTTTCATGTCGTTGATCAGGTATCAATTATCAGTATTCCAAAAAACAAAACGGCTGTTCCTTTATGGCGGAAATTTTTTGAAAAACTTATGCATTAAGGGCTATTTATACTGTACCAAATACATATAGGCAGGTTTGGCCATGCAATTCATTAGAATTCTGAATTCATACATTATTACCTACATAATAAACATGAAACTAGTCCGGGATGTATTAGGCGATTCATTATTTTTACAGTTTTGTGTCAATACAATATTTAGAAAAAGGTTTCTCCTCACAGTTGGCAGTCCTTTTCTTGAATGAGCATAAATTGTTATTTAATAATGTCAAAACATTCAGGATCACCCTTCAATAAGCAGAGTGGATATCACAGACTTCAACGAAAAATTGGCAGCGGTTACGCAGAGAACGTGTTTCAGACGTGTAATAGATTCGTAATCAGATACGACGTAGAAACATTTTGTAAAAATTGTTAAAACAACCGCCATACTAAATCCGACATTTTGTTTTTGAAATTTTTGATAACATATTCGTGATCAGCGGCAAAAATAACTGCTATAACCAGAATTTCAGTTATCTAGGACGAGGCATTATATTTTTGTCCACCTTTTTCGGCAATTCGGTCCACTGTGTGGCCACATCCCATGTGCTGGAGATAGGAACCTGGAAGGGGTCTCACATTGTCGGGAGGATCGTGCCGTTTCAGCCGTTACCATAGTTTGGCCCAGACAACAAAGCGGCTTAGCCGTCCGCACGTTTTTTGAAAATGGTCGTTCTTTCGTCGCCACCCAGCGTGCGTTCCGGCTGCATTTCAATCTTACGCGTCGTGATACCGTCCCTCACGGTAATTTAATCGCGAAGTGGGTGCGCACATTCGAAGAACCTGGTTCCACACTAAGACCTAGGGGTTTAGGAAGACCCAAAACGCCAAGGACACCCAAAAATATAATGAGAGTGAGAGAAGCTATCTCCAACAGTCGCTCTGTCCGGAAGTATGCAATTGTCATTTCTGCTCATCAAGGAGGATTTTGCATCATGATTTGTCATTCCACCCCTACAAGATTATTTTTGCCCCAGAATTGAAGCCTCCTGACTATGAAAACAAAGAAGCCGGGAAGACCCCAAACAAGATGGATCGATGATATAAAGACGATAGCAGGAAAACAGTGGATCAGAACAGCAAATGACAAAGAAGCATGGAAAAAATGAAAGAGGCCTATATCCAACAATGGAAGTATGAAGGCTAATAAGAAGATGAAGAGACTATGAAAACCGCATGAATTTTGAATCGGATTCAGTCAAGGTCAAGTTTGTTAAATTTTCAAGGGAACGAGTTCCACTTTCATCTCTTTCGAGCGGTGAATAAACAAAATTTTCGGTACTGAAAATAACCCGAGGCAACTTCACGAGAATCCTCTTCACTCCCCAAAAGTGACCGTGTGGTGCGCAATTTCTAACTTTGGAGTGACTGGGCCATATTTTTATGAGGAGAATGGACGGACAGTGACTCACCGCTAAACGTTATGTTTCCATGTTGGAAATTTTTTTACGACCTCTATTGGAAGATCTCGGAGAAATTTGGTTTCAACCGGACGATGCTACGGCCCATACTGCTCGAATTTCAATGGAGAAACTTCGACAGATGTTCCCCACGCGCCTCGTTTCTCTGAAGGGGGATGTTGAATGGCCCGCACGTTCACCTGATTTAAGCATTTGCTACTTCTTCCTGTGGGGCTACCTGAAGGAAAATATTTTTAAACTTCGGCCTTACACCTTGGAGGAACTCAAGGATTGAATTCGGAAAGAACTCGCCGCGATAGAGTTCGTCCATTTATCACGTGAGGCTCGTGGGGGGAGGGGGTTTGTGAAGAATCACGAAATATCTCATGAGGGGTGTAGTGAGATATCACTTGTATTTATTTTTTCGTTGAACGCTCGATTTTTAAACAAAAAAACAGCGCGCGACTTGTACCAAAGAAAATACACGAGATTTTTGGCGGTCGGGGGTGGTCTGAACCTACAACCTCATCATGTATCGCCGGGGGGGGGGGGGGGGGGGGTCGTAAAAAGTTGGACGGCCCCATACCCGTTGGGATGTGCCAAAATGCGGCCGAAAGCTTTAGAAATCGACTTTCTTATCGCTGTTGGGGATCATCTTCAAAACTTGATACATAAAACGACATGGTGTACCGAATGAAATAAAATAAACCCCATTTCTGTCAGTGGCGTCGTGTGTTTTTAATCGCCCCTCAAAACTGCACTATTTGTTTTGGCGCACCATATACTATTTCAAAATTTAAAATGACGGGTCCAATATGGCCGACCACTTCACTAAAAATTGTTCGGAATTTCGTGGGACGAGTCTGCACATCACCTACGTAGGACAAGTGTGCACATTCTCCCACGTTGCATCGCGTACGTTGCGTACGTGGGACCAGTGCGTCTCAAGCTTAATACCATTTTTTATGAATAATTCTCAAGCGAGACAATTAATTAGTCTCAAGCTAAATACCATTTTTTATGAATCATTATTAATCATAATGGTTATTATCTTTTACTATTGAAAATAATGGTTATTATTGTTTACATTATTTTAATAATTGACCGATATATCAAAACGATAGTTAGATTCTAAATATATCGATATATTTTTAAATATCAACGTCCCTAGTTCGCGCTATGACAAGGATAATTTTGTACGAGCGTAGCGTCTCAGGGATAAAAGATATCTCACGATATTTAAGATACCTCACTTTTCTTTTGGAATCACATGCAGTAAAACCCCCTTTAAAATATTCTTTAGATATAAAGAATTTTTATCTAAATTTTTTTCGATTTTTGGCAAACTTTTTTCACTCAGACCGCTGTGCGACACAATAAAACAAATTGTCTCCCGCCTCAGCCCAGACATTTGTAATTACGTTTTCCCGCATAAAAAGTGTTAATTGATTCATTCAGATTTATTGTTTGCTGTTTTTTTTTATTTTTGATGAAGAAAGGAAAATTTGCAGTGACAAAAGTATTTTTTGAATATTGGTGGAACCATACTAATTATAGATACAATCATATTAACATATTAAAGACGAAATATAGCTTGAATATATAAATATATTCAACCTATTCGTAGCTCTATAATATTAAGTCTTATTAAGACAAATCTCGTGTTGAACAACTACTTACCTGGCTAATACCACGCAGGATATTGTATTATACAACAGATATTTGCATGTTATTACTAGTCCCAGTAGAGATCCGATGCTACTAGAGAAAAAACAATAAATTGATCGCTTGGAAAGTGTGAAATGACCCAAAATATAAGCTATTACAATACTAGTCCCAGTACATTTTCATGTTATTAACACATTGAAGTCCGTTGACGTATTAATACGTTTTTTTTATTTAAAATTCTTAAGCCGTCGGGTTTTATGGGTTTGACATTTGAGGTAGCAGTGGGTGGATTTCTGTCCACATAGTTGGCCTTCCCAGGCTAATACCACGTACCAAACTTCTTCCCAGGCAAATACCACCCTGGATATTGAATTATACAACACACATTTGCATGTTATTACTATTCCCAGTACATTTTCATGTTATTAACACATTGCAGTCCGTTGACGTATTAATACGTTTTTATATTTAAAATTTTTAAGCCGACGACGTAGTAATACGTCTATTTATAATCAAAGGTGGACGAACATGCAGAATAATGTTTTTTTGATAAAGTGAATGCAGGAACAAAAATGGGTTTGAACATTTGAGATAGCAGTAGGTGGATTTCTGTCCCCATAGTTGGCTTTCCCAGGCTGATACCACGTACCAAACTACTTCCCAGGCTAACACCACGCTGGATATTGAATTATACAACAGACATTTGCATGTTATTACTAGTCCCAGTACATTTTCATGTTATTAACACATTGCAGTCCATTGACGTATTAATACGTTTTTTTATTTCAATTTTTTAAGCCGACGATGTAGTAATGCGTCAAATTATAAACAAAGGTGAACGCCCATGTAGAAGAATGTTTTTTTGACAAAGTGAATGCAGGAACAAAAATGGGTTTGAACATTTGAGATAGCAGTGGGTGGATTTCTGTCCCCATAGTTGGCCTTCCCAGGCTAATACCACGTACCAAACTACTTCCCAGGCTAATACCACGCTGGATATTGAATTATACAACAGACATTTGCATGTTATTACTAGTCCCAGTATATGTTCATGTTATTAGCACATTGCAGTCCGTTGACGTATTAATACGTTTTTTTATTTAAAATTTTTAAGCCATCTACGTAGTAATACATCAATTTATAATTAAAGGTAGACGAACATGCAGAAGAATGCTTTTTTGACAAAGTGAATGCAGGAACAAAAATGGGTTTGAACATTTGAGATAGCAGTGGGTGGATTTCAGTCCGCATAGCTGGCCTTCTCAGGGTAATACCACGTACCAAACTACTTCCCAGGCTAATACCACGCTGGATATTGAATTATACAACAGACATTTGCATGTTATTACTAGTCCCAGTACATTTTCATGTTATTAACACATTGCAGTCCATTGACGTATTAATACGTTTTTTTATTTCAATTTTTTAAGCCGACGACGTAGTAATGCGTCAAATTATAAACAAAGGTGAACGCCCATGCAGAAGAATGTTTTTTTGACAAAGTGAATGCAGGAACAAAAATGGGTTTGAACATTTGAGATAGCAGTGGGTGGATTTCTGTCCCCATAGTTGGCCTTCCCAGGCTAATACCACGTACCAAACTACTTCCCAGGCTAATACCACGCTGGATATTGAACTATACAACAGACATTTGCATGTTATTACTAGTCCCAGTACATTTTCATATTATTAACACATCGCAGTCCGTTGACGTATTAATACGTTTATTTACGTATTAATACTTTTATTTTAAATATTTAAGCCGTCGACGTAGTAATACATCAATTTATAATTAAAGATGGACGAACATGCAGAAGAATGTTTTTTTGACAAAGTGAATGCAGGAACAAAAATTGGTTTGGCATTTGAGATAGCATTTCTGTCCGAATAGTTGGCCCAGACGAAAAGATAATCTACCAAGGCGAACGTGAGTCATCTGGCAAATACACCTTTGCTGCCCACGTCTGGTGAATACATCTATTATTTCTCTAACAAGATGTCGAAGATAACCCCCAAGGTGGTCAGGTTCAACATAGCTGTCGGAGATGCCCCCAAGCAGGAGACCAGTCCCGACCAACTCTTGAGTAGTTTTAGGCCTAGTGACCATGGAGGCGTCATTTGACGAATGCACGCAAACTTAGAAATGACGAAAGGCGTCATTTGCATCTTAGATACGTCCACGCAATCGTCATACATTCGTCACGCAAAAGACAAAACGGTTTATTTTAGCTCTCAAGTTTTGCAACGTTTTTATTTCAATGCCCTTTTTTGACCCAGTCTAATCTACATTCGTTCTGTTCGTGGAATTATAGAAATAATCCCGTCCTAATCGGCCCAAAACAAAATGATCGGCCTGAATGCAAGTTCGTAGAATATCTACACTTAGACATTCTTCGTAGGATACCTGGAATTTACTCTATGATAAAAGCAATCAATTTTTTATTTATTTGTCTCAAGTTTAGCGACGTGGAAGCACAAAAATATCCGGGAAAAGATACCATGTAGTCGCTACACTTGGACGAACTCAAGGATTGAATTCGGGAAGAAATCGCCGCCATACCCGTCGGGATGTACCATATTGCGGACGAAAACTCTAGAAATCGACTTCAAGAGTGTATGAATGCTGGGGGCCATCTTCTTTCTGATATCATCCGTGTCGCAGCTTTTGTAGTAGCAGGCTGCAGCACGAGCTGCATGACGAACGCCTGACGATACGCGAATGCGACGATGCCGCACCGTGGACACACTTTCGACCCTTTCTACGCAAAATGCAAGCCAGCTCCATAAAAGTGTAAAATGACGATGTTGTGCGTATTGCGTGCGACTACGTGGACAGTAGGCCTTAATTTTAGTCTGTTTGACCTTGGGTCAAGTATATTACCTGAAGAGGTTCTTGGAGGTCAGGAGGGTGGTGAAATTAAAAGGGAAAGTCTTGTAGGGTTTCCGGTTCTGAACTAAGAGGCTAAACTTTCTGGTATTTACTTTCTTATAATCAAAGTATATATTAAAACCTTTTCCGGAAGGAAGGATTTTCGGTTGATTTCAGTTCCGTTCTCGAATCGTTGGAAGGAAACGATATGGAATTTCGGTTTGGTTTCCTGGGATTTTGAAAAATTTTCGTTTTGAAACGTTCTCCTCTTTTGTAGAAAATTTTGAGATTTTTTCGATTTTCGGGCAAACTGTTGTTAGGGCTTTGGTCCAGACCATGAGGAACTGAGGAGCTTTGGAGATTTTCGGAAAAATCTGTACCTACAGTTTGGATCAGACCATGAGGAACATTGGAACAGATTATTTGAAAACTTGAAATTTTGTCTTGATTTTGGAGCAAAATGAAAGTGAAATTTTGACTAGATTTTCAGAAACATCGTTATATGCATTATGGACCACACCTTGGGAAACCGAAAAAAAAGTTCGAACAGTTTCCCTTCGATTTCCGGAAAAAATGATGCGATTTTGAACGATGAGGAACTGAAGAAATTGTCAGAAAATTCTTAATTTTGTTCTTTATATCTGCAGCTATGATCTTGCAACGAACCCTGAGGAACTGAAGAATTTTCCCAAAAATTTCGCCCTTTCCCGGACGTTTTAGATGACTCGCAAAACGAAGAAAGAAATTAGGGTTTGGGAACTGTTGACGGTCGGATTTGAGATTTGGAACCTGATCAGAGGAACAAAAAATTCCTCGAAAAGACTCTCGGGAAAAGCTCGAATTTGGAAAATTTGTCATATGTTCTTTGCCTTCGAAAAAAAAACATAGCCCCTATAGGGGCTAGGGCCCCCTAGCAGTATTTTGAAACGGAAAATTGCTTTTTTTCCTTATACTTACAGTTTGGATCAGAGCATGAGGAACATTGGAACAGATTATTGGAGAATTTGAAATTTTGCCTTGATTTTGGACCAAACTAAGGAAAGAGAAGTTTTTACTAGATTTTCAGAAGTATATGAGTATGAACCACACCTTGGGAAAATGAAAAAGTTGTTCGCACACTTTCCCTTCGATTTCCGGAAAAATTTGATGCTTAGATTTTGAACGAAGGGGAACTGAAAAAATTGTCAGAAAATCCTTAATTTTTTTCTTTATAAATACAGCTAGGGTCTTGGATCAAGCCCTGAGGAACTGAATAATTTTCCCAAAAAATTCTTGCAACGAGCCCTGAGGAACTGAACAATTTTCCCAAAAAAAAATCCGGCAGTTTTGGACAACAAATCGCGATACTAAGAAGTAAATTAAGGTTTGGGAACTATTGACGGTCGGATTTGATATTTAGAACCTGACCATAGGAACAAATTTTTTTTCGAAAAGACCCTCGTGAAAAACACGAATTTGGAAAAAATTTCATATTTTATGTTCCTTGCCTTAGAAAAAAAAGCTGTATTTTGTATTTTTCACAGCAATAATTGTTATAAACAAACTTTTATAAATTCTTCAATAAAGGTCTTATTTAAGTAGGTCTTTCTTAGGTCTTTAGGTTTTTTTAATTTAAATAAAAATCTGGCTATGTTCATTTTTATAATTCGCGTCTTTATAGTGTTAACAAGCACTAGATAAATAACATCTTAAAAACAATGTTATTTATGCAGTGCCTGTTAATAATATGAAGTGAAACTGGTACTAATAATAACATGCAAATGTCTGTTGTATGAATTAATATCCCACGTGGTATTAGCTAGGCAATTAGTTGTTTCAACATGAGATTTGGGTACTTACGTGTTAACGCCACCACCGCTATATATTGGATCGAGAGTTCGCGCTGCCGCGTGTGTTGTCCTGATTTATCTGTCCGCTTTGCGACGGGCAACCTAATCTAACCGGGGTTAAAAAATAAAGCATTTTGAGTTTTAAAAATGTTTTAATTTCAAATAAAATGTTTTATTTTACAATTTATCATAAAAATTTTAGGTGTAGATTGGCGGCATTTAAAAATGTAGGGGTGGTGGCGTTAATACGTAAGTACCGAGATCTGTTTTGTAGTCTTAATAAGAGTTTATATTGGGTTTAATATGTCCAACCGCTTCAGTAAAAATTATTCGGAATTTCGTGGGGCAAGTGTGCATATCATTTCTTCCACGTTGGTAATAACATGCAAATGTATGTTGAATCATTCAATACCCCACGTAGGATTCGCTAAGGAAGTAGTTGTTTCAACATGAGATTTGTTTTGTAGTCTTAATAAGACTTAATACTATAATAAGACTTAATAAGACTTAATATTATAGAGCTACGAACAAGTTGAATATATTTATTTATTCAGGCTTACATTTTGTCTTTAATAATTTTGAAAGTATTTTTTTGGTTTTTGTTTAAATTTCGAGTCGACGAATTTTTCGTAAGATATCGTTTTCTACTATTTTGTAAAGAAATCTTTGGAAATGAAAAATGTTTTTGATACTTCAATGTTTTTTATACACAAAACGACCAAGAATACTAAAAAAAATGTAATTTTTGATTTTAATTATTCATTTTGAAACTATTTTTTTTTTCGATTAATTTTAAATTGCAGTTTGATTTCTTTTTACGTTAATTTCCTTTTAGTAAAACCCAATCTGTTGTTTTTTTAAACTTCTTTCGTATTCTAAATTTTAATAAAATTAAAATTAAAAAAAAAAAATTGCAAAGTTTCTAAATGTAAACTTTCTTTTACAAATTTTATTCAATTTTGTCTTATAAAGTTTAATTCCATGCATACGGATCAATAAAACATTGCTTTATTAACTAGTGAAATAAAAAATTTATTTCACTAGTTAAATAAAAGTATCCATGATAGCATCAAAATAACTCACTTAAAGCCTAAGTAAACATTACCCTAAATGTTGACTTCGCTGATGGCCAATCACAAAAGTTTTTGTATAAATCTCTTGATTTATGCAGGAGTAATCTTTCCGCAATTGCGTCACCATATTATATATAATAATTATATAAAATAATTCTTCGGATGATTTATAACACAAATTAATTAATACATTTATGATTAATTACACAAATTAATTAAACACAATGCTGTAAACAAAATTTTGACGCACGAATCAACAATTTTATCGTTGTCATAACAACACAGTCATGGACGACATGATTCTCGTAAAAAAGAAACAGAAAATGTATCTTTGAATTTAAATTATTTTTAATCAAAAGCAAAATTGAATAAAAGTTTGTATTAGACTCGCGGATAAAATTAAGCTTTAACTCGCGAATTTAAATCCGCGAGCGCGTCAGCGCGAGTTGAAACTCGTAGTTCGAACATGTTGTTCGTTGAACGTTATTTGAACGTTGAACTCGTTTCGCGATTTGCTCGTTAAACCTTAATTTTATCGACTTGCATAATAAATAACTATTGTTTGTTTTTAATTTGTTAGTTATTTAAAAATTGGAAATTTTCTTTTGAATGTGATTTTTTGTTTATGAATTGAATTTAATATTCGTTTTAAATTCAACAAAAATTCAAAATTTACAAAAAAAATAAATATTTCAAATTATTTTTTGACCAATTTTGTAAAATTTACATTTACGTGCAATATCATTCAAAATTTTAAAAATATTCAAAGAAATCTAAGAATTTACTTAAATAATTTTAATTATAATTTATAAATTATTTTAAAATTATTTTCGTTTGTTTTTTAATTTCTTAGTTATTTAAATATTCCAAATTCATTTTTAATACACCATTTTTTGTTTAATTCATTTTAAATTTAACAAAAATTTCAAATTTACAAAGAAAAAAATTGCAATTTTGCAAAAACATTTTTATGTACTTAATATCCACCCTGGTGAAGATGAAGTGTCGAAAGCAAGACCTAATGGTCGATAGCCTTTTGTTACATTAGATAGATTATATATATCTAGCCTTTCTTTAACTTTTTGTTTTTAATAAATATTTCCTTTTCTTCTTCTGAAAGTGCAACGAAGTGTTTCCAAGACAAACAAGGTGTCGTCGAAGTGCACCGAAGTGTTTCGGAGACAAACGAAGTGTCGTAGAATTGCAACGATTTGTTTGCGAGACAAACGTTAGGTGGAATTATAAGTGGAACGAAGTGTTTCCGATACAAGTCAAGAGTCGGCATAAATATTTACGCTTCCCTGACAATTCGACGACACTTTACAGAAAATCAATCAACGACACTTCACGGATACTTCGATCGCGCGAATGTCAATACTTTCCCGACACTTCACTGATACGACAATTGCGCGAATATCAACACTTTCAGAATACTTTGACGTCATTTCACAATAAAACAGTTCAACGACATTCACTGATACTTCGATTACGTGAATATCAACACTTCCCCGACAAATTGAAGTCTCTACACAATAAAACAGTTCAACTTCACTGATACTTCGATTGCATGAATATCAACATCTCCCCGACACATCGATGTCTCTTCACAATAAAACAGTTCAACTTTACTGCACATGAATGTTAACATCTCCCCCGACATTTCGTTGTCACTTCACAATAAAACAGTTCAACGACACTTCGCTGATACTTCGATTACGCTAATGTCAACACTTCCCCGACAAATCGACGTCTCTTCACATGAAACAGTTCAACTTCACTGATACATGGATTGCGTGAATGTCAACATCTCCCCGACACATCGACGTCTCTTCACAATAAAACAGTTCAACTTTACTGCGCATGAATGTTAACATCTCCCCGACACTTCGATGTCACTTCACAATAAAACAGTTCAACGACACTTCGCTGATACTTCGTTTGCACGAATATCAACACTTCCCCGACACATTGACGTCTCTTCACAATAAAACATTTCAACTTTACTGCGCATGAATGTTAGCATCTCCCCGACACATCGACGTCTCTTCACAATAAAACAGTTCTACTTCACCGATACTTCGATTACATGAATGTCAACATCTCCCCGACACATCGACGTCTCTTCACAATAAAACAGTTCAACTTCACTGATACTTCTATTGCATGCATGTCAACATCTCCCCGATACTTCGATGTCATTTCAGAATAAAACAGTTCAACGACACTTCACTGATATGTCAATCAACATTTCATATCAACACTTTCCCGACACTTCGACGTCACTTCACAATGAAAACATTTCAAGCACACTTCACTGTTACTTGTATTGCGCGAATGTCAACATCTCACTTCGACGACACTTCACAATTAAACAGTTCAATGACACTTCACTGATATTTAAAGTGCGCGAATATCAACACTTCTTCGATACTGCGACAACACTAGATTAGAAAGGACAATGTTGGAGACAAGATGAAGAGGACAAGACTAGAAAGAACAATATTGAAGACAAGAAGAAGAAGACAAGACTAGAAAGTACAAGGTTAAAGACAAGACGAAGAAGACAAGACTAGAAAGGACAATGTTGAAGACAAGACTAGAAAGTACAAGGTTGAAGACAAGACGAAGAAGACAAGACTAGAAAGGACAATGTTGAAGACAAGTTGAAGAAGACAAGACTAGAAAGTACAAGGTTGAAGACAAGACGAAGAAGACAACACTAGAAAGGACAATGTTGAAGACAAGATGAAGAAGACAAGACTATAAAGTACAAGGTTGAGGAGAAGACGAAGAAGACAAGACTAGAAAGGACAATGTTGAAGACAAGATGAAGAGGGCAAGACTAGAAAGGACAATATTGAAGACAACAAGAAGAAGACAAGACTAGAAAGTACAAGGTTGAAGACAAGACTAGAAAGGACAATGTTGAAGACAAGATGAGAAAGACAAGACTAGAAAGTACAAGGTTGAAGACAAGACGAAGAAGACAAGACTAGAAAGGACAATGTTGAAGACAAGATGAAGAAGACAAGACTAGAAAGTACAAGGTTGAAGACAAGACGAAGAAGACAAGACTAGAAAGGACATGTTAGATAAGACTAGATGAACAACACAGAATATCAGTTCAGCAAAACTTCTCTGTTCAAATTTCATTGTTCCAAAAGGCACTTTCTTGAAACTTTAATGACACTTCGTTAACACTTTGTTTAGATATTTCATCTTCTCTGGGGTAATTATCGACCAAACGCATTTTCAACAGTATTTTAATTTGTTTCAAACGCGCTAGAACATTCATTACTGAATATTAAAAAAATATATAAAAAGCACACGAGTAGTAAGTATACTTAAACAAAAAATGCTTGTTTTTTGCACGCAATTTTCGCCTACAAAAAAAAGTTAGGAAACACAAAAAAAACCGCAACAATTGTGATTTTATGATTAATTTAGAATTGTTTTAACACTTTCCTGCCGGCCAACTGTTAGCCTCGTTAGATTATTCTTTGTAATAAACAACGCGAGTGACTTAGCCATCCTCGCATTTTGCAAACGAATCGCATACAAAGTGTTAATTGCAACTTATATTATGTACATTTTTATAGTATTTAGGCTAAAACTACCTAGTATATACATTATATGCTTTTTGGCCTCACGTTTTCACAACTACTACTCTACGGATGAAAGATAAAAAAGACTTTATTTAATCAGTATTCTAGTCATTAGATAAGGTAAATAAACTAATTATTATAAATATATATGTTGTACTCTCCCTCTCTATCTACCTATTTATAATTAAATAAATTGTTTATAATTATGAAAGCATTTGTAATATGTACCATTTGTTATATGTAAAGAAACAAACTACAACAACAAAAACTGTATTAAAACAAGTATTAATCATGACCCACAACCACTTTTTTCTCTAATACCTTAGCCTAATAGATTATATATCCAATAGCCTAAATACAAACTTCCTTCATCTAATTTTGTTCATTTTATCTAACACTGTTTCTAATCTTGTTTTCTTCATTCGAGTCTTGCCTTCTTCATCTTGTCTTCAACATTCTCCATTCTTGGCTTGTCTTTTCATCTTGTCTTCAACATTTTCCTTTCTAGTCTTGTATTCTTCCTTCTAGTTTTGTCCTCTTCATCTTATCTTCAACATTGTTCTTTCTAGTCTTGTCTTCTTCCTTTTAATCTTGTCTTCTTCATCTTGTCTTCAACATTGTCATTTATAGTCTTGCCTTCTACATCTTGTCTTCAACATTGTCTTTTCTACCATTGTCTTCTTCACCTTGTCTTTAACATTGTCCTTTCTAGCCTTGTCTTCCTCCTTTTAGTCTTGCCTTCATCATCTTGTCTTTAACATTGTCCTTTCTAGTCTTGTCTTCTTCAACTTGTGTTCAATATTGACCTTTCTAGTCTTGTCTTCTTCATGCCAGTCTTGTCTTCAACATTGTCCTTTCTAGATTTGTCTTCTTCCTTCTAGTTTTGTCTTCATTATCTTGTCGTCAAAATTGTCCTTTCTAGTGTGGGGTGATACGCGGTATATATATATATATATATATATATATATATATATATATATATATATATATATATATATAAATGTTCAAGAGATACAAACACTGTTGAGGGACTGAGTGGAGCTGGACTCTCTGAACTGGACTCGACTGGTCTGGTTGACTGACTGCTGGTTGGGTCTGGTTGACTGGGTCCACTGGCTGGACCGGTGAGTCCACTGGCTGGACTGACTGGACTTTGTTGGTTGGTTGTGCCTGTTGGTTGAACTGAACTGGAGTCGACTTGTTGAGTGTCTTGCTTGACTGTTTGCACCTGATTGTCTGGACGGAACTCCGTGGATCGAACTGTCTTGTTTATTCGGGTTTCCAGGTATTTATATTATCTCCTGGTATACTGGTCCCTCATCTGGGGGTGATTATTTTTCTATTTTCGGCTATTTGTCTCTTTGGTGATTACCGATTCTTGGGAAAAACATCTTGTCGTATTTTCCCCGGGGATTATACCATTGACCCTAATAAAATATTTTCGGAAATTCTTTTGAAAATACTTGGATCACCGTAATGCCCTCGTAAAACTAAAAGTACAAATATTTCTTAATCTGCTCGAGGATTACATTACCAACCCTAATCAAATATTTTCGGAAATTGTTCGAAAATATTTGGGTAATTATTATAATGCCATCGTAAACTAAGAAATAAAAATGTAACGGCTCGTTGCCGCTACACTAATCTTGTCTTCTTCAACTTGTCTTCAATATTGACCTTTCTAGTTTTGTCTTCTCATTCCAGTTTTTTCTTCAATATTTTCCTTTCTAGCCTTGTCTTCTTTCTTCTAGTTTTATCTTCATCATCTTGTCGTCAACATTGTCCTTTCTAGTCTTGTTTTCTTCAACTTGTCCTCAACCTTGTCCTTTCTAGTCTTGTCTTGTTGATCTGGTCTTCAACATTGTCCTTTATAGTCTTATTTTCTTCATCTTCTCTTCAACATTGTCCTTTCTACTCTTGTCTTCTTCATCTTGTCTTCAACATTGTTTTTTCTAGTCTTCTCTTCTTCATTCCAGTCTTGTCTTGTTCATCTTGTCTTCAACAGTGTCCTTTCTACCCTTGTCTTCTTCATCTTGTCTTCAACATTGTCCTTTCTACCCTTGTCTTCTTCATCTTGTCTTCAAATTGTCCTTTGTAGCATTGTCTTTTTTCTTCTAGTCTTGCCTTCATCATCTTGTCTTTAACATTGTTCTTTCTAGTCTGATTTTCTTCATCTTCTCTTCAACATTTTCCTTTCTAGTCTTGTCTTCCTTATCTTCTTCTCAACATTGTTTTCCCTAGTCTTGTCTTCTTCATTCCAGTCTTGTCTTGTTCATCTTGTCTTCAATATTGTCCTTTCTACTCTTGTCTTCTTCATCTTGTCTTCAACATTGTCCTTTCTAGCCTTGTCTTCTTCCTTCTAGTCTTGCCTTCATCATCTTGTCTTTAACATTGTCCTTTCTAGCCTTGTCTTCTTCCTTCTAGTTTTGTCTTCATCATCTTGTCGTCAACATTGTCCTTTCTAGTCTTGTCTTCTTCAACTTGTCCTCAACCTTGTCATTTATAGTCTTGTCTTGTTCATCTTGTCTTCTACATTGTCCTTTCTAGTCTTATTTTCTTCATCTTCTCTTCAACATTGTCCTTTCTCGTCTTGTCTTGTTCATCTTCTCTTCAACATTGTCCTTTCTAGTCTTGTCTTCTTCATATTGTTTTCAACATTGTTTTTTCTAGTCTTGTCTTCTTCATTCTAGTCTTGTATTGTTCATCTTGTCTTCAACATTGTCCTTTCTACCCTTGTCTTCTTCATCTTGCCTTCAACATTGTCCTTTCTAGCCTTGTCTTCTTCCTTCTAGTTTTGTCTTTATCATCTTGTCGTTAACAT
Organism: Phosphuga atrata; assembly: GCA_944588485.1. NCBI lineage: Eukaryota > Metazoa > Arthropoda > Insecta > Coleoptera > Silphidae > Phosphuga > Phosphuga atrata. Next base: position 33,738,199 of record OX155905.1, on the reverse strand, counting down.
TGTCCTTTCTAGTCTTGTCGTCTTCAACTTCCTCATTCCAGTTTTGTCTTCAACCTTGTCCTTTCTAACATTGTCCTTTCTAGTCTTATTTTCTTCATCTTATCCTCAACATTGTCCTTTCTGGTCTTGTCTTCTTCATCTTGTCTTCAACAATGCTTTTTCTAATCTTGTCCTCTTCATTCCAGTCTTGTATTGTTCATCTTGTCCTCAACATGGTCCTTTCTAGTCTTGTCTTCTTCATATTGTCTTCAACATTGTCCTTTCTAGTCTTATTTTCTTCATCTTCTCTTCAACATTGTCCTTTTAGTCTTGTCTTCTTCAACTTGTCTTCAATATTGACCTTTCTAGTGTTGTCTTCTTCATTGCAGTCTTGTCTTCAACATTGTCTTTTCTATCCTTGTCTTCTTCCTTCTAGTTTTGCCTTCATCATCTTGTCGTCAACATTGTCCTTTCTAGTCTTGTCTTCTTGAACCTGTCCTAAACCCTGTCCTTTCTAGTCTTGTCTTGTTCATCTTGTCTTCAACATTGTCCTTTGTAGTATCATTTTCTTCATCTTCTGTTCAATATTGTCCTTTCTAGTCTTGTCTTCTTTATCTTGTCTTCAACATTGTTCTTTCTAGTCTTGTCTTCTTCATTCCAGTCTTGTCTTGTTTATCTTGTCTTCAACATGTTCCTTTCTAGTCTTGTCTTCTTCATCTTCTCTTCAACATTGTTTATTCTAGTCTTTCCTTAATCGTCTTGTCTTCAGCATTGTCCTTTCTAGTCTTATCTTCTTCCTTCTAGTTTTGTCGTCTTCATCTTGTCTTGAACATTGTCATTTATAGTCTTGTCTTCTTCATCTTGTCATCAACATTGTCCTTTCTAGTCTTGTCTTCTTCATCCGACTCTTGTCTTCAACATTGTCCTTTCTGGTCTTGTCTTCTTCATTCCAGTCATATTTTCTGCATCTTGTGGATTTTTGCCTCTACAACAATCTTGTTCCATTTTGTCCTTTAGCCGACTTTCTCTCTCCATCTCCGTAATCCCATCATTCGACGACTTTCCTCCACGTCTTCCATCCATCTTTTCCTTGGTATGCCTCTGTTCCTTCTTACTTCTGGCCGCCAGTTGTACATTTTCTCGGCTGGTTTGTCATCATCCATTCAATACAGATGTCCCAAATATTACAATGTCCGCTTTGTTTATTAACCTGCTTAGCTCATGGTTCATTCTTATCCTCCAAATTCCTTTAGCTTATTTAGCTCATTTGGGATCACTCCATAGGTCTTTCTGAGGATCTTTCTTTTATAGATGCGTAGCGCTTCCTCCTCTGCGGTGGTTAAGGTTCAGGCCTCGTATCCATATATCACTACTGGTATTATGTGTAAGGCTGGGTGAGCAACCTCTTTAGGTGATGGGCCAGTCAGAGTTCGAACTAGCTAACACGGGGCAGATTTTTTTTTCTGCACGTACCTACGATGCAAGCGTGCGCATTCACGTGTTTGAACACGGTGTTTTGGTGTTTGCATCAAGCGTCGACCCTTTACGAAAGTCAGCAAATTTACAAATCCTCAAAAGTCGTTAAAATACCGCAAATGCTGAAAATCAAACATTTTAACTTTTTCGAATATGTCGAAAAAGTCCCAATTTGTCTCAAGAATCGATACCACAATTAAAAGTTATATTGAGTGCTGCGATCTGCGGGCCAATTCTTATGTATTTAAAACAGATTTTCGCCGGCTACATTAAGCAGGCCCGCGGGCCGCAGGTTGCCCATCTCGGGTGTAAGGTATATTTGAAGTTTGATTTTGTGGCTTAATAGCTTTTGGACATCATCTAGTCTAGCCTACTCTTTTATAAACCTATCTAGTCTTGTCTAGTTTTATCTAATCCTATCTAGTCCTCGTTAGTCTCATCTAATCTAATCTAGTCTTGCTAATCTAGACTATTTATTCGTCTAATGTTGTGTATCCAGTCTTATTTAACATTGTCTTCTAATCTTGTCTACTCTTATCCAATCTTGTCTAGTCTTATCTAATCTAGTCTTGTCTGGTATAGACTTTACAACCCAATAGACCAAAGTGACAAATATACTAGACAACAGTAGAGAGATTTCCTTCGTCTAATGTTGTTTATCCAGTCTTATCTAACGTTGTCATTTCTAGTCTTGTCTACTCTTATCTAATCGTTTCTAGTCTAATCTTGTCTTATCTGGTCTAGTGAGATCTTGTCTGGTCTTGCCTGGTCTTGTCAGGTCTTGCCGGGTCTTGTCGGGTCTTGTCGGGTTTTGTTGGGTCTTGTCTGGTCTTGTCTAATATAGACTTTACAACCCAATAGACCAAATAGATGACAAATTGTCGTTTCTAGTCCTATCAACTCTTCTCTAATCTTTCTAGTCTTCTCTAACCTTATCTAATCTTGTCTAGTCTTGTCCAGTCTTTTCCATTCTTGTCATGTCTTGTTTAGTCTTGTCTAGAATTGTCTAATTATGTCAAATTTATGAACTAAATTTTGAATTTTTCAGATTTTTTAAATTTACTTGTGAGTCGATAAAGTAGATACCTATAAGTTTTCTGTCAAAATTATAATAAAAATTACAACAATTGTGAAAATAACCATTTTCATGCATTATAGACTGTAGAGGATTAGATGATATCTAACTATGTATTTATTCTATAGACTGTTAGTGTTAGATGTTAGTTAAAAAAGTTTTGTTTGAGATTTGAATACGTTTTTCTTGTCTGCCCTCTGTCGGTAACAATTATAAATGTGACATTCGATCGATCAAGTAGTCATCTGTCATTGTTTCTGTCAAAAAAAAAATCTGAAATTTTGTGGAAAAAAGAAAATGAGCGAGTCCCTTCTTTATCAGTGAAGAATATCGATCCAATAGGAAAATAGAAAAAGTGGACGTTTTCGGGCCCCATGTGCGTTTAGAGCGATCGATCAAAAATACACCAAAAACCGAGACATCCTTGCAAAGTTTGTGTGATAACCCCAGAGTAACTAAAGTGAGTGATTTGAGATGGGCAATGTACACGCCAGTTCATGTCCGCCGGAGATGGCCCCACCGCCCCCACCAGTCGCCTCCGTAGTCGCAGCCTCTGAAGAGAAAGAAAACCCCGGCCCCCTCGAAGACATCCACACCAAATGCAAAAGTAATTATATAACCCACACCAACCATAACCTACAAAAACAACCTCTGTTTCAGATATCTTCCCTACATGCTTCGACGGAGCCCGAATCATGCTCACCCGCGGCCTCAGCAACCACTTCCAAATATCTCACACAATTAACATGAGCTCGGTGACACCCAGCGGGTACAGATTTGGGGCAACCTACGTAGGCACCAAACAAATCTCACCCAGCGAAGCTTATCCCATCATGCTGGGCGACATCGATCCCACAGGAAATTTAAATGCCACTATCATTCATCAGTTGAGGCCTAGTTTACAAGGAAAATTTGCAGCACAGGTATAATAAAATCATATTTAAAATTTAATACTATGTAACACTTTGTCTTCAATTTCAAAGTTCATTGTCCATTCGTGTGTTTAGGTTCAGGGTGGAAAATTCACAGTAGGGCAGCTAACTACGAACTACAAGGGTCAAGATTACACAGCCAGTATGACGGTAGCGAATCCAGACATAATTGGGGGTTCCGGAGTCGTGGTGCTTCACTATCTACAGGCTGTCACAGCTAGATTAGCTTTGGGATCGGAGTTGGCGTACCAGAAAGGCTCGGCCATCCCCGGTGGAGAAATAGCCTTATTAAGCTTAGCTGCAAAGTAAGAAACAAAATTAAGTCAAGTATTCATAAAGTAATTTAAGTCTTGTCTGTCTAGTCTTGTCTGTCTAATCTTGTCTGTCTAGTCTTGTCTGTCTAGACTTGCCTGTCTAGTCTTCTCTGTCTAGTCTTGTCTGTCTAGTCTTATCTGTTTAATCTTGTCTGTCTAGTCTTGTCTGTCTAGACTTGTCTGTTTAGTCTTCTCTGTCTAGTCTTGTCTGTCTAGTCTTGTCTGTCTAATCTTGTCTGTCTTTTCTTGTCTGTCTAATCTTGCCTGTTTAGCCATGTCTGTCTAGACTTGCCTGTCTAGTCTTCTCTGTCTAGTCTTGTCGGTCTAGTCTTAAATGTCTAATCTTGTCTGTCTAGTCTTGTCTGTCTAGACTTGTCTGTCTAGACTTGTCTGTCTAGTCTTGTCTGTGTAGTCTGGGGAGGGAAAAGGGGGGAGAAAATACCTTTACGTACAAACCCCTAGGACAAGATATCCTAGGGAGTGTGGGACTCACCCGGCTTGGTGTTAGCACCGGTCATACCCACTAAAAACCACACCCCTTTTTCTTTTGTTCATTGCTTCTAGCATTTGCCGGAATATTGTCACGGAACCGCTTTCGCATTACATCGAGACATTCCGGGGCTTATTGTTAGTTGTTTTTTTCTATCCATTTATCAAGGCAAATCTCTTTTTCTTTGACTATTTTCCTCATAAACGAACTTATTAGTTTCCATTTTCCATCCAGCATCTCGACTATTATATTGTCCGTTGTAATTTGTCTTCCAATTTCCTGTTCCAATGCTTGCCTCTCTATGGCCCATTGCTGGCACTCCAGAACTGCATGCTTCGGCATGCCCTCTTTCTCCGCACAGTGCTGGCATATGTTGGTTCTACTTTTCCCAATCCTTGCGAGATATGTTTTGTTACCATGCCCCGTTAGGAACTGGGTTATCCAGTAGTCTAGGGCACCTTCTTTCCTAAGGGCCCAGGAGACAGGGTCTCGGATAATCTTCTGTGTCCAACAGTCACACTTTTCCCAACGTTCCTTCCATGTTTTTAATGTGTTTTCTCGAGCTTGCTTTTCACTTCTAGTTTTTCTTTCCGTTAGGGTTCGCTCAATAGTCAATAAGTCTATTGGTATTATTCCAGCTATCAACGTTCAGGCCTTCCGTTCTGCTAGTTCTATATGCTCTTGCGATTCGTATCCCCATCTTCTGCTGGATTTTCACTAGCTTCTCCATATATTTTTGCATCTTATTGCCTTTCCCCATACGGCTACTCCATATGGTAGGATCGATTCGACGACCATGTTGAGCGTTTTTCGTTTAATTTTCGACGCACCTCCAACTCTCGGCATCAGCCTGGTGAGCGCTTTAACCGCGTTTTCGGCTTTGGTTACAGCATAATCCACGTGCGGCCCGAAGCTGATTCTTTCATCGAATATTATGCCTAAATATTTTTGGCTCCTTTGGAGATGAATTTCTTTCTGCAGCATTTCAAAGGCCACAGGCCCATATCTCTTCATTCCCACTAGCATAACCGCTTCCGTTTTCTACATAGCTATTTCGAGACTCTTGGTTTGTATATAGGTGGCTATTCGGTTAAGAGCCTCGTTGGTTATTAACACTAGTTCACCTTGCTATTTCGCTGTAGCCACTACCGCAATGTCGTCCGCATATGCAATTATCGTTACCCCTGGGGGCATTTTTAATTTAATAGTTTCATCGTAAAATATATTCCATAGTCGGGGTCCCAAGACAGATCCCTGCGGGACGACTGCTGTTACCTTAATTGTGACCCCAGGGTCTATTTCGATACTTCTGTTCTCGAGGTAGCTTTGTACTAATTGTATTAAGCTGGGTGCTACTCGTCTTCTCTCGAGCGCATCTAGTATAGCCGTCCATGGCACGGTGTTGAATGCATTTTTGACATCTATAGTCACCAATGTGCATAGCTTTCTTGTTGTTCATGTCTTTTTGGTTTCTCCTTCTGCAATTTCGAGCACCCTTCTGGCTGCATCGATGGTGGACTGAGTATGGATGGTGGACCGACTATGGATGGTGGACCGAGTATGGACTGAGTATCTGCTAAATCCCCTTTCACTTTTATCTCTTGTGCAATTCTTTTAACTATTACTTGCTCCGGAAGCTTTTCTGCCGTATCGATCATGCATAGCGGCCTATACAATGACGGTTCTAGGCTTTCCTTATTAGGTTTCTTGATTAATATAACTTTAGCTTTTTTCCATACTTCCGGGATCGTTCCAGTTTTCAGTATGTTGTTCATAACATGTGTAACCAACCACCTCTGTATATTCACTTGCCATAATTTTTATTATTTCTGGCGGGATTCCGTCTAGTCCAGGTGCTTTCCCAATCTTAATTTTTTGAGCTGCGCTAAGAATTTCCTCGTTCGTGAAGGGCATATATTCTTCTCATCTCATCATGTTGTGGGAACAGTCTTCTGACAATTCTCATTTTGTTTTCTGCGTTAATTGACATCGGGGGAAGTTCTAGCCTTTTCATGACAATGTGGTACCCTAGACCCCACGGATCGTTCTCCACCTCCTCACATAGGGCCTTCCAGCTGCTTTCTTTAGATTTTCTAATCATGTTACGGAGCTTTTTTTTCTCGTCTTTGTACTTGTTCTGCTCTTGGATTGTCTCATTTGGAAGTTTCTTCTTATTGGTTCTAGTTCCTCCTCGTTTTCAAGCATTTCTGTCTTTGTTCTTTGATTTTATCTGTCCACCAATATACTCCTACGTGTCTTGTGTTGTTACTCTTCATTTTGGGCATTGCCTTGTCACATGATGCCGATATAAGTTTTATCAGGTCTTCAGCTGTTTCCACTTTGCATTTCTTCAAGCCCTGGTTAACGTCAGCAAGGAATTTTAGTTTATCAAGCTTGGCCCGTCTCCATTTTGGGGGCTGGGTTCGCTATATTTTGTACTCGTTTTCCACCGAGCGCGTAATAGATGTAACGATGGTCACTGAGTGTTTCTTCCAGCAGTACTTTCCACTCTAACTAGACTGTTTAGGTCTGCGGTGGCAAATGTGACATCTTCTATAATAACTTCTATTAATCTTCTATAATCAACTTCTATAAGTGGGTTCTTCGCCTTCATTCGCTATCTCGAACCCATTCTTGCCACGGCCCATTCAGCGAGTAGGCGCCCGCTTTTATCATCTAATTTGGAGCCCCACGCTTTTGCCTTTGCGTTGAAATCTCCAGACAATAATTTCTCCTTGTTCGTTTGGCTTATGCTCTGCTGCAGTTCCCGTAGGTATTCTTGGAACACTTCGTTTCTACAATTTGGGCTTATGTACCAACCCATTCCAGGTCTACCCATGAGAACCCTTTGCCTTTGCATTGAACTTCCAGTTGTCGGTTGACTGTTATTGCCACATTGCAGTTTTGATCAGTATGCTACTTCTGGTTGTTATCATTGGCTATCATTATTATTGGCTATCCGTTGGGTTCACTTACTAGCACAATATCGATGTCTTATCTTGTCTGTCTATTCTTGTCTGTCTAGTCTTGTCTGTCTAGACTTGCTTGCGTTGGGTTCACTTACTAGCACAATATCGATGTCTTATCTTGTCTGTCTATTCTTGTCTGTCTAGTCTTGTCTGTCTAGACTTGCTTGTCTTGTCCCCTGGGAATATCAATCCTGACCAAATAAAGGTAGACCAAGAATCCCAAACAGAACCATTCGATACCGAACAGGAAAAAATCCAACAAGAGGAAAGAGTAGCCACCGAAAAACTCTGGGACGCTATGAAGAGAGGGAGAAACTACAAGGACTTCCAAGAAATCTGTAACGAAGACTGGCCACAAGCTACATACAGAAGGGTACGAGAAGGACATGGAAACCCCATGACATCGCCACTAGACTGGGACCTGGCCTGGTGTGTAGCCGACGACCTCAGTCCCGAGAAAGGAGTACCTATGTCGCTCAGTCAGGCATACACAAGACCCCAAGAGCTTGAAACCCAAGAAATAGAACCTGGAAAAGTCGTCTATTTAATACACTCTATTGGAGTTCCAACAAGGGAGGGAGGCATAAAAAATGCTGACCGCTACATCTATCACGTAGTCGCGCGATACAAACAGGACGAAACCCTCAGTTTTGAAAAAAGCTTCGACAGTCTTAAAGAGCTTAAAAAACTCATGACTCAAAATGATCGAAAGAAACTAGCTTTTGCTAAATCTTTCGTAGATGAATGGCCAATGCTAAAAAAGCAAATAGAGTATATCTTTTCGGACACAGACATAGAGATTAGGGTGTACTCACCGAAGGGACGAAACGTGAAAGAGACGACAGAGGTAGGGAATGAAAAGGCGACCAACAGAGGCCAGGAAAAAAAGAAAAGAGAAAAAAAAACCGAAGCAGTATTTATAAGAGCACAAGACAAAACTTACGCCGAACTACTTAAAGTTGTAAAAGAAGAAGTAAACCCCGAATCCTCAGGCTCGAAAATAGTTGGAATGAGGCAAACAAAAGCAGGAGATCTATTACTCGAGACAAAAGGTGGAAATGCATCAATCCTGAGGGAACTAATAGCCCAAAAACTGCCAGAAGTAAACGTCCGTACAAAAAACGCAGACACTGTATTACACATCAAGGACATCGATGCCATTACCACCTCTGAAGAAATCGAGCAATCCGTAAATAACCTCCTGGGCACACAGAACTACAAAGCAAGAGTCAAAAACCTCAGACCAGCCTACGGCCAAAGACAGATAGCCACCTTAGTACTTCCAAAAAACTTGGCAAGTGTCCTAATAGGAGAAGGAAAAATCAAAATAGGATGGATATACTGCAGAATCCAAGAAAGAATAGAAGTGGAGAGATGCTATAGATGTTGGGAAACGGGCCACCACGCGACCGACTGCAAGGGCCCAGATCGTCAAAGATTGTGCCTGAGATGTGGTCGGGAAGGACACAAGGCAAAGGACTGCGAGGAAGAACCACAATGTCTCATATGCAATATTAAGGGTCACCGAGCTAACACTGCACCGTGTCCTGCATACAGAAGAGCTCTGGCGGAGGCAAGGCGGGAAAGAGCACAAAAATGATCCAAATACTTCAGGTAAATATTGCGAGATGCCGCGCAGCACATGACCTACTGATCGCTACGGCCCTAGAGCTAAAAGCGGATATCGCAATAATATGTGAGCCAAACAAAAAACTGGCAGCCAATGCTAAATGGTTCACAGACGATGAAAAGGACACAGCGATCTGGATCAAAAACCAAAAGTTGTCCGTGGCAAGTACTGGGCATGGATCAGGCTTCGTATGGGTGGAGCTGTCCCAGGTTATAATATACAGTTGTTATTTCTCACCCAACAAAAACATCGATCAACTGTCTGAATCTCTTGAAGCTCTAAGCCAGAGTCTTAGACAACAGAAAAAAAGAGGAATTATTATAGCTGGAGACTTCAATGCAAAATCCCCTTACTGGAGATCCCCAAGCATGGACAGTAGAGGAAATATCGTAACAGACTGGGCAGCGGAACTGGATTTGAGCATTCAAAACAAAGGTGGCACACCCACGTTTGTGAGGGGAAACTCGCGCTCAATAATAGACCTCACCTTCTCCACCAATTCCATTGGCGACAGGTTTCAAGGCTGGAAGGTTCTTGACAAGGAAACCTTGAGCGACCACCGTTACATCTTTTATAACATAAGAGAAAAGGCAAGATCAAAGACAAAGGCATACCCAAGAACAAGTGGCTGGATATTGGAAAACCTGCAGGAAGAAAAAATCAAGGAGTGTCTAACAAAAGAGCTAGAAACCATTACCACAGAAGATCCCGATACTCTGGTTCAAACGATGAGTAAAGTGTGCGATGCTACCTTGCGAAAGAAGAGACCAAAGAGTTATAAGTCAGTATACTGGTGGACCGACGAAATTGCTGAAATGAGAACTACATGTGTCGCTACCAGGAAAAAATACCAACGTGCAAGAGCAAAACAAACACCGGAAGAAAAAATTACACTGTTACGTCATAAATACAAGCGAGTAAAAAAGGAGCTACGTCAACTCATCAATAAATCAAAGCAAAGCCATTGGAAAAAACTGTGCACCGACCTAAATAAAGACACATGGGGAGACGCGTTTCAAATTATAAGAAGAAACCTGAAAATTCGGACGCAAGATCTTCAAATGACCATGGAAGGAGTTCGTCAAGTAGCTGATGTACTATTTCCTAAACATACACCTTTTACTTGGGTACAACCTGAAGTTTACACAACGCCCCCCTTTACGGAAGAGGAACTATTGCTGGCGAGTAAACGTATTAGAAACTGCAGAACACCGGGTCCCGATGGCATACCACCAGAGATTGTCAAGTTAACCGCTAGACATCAACCTAAATTCGTCTTAGACGTAATGAATAGGTTGTTAACTGCTGGGAACTTCCCAGTCATATGGAAGCGCGCAAAACTATCACTAATTAGAAAAGGAGATAAACCGATAGGAGATCCCACATCCTACAGACCCATCTGCCTATTGGATGTGTCTGGTAAGCTACTTGAGCAGCTCTTGCTACTAAGGCTAAAGGGAGAGCTTGAGGCGGGAGGCGGTTTGTCCAAAAACCAATATGGGTTTAGACAAGGTAGATCCACCATCAATGCCTTAAGCGCTGTCCTGGAGATAGCAGAAAAGGCTAAAAGCGGAACCCAGAGAACCAGACGCATGTGTGCCCTTCTTACATTTGATGTAAGAAATGCTTTTAATACCGCATCCTGGAAGCATATCATGGACAGTCTGACAAGAAGGGGTATATCTCCGTATCTGTTGCGCATGTTAAGAAGCTACCTCAGCTGTCGAAGCATCATACTGCTAGGAGACCGGGAAAAAGAAGAGCGACAAATCAACAGTGGCGTCCCACAGGGTTCGATACTAGGACCCACCCTGTGGAACGTGCTATATGACGAAGTACTTACCATGAGGCTGCCACTGGGGGCCACCGTAATCGGCTTCGCCGACGATATCGCACTGGTTGTCACTGCAAAAACAGAGCAAGTCTTAATGCGAACGGCAAATCAAGCAACAGAAATGGTCAGCGCGTGGATGAAGTCGAAGAACCTAAGTCTAGCTCCAGAAAAAACCGAGGCTGTCCTTCTCACAGGCCTAAGACAACTTAGCCCAGTAAAGTTTAAAGTGGAAGAGGCAATTATAACACCAAAAGAAACACTCAAATACCTCGGAGTAGTGATCGATAAAAGGCTATCCTTCATGGCACACATTACCGAAGCGGCAGGAAAGGCAATGAGAACACTAGCAGGCATTCAGCAGCTCATGCCAAACGTAGGGGGACCTAAGAGCAGCTCTCGGAAAGTACTTAGTTCTGTAGTCCAGTCGACCATGCTGTACGGAGCTCCAATATGGGCCAAAGAGCTAGACAAGAAACGAAACCTTCACCAACTCGCAACCGTTCAGCGGAAAATGGCTCTACGTACATGCAGCGCTTACCGGACGGTCTCAGGAGAGGCCGCCCAAGTCATCTCGGGAATACCCCCCATAGACCTGCTCGTAAAAGAGCGAAAAAAGCTGCACGATGCAAACTACTGCACACAGAAGAAACAACTGGCCAGAGAAGAGCTTATCGAGGAATGGCAAAAAAGATGGCAGCTCAGCGACAAAGGACAGTGGACCCAAGTGCTAATCCCAAATATATCGACCTGGGTAAATAGAAAATTCGGCCAAACTAGCTACTACCTTACTCAAGTACTGACTGGCCACGGTAGCTTCAGGGATTATCTCTTCAATATTGGCAGAGCAACAGACGACCTATGTGTTTACTGCGGAGAAACAGATAGTGTAAATCACACTATCTTTGATTGCTGGAGGTGGGAAACTGAAAGAGAAGCAGTCGAAAAAGCCATGGAAGAACCCTTTAGCGCCAGAACAATAATCCCATACATGTTAAAGGGAAAAGCAAACTGGGACCATGTAAACGGATTAATTGTAACGATAATGACCGATAAAGAATACGACGAGATGCAGTTCAAAAAGGGAAAAAAGGAGGGAAAATAAACAACATGTAGACTAATTTAAATTATGCCATCCGTCACTCCGAGGTTATGCGATAAGCGGGTCCAGAGTGTACGGATGTGATTCCAGGGGGTCCACTTGTCTGGAGAAGTTATTTTATTAACACCAGCTACGCCCCCCCTAAAAAAAAAAAAAAAAAAGACTTGCTTGTCTAGTCTTCTCTGTCTAGTCTTCTCTGTCTAGTCTTGTCTTCCTAGTCTTATCTGTCTAATCTTATCTGTCTAATTTTGTCTGTCTAGTCTTGTCTGTCTAGTCCTGTCTGTCTAATCTTGTCTGTCTGGTCTTGTCTGTCTAGACCTGTCTGTCTATTCTTGTCTGTCTAATCTTGTCTGTCTAGACTTGTCTGTCTGGACTTGTCTGTCTAGTCTTGTCTGTCTAGTCTTCTCTCTCTAATCTTGTCTGTCTAGTCTTCTTTGTCTAGACTTGTCTGTCCAGTCTTGTTTGTCTAGACTTGTCTGTCTAATCTTGTCTGTCCAGTCTTGTCTGTCTAATCTTGTCTGTCTAGTCTTATCTGTGTAGTCTTGTCTGTCTAATCTTGTCTGTCTATTCTTGTCTGTCTAATCTTCTCTGTCTAGTCTTGTCTGTCTAGTTTTGTCTGTCTTGTCTTGTCTGTCTAATCTTGTTTGTCTTATGATGATGTGATGATAAACACTTATTCGATCTCTGCCTTACCTACTACTGTCGCTGAAGCCTCCTGAAACATTTCTCTAGATGTTTCATCACAAGCATTTCTTCTGAATGTTCCAAGTTTACAGATGGTGTTCTGTAAATTAATTTTTAAAAGTCCCTACACAACGTCCTTTACTCAATTCCACCTCAATCTGAAAAGTCATCATGTTTCGCTCACCCTGTATAACAATAGAACATTAATATGTTTCTGAGGAAGTTACTATATAGTGTTTTTGTTTTTAGATATTCGACTGATGATTACCAGTGTTCGGGAACGTTGGGCATTTCTGGTATACATTTGTGTTACTATCAGAAAGCTAGTAAACAGCTGCAAATTGGTGTGGAGCTGGAGGCCAACCATAGGATGCAGGAGGCCATTGCATCGATAGGTTACCAAGTAGATTTACCCAAGAGTGACGTCGTCTTCAAAGGTAATTTTTAACAACTCGGACAAATTTTATATTCTTAAATCAAAAAAACAAGATAATTCAAACACTATGGTTTATCTTATGATCTGATAATAAGATAAACTATATCTTATTTAACTCTGGTATGGTGGTATTAAAAATATCCCACCTTTTTGTTGTTTAAATGTGATGCCACATCTTATCCATGGTTTATCTTATGATCCTATAATAAGATAAACTATATCTTATTTAACTCTGGTATATTGGTATTAAAAGTATCCCACCTTTTTGTGGTTCAAATGTGATTCCACTTTAAAGTCATTGCTGCAATGGGCTAAGCATTATGATGGTGGAATACCAAAGACTAATTTCAGTTCAACATGATCTTTTTATTTTCAAAAAAATGCCTCAAATGGGTTAACAAAGCCAACAAGGCGTTCAAGGTTTTGATTGAACATTCTGTCTAAATCTAATTTAGCAGACAAGATTCTTCTTGTTGCCGTTACGGCCCGTTTAGGACTTTGGCAATCTTCTCAATGAGGGTTGCCCATCTACTTCAGAGAATTTACAATTTGCCATCCCGATTGCTATCGTCTCTTCCTCCTCGCTGTTCAGCATTGTCGTGGTGCAGAACTCAATCGCCTTTGATTTCTGAGCGGACGCGGCCGCCTGGATACTTCAAACGGCGGAGCACTACTGCGTAAAACCCACCTGTGACAGTCTGTCCCGCGGGAACACACTCTTTGTGGATCACTCCTTTGGCATTCAAGAAAACAATGAGCATGCTTTTCACACACGTGATTTGCTCATGCGTGCTTTCTTGGGCTTTGGAGATGAGTGCCACTTTGCCGCTTTGTTTGAGGATTGTACTCGTAGATCTAGGTCTCATCACCATTAACCACTCTATCTAGAAAATTGGTATTGATCGCAAATAGCCTGCAGAAGCCCATGCCTTCTGTTCATCCGTCAGAACTTTGGGAATAAGTTTGGCACCCAGTTTTCTCGTCTTCGAACTTTCTGTCGGCGATACTTCAAAAACTTCAAACGGAGCAACGGCGGGCCTGGAACTACCATCTGTACTTTCAACACTGTAGTCTGACCCAATCCCAGTTCATCCACAAGTAATCTAACACTAAGACGATGGTCAGTGTTTAAAAGTTCATGCATTTTCTCCAAATTTTCCGAGTTCGGCTTGTTAAAGGTCCAGCACGGTCAACATCTTTAACGTCCTCGCGGTGATCTTTGCACAGGGGCCTTTGGCCTTTGCGGTCACATGAAAATCATTTCACGTGACATCATGACGGCCTCTTGAATCATATTAAAAGTCTCTGTACGTTTTGTTTAGTTTCGCACAGAACTTTATCGAAACGCTGCGAAAATGGGTCACATCAGGGAAGCGTTACGAGCTCCTACGATTAATTATTGAGTGCAAAATACAGGCAAAGAGGTCGATTGGCAGACGACAGAACTCGTGGCTGAAAGACCTACGCCGTTGGTTCAACTGTGTGACCTTCGGAAGGAGACGGCTTGAAAAGAAGAAGAAATCTTCTTTTCTAGCCGTCAAGCCGTCTCCTTCCGAAGGTTGGCGAACCAATTGACCATTATCGATCTTGAGACGGATACTTGGAAGACATCAGTGGTCGCACAGTTGAACCAATGGCGTAGGTCTTTCAGCCACGAGTTCTGTCGTCTGCCATTCGACTTCTTTGTCTGTATACAGACGCTGCATTTCTACTACTCAGGAATTTCTACTACTCTGCAAAACCGGCACGTGTGAACGTACGCTACAGGTACAGGCATGCCAGTAATTGACGAGTTGCCGCACGTTTTTTTCACTTGCAAAACAGCTCCTTGCAAGTGCCACCTAGTATCATGTGTTTAAACTCACTGGCATGCCTGTATTTAGAAGCAAGTAGGTAGCACAGTATTGTATATATGTCAAGAACGATAATGGTTAATTGGATCGCCTACCTCCGGAAGAAGACGGCGTGAGAAGAAGAAGAAATGACACTGCATTTCTACTACTCAGGAAAAAAATCAGTCTTGAAACTTTAAGCTGGGAATACACATATCTGTAGCTGGCACACTTGCAAAACAGCTCATTGCATGTGACACCTAGTATCATATGTTTAAACTCACTGGCATGCATATATTTGGAAGCAAGTAGATAGCACAACATTTGATTTACCGGCATGCAATATGAGGGAGGAGATGCAGGGGCTGCATAACCGGAACGTGTGAACTTTCGTGACAGCTGCAGGCATGCCAGTAATTGATTAGTTGTCGCACGTTTTTTGTTGCGTCACTTGCAAAACAGCTCCTTGCATGTGCCACCTAGTATCATGTGTTTAAACTCACTGGCATTTCTATATTTGGAAGCAAGTAGATAGCACAACATTGTATACGTCTCAAGAACGATAATGGTTAATTGGATCGCCTAGCTCCAGAAGAAGACGGCGTGAGAATAAGAAGAAATGACGCTGCATTTCTACTACTCAGGAAAAGATCAGTCTTGAAATTTTAAGCCGGGAATACACATGACTGTAGCTGGCACACTTGCATAACAGCTCCTTGCATGTGCCACTTAGTATCATATGTTTAAACTCACGGGCATGCATGTATTTGGAAGCAAGTAGATAGCACAACATTTGATTTACTGCCATGCAATATGAGGGAGGAGATACGGGGGCTGCAAAACCGGCACGTGTGAACTTTCGTGACAGCTGCAGGCATGCCAGTAATTGATTAGTTGTTGCACGTTTTTTGTTGCGTCACTTGCAAAACAGCTCCTTGCATGTGCCACTTAGTATCATGTGTTTAAACTCACTGGCATGCATGTATTGGGGAGCAATTAGATAGCACAACATTTTATTTACCGGCATGCAATATGAGGGAGGAGATGCAGGGGCTGCATAACCGGCACGTGTGAACTTTCGTGACAGCTGCAGGCATTCCAGTAATTGATTAGTTGTCGCACGTTTTTTGTTGCGTCACTTGCAAAACAGCTCCTTGCATGTGCCACCTAGTATCATGTGTTTAAACTCACTGGCATGTCTATATTTGGAAGCAAGTAGATAGCACAACATTGTATACGTCTCAAGAACGATAATGGTTAATTGGATCGCCTAGCTCCAGAAGAAGACGGCGTGAGAATAAGAAGAAATGACGCTGCATTTCTACTACTCAGGAAAAGATCAGTCTTGAACTTTTAAGCCGGGAATACACATGATTGTAGCTGGCACACTTGCATAACAGCTCCTTGCATGTGCCACTTAGTATCATATGTTTAAACTCACGGGCATGCATGTATTTGGAAGCAAGTAGATAGCACAACATTTGATTTACTGGCATGCAATATGAGGGAGGAGATACGGGGGCTGCAAAACCGGCACGTGTGAACGTTCGCGACAGCTGCAGGCATGCCAGTAATTGACGAGTTGTCGCACGTTTTTTGTTGCGTCACTTGCAAAACAGCTCCTTGCATATGCCACCTAGTATCATGTGTTTAAACTCACTGTCATGCCTGTATTCGGAAGCAAGTAGATAGCATAACATTTGATTCACTGGCATGCAATATGAGGGTGGAGATGCGGGGGCTGCAAAACCGGCACGTGTGAACGTACGCGATAGCTACAGGCATGCCAGTAATTGACGAGTTGTCGCACGTTTTTTTGTTTGGTAGGTTTTGTGTTGGGGAATGGCATGGGGAAATGAGAAGTACTACAAGATTACCTATACAGTTTATTCATTTGTTACATGAAACAGATGCTCACCTCTGTACAGAGAAAAATGGCCATCAGAGTATGCAGTGCATACAGGACTATCTTCAGGGAAGCTGTGTTGGTGATAGCTGGCATCGCCCCAATAGAGTACAAAATCCATGAGACAGTCCAATTATATTAGAGAAGGAACTGGGCAAATAGGGCAGAAAGAAAAAGATATAGCAAACAACCAAATACCTGAAGACTGTGATACGTGACATCCTGACACAAGAAGGGACAAAACGGACAAAAATAAACTAACTAAAACTAAAGACCGAAGACCAACGGACAAAAATAAACTACAGAAAGGAAAACCAAAACCATAGAGCCAGATTCCCGAACCTCTAAACACACCATTGAAAGTGGGACGTACCGAAAAAAATGTAGATGCCAAGAGCAGAGCGGCGACATCCTTGAGGTTAATGCTGTGTAAAGAGCGGTTGCAGGATGTTCCTGATTCCGGGTGGCCCATTTGTCAGGTTAATGATATGCCTGCTACGGCCCCCTCCAAAAAAGTGTATTCATTAGTACCGAGAATACGTCGGATAGAGTCATCTATGCTGTTCTTACAATTAATAGCAAAACCACTTCTGCTTCGGCAGAAGTTTCGAGATGTTTCAGCTTCGACATGAAATTGAACAATTTTATGAGGACTTAACAACAGCAAAAAATGCAGAAAAAACGATAATAACCGGTGATTTTAATGCTAAAATCGGGGTAAAAACTACTACAGATCCTCCATACGTCAGAACATTTATCTTTGGGGGAGCGAAATGAGAGGGAACAAATGATGACCAACTTCCTCAGTAAAGAGAAGATCTATTGTCCGAATACCCTCTTTAAAAAACAACCAAACAGGAAGTGGGCCTGGAGAAACCCAGATAATAAAGTGAGAAATGGAATCGTCTGCATGCTTGCTACATGGAAGAAATGTGGAAAACCGCATAAAAGTGGGAAGATTAAGGTGGGCAGGGCATTAAGCAAGAGCGCCGGAATCCGCTTTTTATCCGCAAACGATTGTATATATATTGATAAATTTCCCGGGAAAATGGGGTCACGCTAACTTAACAAAAAGTTAGCGGGACCTAACCTAACTTAACAGAAGGTTAGCGGAACCCTCCACCCTAAAAATAATTATTTTGAGGAAATAAATGCACCGGTTTTTATCCTCAAAGCAATGCCACAAGAAAAATAATTTCCGCACTTTTCATTTCCCGGGAATTTTTTTTCGCGGAATTTGTTTCTGGATAAAAAGCGGATAATTTCGGTGATTTTTTTTATGATAAAATAATTATTTTTAGGGTCT
Organism: Phosphuga atrata; assembly: GCA_944588485.1. Taxonomy (NCBI): domain Eukaryota; kingdom Metazoa; phylum Arthropoda; class Insecta; order Coleoptera; family Silphidae; genus Phosphuga; species Phosphuga atrata. Next base: position 33,720,237 of record OX155905.1, on the reverse strand, counting down.
GCTTGTCCACGGTAGAAAAGTCCATTTTCGGCTTTGTGTTTTGCGGTCTCTTTCTCTCTAGCCTAAAATATTATATAATACTAATATAATACTAATAATTTGTTATGAGTTCCGATATCATAGGATGATTTTCTATTCGAGGAGAAAAATACATTTCAAGACTTTACTAGATTATAAAGCTGCAAAATTGCTTAGTAAGCCCAACAAAATAGTATAAAACTTAACCAAAAACAGTCAACATTTGTTTACATGCGCATATGTAGGGTTTCTGGTTCGGATATATCCTATCAGCAAAACCGCGGTTTTCTGTGCAAAAACCGAAACCGCATAACCGTCATAAAGAACCGCGGTTTCCAGTTTTATCTAAGAATAAATAAAAATAATATACATTGAATTAGTGCTCTTTCAAACACTGCAAACTGTTCCATCATCGGCAACCATCGACGGTATATATATTCGATCAATTTCAAAATTTGCATTTGTGCCCATAATTATGAAAGTGGTCTAAGTCAAAATTAAAAAAAAATAGTTTATCAGTTATTTCACACGACATTATTTTAAACGAAATTTATTCAATGTAATTTTTACGATATCGTCAAAAATGAAACATTAGGTAGTGGTTTTAACTTCGACAACACATGGAACTCATTTAGTGTTAATAACGTGGTGTGAAATAACTGATAAAACCATTTTTTTTTTAATTTTGACTTAGACCACTTTCATAATTATGGGCACATTTATCCGGAAAGCAATAGCTGGCCAGTTCCCCAACCAAATCTTGCCAAAATGTCCTTCAGGTGTAATGAAATTAATTCAAAAGGAATACGAAGAAAGAAATGATTTTAAAGTTTCAAGAATTAAAAACAAATAGAAAAAAATAGTATTAAGCTATATGAGTGGACTAGTTTGAGACGTCGAATATACCTATACATTAATATTCGTGGAGAAAACAATTTTTATTGCAATTTAGGCTTTCTGCGAATTGAAAGAACTTCTTTTGCATATAAAAACGTAATCAGTGTTGAAAACATTTAGTTTCATTTCTTGTTAGTAACAGTTTCAGAAACGTTGTTGTGGGAACTACACATGACGGTGCCCGGGTAATTAAAAAAATGGTACAGATTGTCCTGCGTACCACAAATTTGGTAGCTACACTTTTTGCAAGAAATCATCGCAAGTAGAAAACAGCTGCAGCAGTGAAGATGACGATTTATTTCCTGAAGAACGCCACGAAGAAGATGTGGATAATGAGTATTACGTCGAAGAAGATGCTGAAATTAAAAGTAATTTACAAATGTTAAGAAAACTTGTAAATTTTTTTCGTTTATCTTCAAAAAAACCAGGTTCCTATAACGAAACGTAAAAGCTCTTTTTGAAAACGAAATTGAATTAGCAATGTATACAATATATAGAAGACCACCTTTCTATTGAACCAATGTAAGAAAAATTTATTCTTCTAAAAGTCGTAATATTACAGATTCTAACAGAAATGTTAATTTTTAATTGTTATGAAACTTTATCTTCAGTAAGCGTGGCAGTAACAACATTAAGCCGCGATGATTCTAACATATTTACGGCACAAGGTGTAATAGGATGCTTGGAAAAGAAATTAATTGTTTCTGATATAAGCAAAGCTTAAATGGAAAATATCATGGAACATTTGAAGACCCTTGAAAATCGGGAACTAACAGAATTGGCTAAGGGGTTAGGTGCTTCGAACAAAGTCTGCTTTAATATTGGATGAAAATCTTTTTGAACGACTTTATTCAGACACCAATAAGGTTGATGTCGAAGGTGAATGTTCGGCAAATTCAGAAGAATTAGAATAAGTGACCAATCCAATCTATTACTTTCAAGACGAAGTTATGACGTATAGACGAAGTAGACAAAAAGCTATTCAAGAAGTATTAAACAAAAATTCTTGTATGCAAATAATTCTATGAAACAGGAGTTTGCTAAGTATAAAAGAACTTTTGAGAGAAAAAAGATTAAATATTTTGTTTCAAGCACTCTCTACAATTAAAGCTACATCCACCTTCGAAATATCATTTTCCCTAAGCGCCATTTTTGTACAAAACTAAGATCTCGTTTAAATAGCAGGCACTACTACCTAAAGTTCTTAAAAACCGAAACCGCGGTTTTTAATTTTCAAAAACCGAAAACCGCGGATTTGAACAAGTGCGAATATTCAGAAACCCTACGCATATGTTACATGCATGCCCTAATACAATACCTCCTCTAACTACAACTGCCCTCTCACCCCACCGTAGATGGAAGGATGGCAACCAATAAGAACATTTCATATTTGAAAAGACCTAACATGCCGCTTGCGTCTTTGAAAGTGCCTTAACATGCCTCTTGCACCTTTGAAAAGACTTCATGCCGCTCACATTTTTGAAAAACCTAGCATTTAGCCGCCGATGCGTCTTTGAACGGACCAATAGAAATAATAAAGAAAGTAGGCGACGAGCGCGGCTTATGTGGTGATTCGGCCGCGCAAAAACGGCCTTTTTTTTCTCACGGCATTCGTTTGCGGATAAAAAGCCGAAAATTCCGGTGCATTTATTTCCTCAAAATAATTATTTTTAGGGTGGATCCTGCTAACTTTCTGTTAAGTTAGCGTGATCCCATTTTCCCGGAAATGGGAAGTGCGGGAAAAATTTATTTTTTTGCGAATATAAATCGGATGTGCCGTCGCGGATTTTTTTTCCTCGTTGGTCCTACCAACTTAACAGAGGTCTGGCGCAAAGCAGCACAGAATAGGGAAGAATGGCGGGCAAGCCTAAGGGAGTTCGAGGCTCTCTCATGGCAGGACCAATGATGATGACATTCCTGCTACGGACAAATGACTGTGTTTGGACGTCCGTTTTAAATAGGTTTGATACCGGCAGACCGCATATTTTTGAGGTCAAAGGTCCAAATCGACACCTGGCTAGAGAGAAAGCGTCAAATGGAACAGACAATCCGCCCTACAATGATCTAACTTAAGGGGAAGGAGGAAGAGTACAGCGCACATATTGATAAGAGATTTTTCCCCCAATGTGGATCGGGGTTATTTTTCAACCTTACAAACACTGCGGTCATGTGACCTATTGTATTTTTTCCATATTTTCGATAATTCATCGATTGGATTGGTTGTTCGTATAAAATTCAGATATTGATGTACCCGAAATTTGAGGAATTTTGGAAAATTCCCCCTCACCGAACCGCAGCCGGCGAGAACCGAATTTTACAACCCTTGCAGAAAAGAGTTGGAATTTGCGAATTGTCGCGGTAAAAGTTGCTAGAGTTGAAAGACGGATGAAATATGATGGGCGAAAAATGGGCGACGACTCGCAGGGCTCTGGGGGGCGCGCCACGAAAGCAAAACGTTCAAACTTGGTTACGAAATGTCGATAATAGACATTTTCATGAAATTTTCACAAGTTGAAATTTTTTTGTGCGCATGCGTCAAATTCCTCCATGTTATACGTCAAAATTGCCCGAACTTTTTGACGTATAACAATATATTAGCCCGAAACTTTCATATTCCCGCCTTTCAAACTTAGTGGATGCGCATGCGCTTAACTAACCGTAAAAAGGTCTATTCCCGGCTGAAGAACACCGGGAACACAGCTAGGATCCAATATGCGAATTTCGTTGTTTTGCAATAACTTTGAGAGGTGCGAACTTTTTGCAGCTTTTAATAGCCTATGACGCGGTCCGGTTCGTTCTCTATCTGCCATTGGTGGACAGAAAGTTGTTGTGCCATTTGTTCTTTTGTAGATCTTGAATGCGGATTAACATCCTACCGCTTTTCTTTTATCGGCAGTCAGCATATCGTACGCAAGATACCGTCGACCGTCATGGAACTGTAAATAGGGAAATGTACAACTCAACACCTACTTCGGTTTGGTTTGGCAAAAACGCACATTACCGCACAGCCATATTTGCAAAAAAAAATCGCGTGCCCTCTTCGCAGACCCAGAGAAGAAGAATCTTCGTAGATTCTTCTTTTTTTCGAATTCGAAACGGCTTCCGGTTTGCGGATCCGGCTTCGTAGCCGGATCCGCAAACCGGAAGCCGTTTCGTTCAGCGGTCGGTTCGCAATAAAACATGAAGGGACTAAACGACATATGCAGTCCTGAATAAGAGCGTGGGAAAAGCTATTAGAAAGGACTAGAACATACAACACAAAAATGATCAAAGCAACGATTGAGAAAAACAACAATATGAAAATCTTAATCTTCCGGGTTGTCAAAGGGTAACCCTTACAATAGACAAAAAGAAAAACGAACAGGAGGTTGTCACAGGTCTAGATTAAAAAAAATCACAGGAATTGCCTATGACAAGAAATGGCATATGTCTTGCAAATACAGGCATGCAAGAACGCAAATGGGGAGTATGCATCAATTTTTTTTTATAAGCTTTATTCACTTCTTACTTCGTCTTAAAATAGTGTTTCAATTTACTTTTAAAATAATATATAAAATAACGATTTAATTTGACCTATTTGAACGGTCCCATTTATTGCGCGCTGTGGATGACGTCGCATACCACTTGACATTCAGTGTTGCATAGCTTATTTGCATAGACACTTAAGGGTTTTCAGCTTGAATTTGCTACTTCGATAATGGAAAAGCTAAAAAAACATTTTATAGATATTGTATAGTACCAGAATGCAAAAACATTTATAAGTTCACCAGATAAAGTGTTTGACAAAGTCCCAATCGAGGTGTATAGTCCACCCTACCTACATCGACGCCGATAAATGTCAACGTGCTCTTCACATACCATTGCGACCAATGCATCACCATTGGTTTCGCAAATTTGAATTTCGCTCGCATATTTTGGACTTTTTGATTTAAGTTTTATGGCATTAAATACAAACTAAATGATAAAATAATCGTATATGTGTAATGTCAAGATCATAACGTATCGGGAAAAAAAAACAAGCAAATTTAAATCACTTGCATATTCCCTATTGCATGCAAGTTTGACTGTGTGCCAGTTACTTCTACATGATGTTAACTAGCATGCACGCTACTGTTCCGTTTCACAGGGAAGTATATCTCTGCCTTAATGAATGCCTAAAGAAACGTGTAGATGAAATTAGAAGAGAGCAAAGAGACGTTTAATTTTTATAACAGTACTGGATTATCTTATGAGCCAGAAGAATGCAGAAACTGCATCCGAAATGGATTGCTGGAAAGTCCCAAAATGCCACATTCAGATAGTTTGGAATTCTCCGAATTAATGGATGAATGGAGAAAACTTGCAGGAGTTAAATATTAAGAAGATTTAGAATAATTATTGTATCAAAATATAAATTAAAATATAAAAATCGCCATATTTGTTATAAAACATAAAAATCGCCATTATTATTGATTTAGTTTAATAAATATTTTTGTGTTTAAGGTCACGTTGATTCCAATTGGACGGTGGGAGCAGTCTTGGAGAAGAAACTGAATCCTCTTCCGTTTACTTTAGCACTGAGTGGGTTATTGAACCACACGAAAGGTCAATTTCGTCTTGGCGTAGGCATTATTATCGGATAAGTTTCTACTAATAAATATAATTTTTTTCTTCTTTTATATTAAAAAGTAATAGTTGAAAATTTTTCCATCAGAGGTAGTGACGCATTGAACACATTTTTTTTTATTATAACTCGATTTGAGACTTTTTTTTTTGTAAATAAATCGAATTGTTTGTAAACTGTATTTGGACTTACAATTAGTTGCTGTTGTATATATACTTATCAGGTTTTGTTTTGCAAATTGTATTCAATAGTCAGTGTTCATAATTAGTGTGTTAGCATAAGAATAAATTTTGGAAGTAGGAGGCATTTATGATGGGAACGTGCTTTAAGGCAATTTTCTTGTTTTGTGAGACTGGAAATGAGAAGAAGCTTGGTTTGAAATCAAATTTGAAATCTTGACTTTAAGACTAAGAGGATAAAGTATTTTGCTGGTTTTTAACAGTTTTTAGTTTACACAGTTTTTATTATTATGTGTAAGATAAACATTGTAATTGATTCAGGTGGTTAGTTGAAACCAAATTGTTCTACTTGGATTTTATTAATTTTTTGCGCCTGGATATTCCTTTCCCCGTTTTGGTTTTTATTCTTAACACATTTCGATGAACTTACCTCGAACGGACTACCATAGACTAAAGATGAATAAAACGTTGTTGACTATTCTCTATTCGTTTTTTTTTCCACAATCAAAATCCCTTGCAAAAATGCTTTCTTTTGGCAAATATATAACAAATTATGCATTTACTTTACATTATGTTTCACGAGAAAATCAGCAGTTCTTCAAGAATAAACCAGGCCAAAATGTCAACAGTACACAGCAAAGATCAATAGTTTTTGGTTGAGGCCCAAAATATATTTGGTTTCATTTGATGATCGCCACATCGATTGTTACCTAGGAGATGAGCATGGGATCCCATCGACCCATCCCATCGTCCCATGGGATAGGCCGATAATTTTGTATGGGACGAGTTTTGATAATCTAGTAAATCTAGATTTTCTATAATATATCCAGCCCAGGAGATTTCTGTGAGAACTATGTTGTGCCTGAAAAGACCAGAGGTCGATTCTTATATACGCGACACTCAACTACGCGACGTTACGCTACATCAACATAATGCCTGTCAAATAATGATTACATTGTATTAAATGGGCACGTTCTCACTATGGCTATGCGACGTGTCCATTTAAAACAATGTAATCATTATTTGACAGGCGATGTCGCGTAGCTGACTGTCGCGCATATGGGAATCGACCTTTACCAGAGATAACGTTTATCTCTGCCTTTACGATCTATTTGATTTATACGTTTATACGAATAAGGATTACTCTAAAGAGCGACATCACAGTTGCTTAGTTGTAATCATGCAAAAACAAGAGTCCTGTAGGAGATCATAGTTGCTCGGTATGGTTGTAACCATGGAAAACAAAAAGAACACGATAAATAAGAACAAAAATAGATTCGGTGTACTTACAGATAATTTTTATATGTTGTTGCTTTATCGTATTTGAATTTTTATCTTTAATAAATAATTGTGTTTATAATTAACCACGAACACTAAAGCTCGTTGCCAGATAAATAAATTACGGAAAAATTATCGTTAAGATAGTTTGAACCGAAAAGAAAGTCAGCTTCAGGAAAAATGTTATGAATGGTGCCGCGCGACCGGGATGAGACGAAAATTTTAAGTTTGTGAGATGGGGTTCGAGTGGTTCGAAAATGTGATGGGATGGACAGTGACAGGGATCCGTCCCACGGGTTGGGATTTGGAACAAGGGACGAGTCGCATTCTCATCTCTAACCTAGGTATTTATTCTACATAGACGCATTATGCACGGTGTTTCATAAATGCCCGGCAAACATTCTAAAGCCTAAAATAAGGAAAAAAAAATTAACCTAACTGAGGTACAGCCCTTAAGGGGGGAAACCACATTAGGAGGCTGTTTGACACTGATTTTTTAGGATTTTCTTTGGGTGAGGAAAATTAATTAGAATTTAATCAAATTTTGACATCATTTCATTCATATTTCGAATCATTTTTGTGATTTTTGTTGAATAATTTCACCCAAAAATAACAAAGTTACGGTGTGATGTCCGCTGAAGGTTGTAAGTGTTGTTTTCACATTGCGTGCAGTGTAGCCATTCCGGTTTTCAGCTGAAAGCGGTTTTGATTTTACATTAATAACTTATTTTCTAAGAATATGAACCTCAATGTAGGTGAAAATAATGAAAATTGAAAATTTTTGGAACAATTTTTCTTCGATTTTCACGTTTATTTTCTATAAATATGCAGCGAAAAATACCCTTAACATCATGATATTATATCACAAGTTGGTTCATAAAATTCGTAATTTTATAAAGAATCATAGTATCAATTTTCATAATGGTCGGTTCTATACTTTTCGAATTAGACTGCACGCAAATGGGAAAAAAGTCATTTCAAGATAAACGCGTTTGAAAAATAAACTCTCGGAAACTAGAAATTCAAAGAAGATAACAATAATATAAAATGCTTACCGATTAATCTGCGATTCCAGCACCATATAGTAATCCCTCTTCTTCCTCATAGGCTTCGTTTTGCACTTGCATCAGTTCTTTCCGACCTTCCTTCGACTCCAATGAACTACGTCGATTCTGCCGGCTCTCGCGGCGCTGCTTATCTATTTTTTCGGCATAATTTCATCACTTCACTTTGCGTGCCTACTACAATTCCTGCCTCGTTCATGACCATCAGAAGGGAATTTTCTTCATAATAACAATACAATAAGCCCGCTGCAAAATACGATGCCAATTCAACGACTTTTAGTCCGGAGTGCAAATGTTTAGGAGCTAATCGCCAAATAGTGGAATTAAAACTTTCATTCGCATTTTGTGTGCGACATAGTTGGGCAAAAATTAATTGTGAAAACAATTAACAATTAAATTGCGAGATTTAATTGCAACTAACAAATTAAAATAATTAATTGTAATTGCAATATATCACAATTAACAATTAATTAATTGTTAATTGTAAAATTTTGCAATTACAATTGATTAATTGTTAATTGATTGATGCACTTTTACAATTAACAATTAATAAATGTCGGTTAGAGGAAGTTCATTATACTCCAATGTATCACTTGCCATAATGCGTAACTGAAATAGTTATTTACATTAGAGTGTGGAAAGTTTGATTTTACAACGCGACAGCTCGATTGAGAAACGAGCCCGAAGGGCGAGTTCCACATTAGCTGGAGCGCTGTAAAATCATTTCCGAACGAAATTTGTATAATTTTTTTGGCCGACAATTATTATTTAAGAAACAAATTGACCCTCCGCCTCAACTTCCGGCCCCCATTCTCTCCCCCACTTCCGGTTTCCACCCACTTCCGGTTTCCACCCCAACTTCTATTTCCCACCCCACTTCCGGTTCCCACCTCCACTTCCGGTTCCAAAATTTTCACCACTTCCGGTTTCCATCCCCCATTTCCGGTTGCAAAAATTTTCACAGTTCCAGTTCCCACTTCCGGTTCCGGAAGTGTGGTGGGAACCGGAAGTGTAAATGGGAACAGGAAGTGTGAGTGTGAACAGGAAGTGGAGGTGGGAACCGGAAGTGGGGTGTTAACCGGAAGTGGGAGCGAGGTAGGGGGCCGGAAGTGGAGGTGAAGGGTCCAGAACGAACTATCTTTCCCAACTATTTAGATTATTTACAATATTGGAAATTATTTTATTTGGCACAATGCGGGAAAGCACGGTTACAATGAGGGAAAAGTTTTTATGTTCATCAAATAGTTTTAATTGTAATAATAAACAATTGATGATTAAGTTAATTGTAACTAACAATTAAAATTTTAATTGCAATTAAATTAATTGTTAACCACAATTAATGGATATAATTGCAATTGATGTCAATTGCATCTCACAATTAAACAGTTAATTCAATTAAATTAATTGCAATTGATTTAGTTGCAATTAAAATTGTAATTGTTTGATTCTACAATTAAAAAATTAATTGAATTATGCCCAACACTGAGTGTGCCATGTGCCATCACCTAAACATCTCTCCAGTAATTCATCCCTTGATAAATCTTCATAATTTGGATCAATTTCTTTCTGTACGTCGGGAAAAAAAGTAAATACAGTAACAGAAATGCACCAATTTACTTTCTAAACTGACACACAAGGTGTTTTCACTAATGACTCTGTGAGTTGCCTTTTCCATCAAGCTTTTTAGTTTTTCGAATGTTTCGGAGTCGAGTTCCCATTGTGGACGTGACCTATACATTCGCTTTTTAAAACTCGATGATCATCACCCTAAGCATTCAAATCGAGAATTGCTGCGATTGTCTTAGAATCACCGTCGCCGATATAATATCCGTACTTTACGCCATGCACTTCTTCTGATCTCGAAAACATTTTTTACAGACTCCACTTCCATATCCTCATACAACATTTTTGCTAATATCTCAGACGCAACTAATGATAATTGATTCAAATTTAGTGTGTGCTCGTTACTGGTTCTGAACTACCCGTTGTGCTTATTTCTGTTTTGATAACTAACCAGTGACTGTACAGGGTGAGCAAAACTCGAGGTCTCAGCTCTATTACAAGAAAACGAAAAACGATGGAAAATATTTGAATGAGGTTCTTAAATGGGATTGAGTAAGGACCATTTTAAGACAAATTTACATATTTTTCCGTATTTGGAAACTGGAGTAATGACGTCATCGGATTTTGTTTTCCCAGAACTATACCTATGTTTTTCTGAAACAAATTTTGTAAAGAAAAAAATTTCCTATCTTTTTCCGTTACAAAAATATAAGCCTGTATATTAGTGGTCCCGTATATAGGTCCTGTATATTAGTGGATGATGCTTTCCACAAGTATGCGCAAGAGGTTGCCTAATAAAGGCCAAAATATTTATGTTTTGCTTTGCTAAAATTATACCGTTGATTGTGGACGTAACCAGTTAGTTTCTTGATTTAATTTTTATCAAATTAATCTGCCTAAATATTCGCTCGCTGTCTGCATTAGAATGAAGAAGAGAAATAACGTCGAGGACGAACTTCGAAAGATTTTTAAGTCCTTGGTCTTTTTCAGAACAGTTCATTAATTTTGACCAAAAATCATCGAATAACCAGGAAGCTCGAAAAAAGGCAATTGGCGCCATTCGTCATCGATTTTCTGATATTCGTCAGTAGATACATTACGAGGAACTGCCTCCATCAATGGAAGTAAGCTGGGCGTGACATCTCTTGTTTTCCTAAGCAATGCTTTAGAAGGATGGAGGTTTGATAAGAGCTTCAATACAGGATCTTCAAAATTGAATCGCATTTCTTCAAAGCAGTTGTTAAATCGGATTTTAGTCGTTCTTTATGACGAATATCCGGAGAGTTTAACTTAGTCATAACATAACTTTAACACCAAAATACATTTGTTCTGGACGTAAACGCTGTTCTTCATTTGCAGGATCGATTTTGTTCAAATCTGTTTGATAAATATAATTCTTGCATAGGTATGACTAAAATTTCTGTTAAGATTATTTCGTTTAGTTTTGTTAATTTCGGTAGAACCCAATCTAAAAACAAATAATACAGTTTGATAATTGGATTATTTTACAAATTTTTGAAAATCTTTGTAAAAATTGTATCAATTGTAAAAATTCATTTTGTTTAATGAAAAAACACATTATTTTTCGATATTTAAATATTATCGTTCGTATCCTATAATATGTAAATATTATCGTATATTTACGGACGATAGTCAGTCGCTATCGTACATCGTACGGTAGCTAGGGTTTGGGAATACTCGGTCTTTTTAGACTCGGCGAGTCCGAGCCCAATTTTTCGGATCCGGGTCCGGGTCTAATCTCTCACGCAATTTAAACAAAAACACGAAAGGATTTTTCATATTCACGCATATAGTAATGCAAGCGATACTGTACGACCTTGCAGATTCCGATCGGCGATCTTCTATACGACGCGGTGTACTAGACAATGCCAAACATTCAAGACCCGAGACTCTTAGAGACTTAGATCGGGTATCGGGTACCGGATATTTACCCTTGGACTCGTCGAGTCCGGGTCCGGATACTCGGACACGAAAAACCCTAACGGTAGCACGAAATTATCGTAAAAGTACGATAATTGTTCTACGGATGGCAACGCTGTGGCGACAGTACTGTGAAGACCTCTACTCGGATGTAGGTCATCGTCAAGGAACAGTTCGCATCCCACCCATCACACAAGTAGATTAGGAACCTGACCTCTTAAAAGTTCCACCCACAACGTCTTCCACCCCACATTCCTTTCTGATTTAGGCGTTTCGTTTTGGATCCCGAAGTGTGTGTCCACTGATGGAGATGCGAACGCTAAGAGCCATCAGTCGACACACTTCGGGATCGAAAACGAAACACCGAAATCAGAAAGGAATGTGGGGTGGAAGACGTTGTACACTGGGCTCGGAAAAGACAAAAGAAATGGGAACGAACATGTTGCGAGAATGGATGAGCATAGAATTGCGAAAATCGTCAGTGGCGGCAAACCAACAGGCAGAAGATAAATCATAGACAAGTAAATAAAAAGATTAATAAAGCTAGATAAATTATGTTTTCTACGTTCATTATATTGGGTGGATTTTCTCCTGTTGTCTACTACCATCAGCTTTGTTTTTTGGCGATTTAGCTTAAGTCCGAATGACCTCCCAAAAGCTGGGTCATTCAGGGGGATAGGTCGAGGCGGCCCAGTTGCTTTCCCAGCCAATGCGGAATACCTGAAACGAAAAGTGGAATGGTCGCTTAATATCATAGACCAGGAGCTGGAAGAAATGGGTGTTGAAATTGCGCCAAAAAAATTCCTAAGCGCTGGTACTGGTGGGGAGAAGGCCCCTATCTGAGATGAGCATAGGTTTTAAAGATACAATTAAAACAAAAAAAAGTATAAAATATTTTGGCTTACGACTGGATGAAGACCTAAAAATGTATACGCACTTGCAGGAAACCGCAAAAAACGTAAGCCAAACGGTAGAACAGCTGAGAAGACTAATGACTAACGTTAAGGGATTAAAGGCGAGCCACAGACGAACACTCTGCACCGTGGCACTGTCAAATATGTCTTAGGTTTTGGTCACGTAGTAAATCTCCTCTAAGCCGTCCAGGGAAATGTGCTTTTTCGAGCTATATTCATGTAACACTCGTTATTCCTATTCAGTCATTATTTCTATTTTAGTTCTTTTACAACAGGGATTTATTTCTATTGCATCGGCTACGCGCCGCTGATAATACATTCTTCCAGGTATTAATTATAGAAGATTCCAATTTCCTAATTTCGGTTGTTTTTAGACTTGCAACGAATAGTGTATTCGACCACACGCCGAATACCGAATATTTTGCAGGCTTTCTAGCCGAATATTGATTTTTTGAATTCAGTGTAAGTATAGATTACACGTAGTAACGGTCGCAACCATGCAATTCACCTAGCGTTTAAGGCCCGTTCAAAGACGCAGCGGCGTCGGTATGCTAGGGCCTTTCAAAGTCGTATCGGCGGCGGCAAGTTATTGCCTTTCAAAGAGACAAGCGGCATGGTAGGGCACTTTGAAAAATGCCGGCGAAGTGTTATGGCGTTTTTTAAAATGTAACCCTCTTATTGGCCGCCTTGCTTCCTCTTATGGTGGGGTGAGCGCGTGGAGGTGAGAAAAGAGATCAGAAGGAATTTAGAAATATAGCATTTCTAAACATTTGTAAAAATCTAATAATAAATATTATTATAGTGTTGTTCGTGTCGATACAATAATGTCGTTGTATGATCGGCTATACAATGCATTTATTAAATGTCACAAGGATTCCTAGTCAATGCAGACAATACAAAAAAAGACAAATGAATTTTGGGTGCCTTTAAGGAATGAGCACAAATAGAATCCAAAAGAGCTGGAACGTCTCACACTGTTAAAAATCGAGGAACTTTGTCAGCTTGGGACTAAGAAAAGCGCTCGTCTCCTTAATTTCTTCGTGAAGGTGAGTATTCTGAGCGTATTTTGTTGAATGCTTAAAATGTTTTTTTATTATTTGCATATATTTTAAGTATGGTCTTATTCGCATGTTTTTAAAGTATGGTTTCTGCTTTCGCATGTATGAACATTGGTAATGAAAATTGAACTATTTTTTGTATTTGGTGAATGTAGCTACCTGCACGACAACCTCCAGCCACACATGAAGCTCATCTCAAAGTGCTTCCCAACACCGAAGGTATCAGTGATAATAATAATAAATCTTCTGTATCTACAACAGCTCCGACACCAAAACAGGACGCTTTGAAATTTCAGTACTTGAAGCCGAATTAAATGCTACCGTAAAAAAGCGAGATGCTGGACTTGGAAAAGACGGAATTGAGAAGAAAATAAAAAAATTACGGCATGATACTGATGTGAAGAATAAGGAGTTAAAGAACAAAATAGTCCGTGCAAAGAACATGCGAAAATTTAGAGCAAAACAAAAAGCTGAAATTTTGAGACTGAAATCCGCTCATCCCAACGTGCAATACTCGTTTATAAGGACACAGCCAGGACGCCCTTCACTTGAAGAAAATCAGTCAGGCCTTCTTCAAGTAATTTGCGATATAGCAACGCATGAAAGTTCAGCTGCTGATCGACGCAGATCAAGAGGACTTGTAAGACTCTTGATGAATTGCATGCACGGCTTGTTGAAGATGGATATTTGATCTCACGAACCTCTACATACCGTAGGCTGATGCCAAAGTATTCTGAATCCTTAGAGGGCAAGCGCCATGTCACAACTGTACCTGTGAGACTGTGTCGAGCCAAACAGATAGACACCGAGATCACGTCGATCAACATTTCTGTAAGGCTACTGTTAACGGCCTTGAGGAACTTTCATCTTTACTTGGACCTGAACAGGTAGTGTTTATTTCTCAAGATGATAAAGCAAAAGTACCAATTGGAAAAACGGCTGCAAAAGTACAGGCTCCTGTTTTAATGCATCCGAATTATAGAGTGCGCCTCGATGACTACGATTTTGCTGTTGGAGAACGCCATCAACTGATTCCTTCGGTATATGCAGGTATCATAATCAAAGAGAACTGCATTGGTAGGAAAGAAGCTGTTACATACTCTGGTCCAACCTATATCGCAATCCGCAGTGGAAAACATAGCAGTTCGACAGCAACAACTCACGCCAAAGACCTCATCAAACTGCTAACATTAGATGATTTTAAAAATCTGACCTTAGGAAAAGATGGAAAAGTCAAGCCTGTGATGATTTTATCCGTGGATGGAGGACCGGATGAAAATCCACGTTACAAAAAGGTTTTTTATATCTAACTGTATATCCCACTTTAAAAAGTTTCATTTGGATGGGCTGTTCGTGTTAACGAATGCACCCGGTCGATCGGCTTACAACCGAGTTGAGCGAAGAATGGCACCCTTGAGCCGTGAACTAGCCACGGTAGTCCTTCCATATAAACACTACGGATCCCATCTCGATTCTCAAGGAAAAACCATCGATAACGAGCTAGAATTGAAAAACTTTCAGCATGCAGGTAAAATTGATACCATTTACCATTTATATATAAATATTATATATATATATATATATATATATATATATATATATATATATATATATATATATATATATATTGTATTATGTATATATACTATGTGTTATATTATGTGTATATATATATTATGTGTTATATTGTTTTCTCGGGGATTCCGCGTTGATGTTGAGGGTTAGCTCTGAAAAGAACCGGATTCTCGACGTTTCGGCGAACTATTCATTCACCATTCTCAAGAGATAGCATTAACGCGGAATCCCCGAGTAAACATTACAACACAGGTATCTATCCGCGAAAACCTCAACATATATATATATATATATATATATATACATATATATATATATATATAAATATATATATATATATATATATATATATATATATATATATATATATATATATATATATATATATATATATATATATATTCTAAATTATTATCAGGCGAAACATTGGCTGAGATTTGGTCCCAGGTGGTTATTGACGGCCACAACGTGATAGCAGAATATGTGCCTCCTGGGGAAGTCTTTCCGGAAACCGCAGAAGTTTGTGACACTTGGTATGCAAATCACGTTCGTGAAAGTCAATATTTTCTTCAAATAACGAAGTGCGCCGATGATTCCTGTTGCGCTCTACGCCGCAGTGCACTTAGAAATATTCTATACCAAGGATTTTTGCCGGCACCTTTTCCAATGTCCCAAAACCCTTTCCGTATACCAAACCCAGATGAACTCGGAAAGGAAAAATTTCCATCATTGTTTGTGCGACAGTGTATCACACTACGTCCGGATCTCTCACAGGGTAGAGAAATACCCTATGACATCACCGGAAGGACGTGCTCAATTTGTGGAATTTATTTTGCTTCAAAAACTTCCATGAACAACCATCGCAAAAACGTGCATGGTCGTGCAGTGGACGTGTCTCGCGTGAGACCTCTACGGATTCTCTCCAGGAGACCACAGGAGGTTTTGTGTAAGGATAATTTTTGGAAAGCGTGGAGTGGATAGACGTCGAGGCCGTTGATGAGGAGAATGTAATCACGTCTGGGGAAACTCCTGATGCTACCGCCCCCGTGATCTACGATGTATCCGAGTGGATTGATGCTGGGAACGTGTTCGTTGAAGATGAAAAATAAATGTGAATAAAAGAAAAAAAGACTTTTGTTTTTGTATAATTCTGTTGTTCTGTTGTTTTTGTATAATTCCTGTTGCAATATGTTTCTACATGGGATATGCGCGCACTCTTGTTGTCACGCTGCAAGCGCCGTAGTAATAAAGACAAAAATAAATCTATTTTTTTAGCTTTTGTTTGTAAAAATATATTTAAAACCATATTTATGAATTACTACGTGAAAACTAGGCGGGGGTCTGGCATATACTACGGGTGGTCACCGACGGGGGGGGAGGGGGGTAAAAAAATGTAAAAATGGGTCACGTAGTATGACCAGTTGCTTGCCCAGGAACACCACCAGACATAAACCTCTTGGATTACTTTTTTGGGGTCACTTAAAAAACTTAGTGTATGAAACGGAAGTAGCGGATCTCGCAGAACTGCAGCGTCGTGTTAAAAGTGGATGTGCAACCATTCAGGCCACCGCAGGAATTTTTGAACGTGTTCGAAGACATTACTGCGATGGATTGGGGTTGAGGGTTGAATCAAATTAAACAATTTTATCTTAATTCTATTGTAATTATATGAAACTAGAGATGATAGAAATATGCGTTTTGTTGTATAATACATAGTTTTAGTGTTTCTTTTTTTTTATGGAATTAGTTTTGTCCGTTTAGTTGGTGTTTAGTTGATAAGTACATTGTTAGTTTTAATCTCTTTTTGAATACACAATGATATTTACACATATGAAGAAATTTACATTTACAACTGTTTCTTAATACCCAAATCCACACACTAATCCAAAAAATTAAAGCATTGGTATCTAGTTCGTAGTTTGCATAAAACTAGTTGGATTAACTGATACTTTAATTTTTTAGATTGCATCTAGTTTTAAGTAATTTTTAGTAATATGTTTATGGCAGGAGCTTTTCAGCCTAGGAAAGATTCCACAATAAATCAGCAAATTGACAAATGTTTCTTGTAAATGTCATAGTCATATAGTGTCAGATTGTGTCAAACTGACAAGGCGGGAATCGTCATCACCGATTTGGCCTAAATTTCCAGTATAAGTAGGGCTTGACTATAAATGAAAGTGACGCAAGCGGGAGGGCCAGATGACCAAGCGTTAAAAAACTCATAAGCAACGACAACTCATGTCCGCTATATTAGCATAAATTTCAATGGCCGGTCAGCGCAGCGGTAAGAGCTCGGGTTCATAGTAAGAGGATCGCTGGTTCGATTCCCCGTGGGGACGCTTTTTTTTACTAACAATTTTTAAAATGACTTTCTTTTATTATTATTATTATTGATTAACTTTTTAATTGAAATTATTAATTTGTCAATTTAATTATTTTATTAGTATTATAATTTATTAAAAAATATTTATAAAAAAAGCGTCCCTACGGGGAATCGAACCAGCGATCCTCGTACTATAAACCCGAGCTCTTGCCGCTGCGCTGCCCGGCCATTGAAATTTATGCTAACCTAGCGGGCTTATAAGTTGTCGTTGCTTATGAGTTTTTTAACGCTTGGCCATCTGGCCCTCCCGCTTGCGTCACTTTCATTTATAGTCAAGCCCTACATATTCTGTAAATTTGGTAAATTTGGACTTGTGAGTCATTGCATGATCTGTCGGTAGTCCGTGTATTCTATTTCAACTACACGATTGGACGTTGTAGTTCATCAAACCACCTCACATAAGTTTCTATATTTATTTCTTTATTAATAGGTCCGATAACTAAGACAAGTAGCTATCAAATGACTGCACTTAATACCAGACCATCAGTTTCGACAAAATTATCCCACCATTCCATGAGTTTATCGGATTATTACAGTTATAGAGAAAAGTAAGTTTGTGCTGCTGTATTTCTCGACGTAGCACAAGCCTTTGATAAGGTCTGGCGCGATGGTCTCTTATACATACACTTAGAAAAATGTTACCAAAACAGTTCCCTGATCTTATTTCATTCCTGTCAAATTAAACTTTTAGAATAAGGCAGGAAGATGCCTACTCATAAATCAACGAAATTAAAGCTGGGTTACCACAAGGAAGCGTTTTGGGCCCTACGCTATATTTACTTTACACTTTGCCGACGATACTGCTATTCTAATTATTGGAGAAACTCACCAAGCTGAAAGAAGCAACAGCGAAAAACCAAACTTCCATGAATTATATCCACGAGTGGACAAAAAAATGGCGAGTTTCACAAATAAAAAACTAAGGAAATAAAAAAGGAACATATTGAACGCACCTTGGTACGTAAGAAATTGCGATATCCATACAGACTTAAGGTTCCTACTTACGATCAACATGGTTGGTCAAATGCAGTGTTGAAGTGTTTGTTAAACGCCTGTAGGCAGGTTGGACCAAGCCTCAACCATGCAACCTGCCTGCAGACGTTCAACAAACACCTCAACACTGCAATTGACCAACGAGGTTGGTCAACCATGTTGATCGTCTGTAGGCACCACCCTTTACAGGTGGATACTGTGGATAATGTTATTAAAAAGAAGATTGAGAAAATGTTGAAGAGTGGAAGAATTGGTGTACGGAAGATTAGCCGCGGTGGAGTTGGAGAGCCGTCAGAGTAAATTCGAAGAGAGCAAGTTTCTCTCAGAATATGGGAGCGTGCAAGTTTTCCAAAGGCTTCCGTTGTACCTTAAAAGCTCGAGGCTACCTCAAGCATTGATGGCACGGCATAGGTGCGGGTCAGAACAAAACTGTTGTACAGGATGCGCATTCGCTTTAGGCTATGTGGGATATGTGGGGAGGTTAGCGACTTGTAGGCACATTTGGCGCAAAACTGTGCGGAATGTCAGTGGAGCAGTGTAGAGAGAATGGTGGTAGAAGAGAAAGAAGAGCTTACATTAATTTCAACATGACCTGACCATTTATATTCATGTAAAATTGAGAAACGAAATTCAAACAAGGTATTGAAAAATATTTATTTACCAATTGAAAAATATTTTGCATTTAATTTTTTTACTTTTGTGGCTAAACCGAATGATTTAACTAAATTTACAAAGAATACTTTTTTGTAGACACCCATGTCTTACATACGGCGATCTGGGCTAAAATGTTATATTTTGAAGCGTAGACGAGGTATTTGCAAGAAACATTTGAAGCAAAAATAATTCCCCACGCCGCTTCCATTGGAGGCGGAGCGTTCAAATTTGGTCAAAGGGTACTTCTTGTGAATACCCACATTCAGTAAAAGTTTCATTGAAACCCTTCTAGAGATATTACATTTTCTCGCTATTTCTTAATATTTTTAAATATTTCTGTTCGGAATTCGTGATGAACTGGCCGCACACTGGGACGGATTACGAATTTACGGCGACAAAAATAGAATTTTACAATGTCTCACAATTAAGCAAAACCACCTAAAATTGTTAGGTTTTTCTGCATTGTTAGATAACCCATCCATAATACTATAAACACATAAATGCGATAAACCAATTCCATTGGTTGTGGGAACGTGTTAAACATCGCCCCTTAGATTGTCCCTTAGGTACCAAAAAGGAATTAGTTGCGCTGGATTTTTAACAAAGTAACTACGGCAAGTATGTATTTACATGTAATAATATCAAATTTGTAGAAAAATTTAATCAATACAGTTAAAAAAAAGTTTTGTTAACGACTATCGTAAACTAAATTTTTTTTGTAATAAACTTCAATAAATTGATTTTTAAAAAAAGTTCCGCATAGTTCCATTAAATTAAATATTTTGTAAAACAAAACAAACATTGACAATTCTAGAAAAGCAAAAATCCCGTCCACATCGTTCCACCTTACTGAGAATTACACCTTTTTTCAGGTAGTCGTGATGACCACCATTTGCAAGAGAGACCTGTTGAATAGAAATTAACTATTTTTTGTATTAAGAGATGAAAGTTTTTATAGGTTTTCTTCGTTAAAGTGTAATGAACAATTTTGATGATACGATAACGATGATTTTGACGTAGATCATGTTGATAGAAAATGTTGCACTTTTGTCATATAAAAAAAAAATATTTTTTCCACTTAAATTTGCATTTTTAATTAATCGTGTACATCTAATATAGACTAATTTTATATTAGAATCATCAGAATATCATCATAAGGCAATATGTGAGACATAAAATTGAAATGAACTGGATTTTATTTTGGTCGCCGTAAATTCGTAATCCGTCCCAGTGTGGTTTGTGGCCGGGTCTAGGTGTTGAAATTAAAATATGCTAGAAAGAAGATGGTTATAAAATCGGCGGTTTCATGAGCTACACAAACTACCGATCACGCAATCGTTTAGTTTTACACAATTTAACTGATTTCGCTATATGACTACGACATACATAAATCATTCATAATAAATCTCAAAAATTTAATAATAAATTAATTTAATTTACCTCAAAATGAACGAAAAACGTGTTTAGTTTTACTTGTTTTCACATCGATTACAATTTAGACAGTACGATTAAATATTAACGACATCGACGTATCCAATTAGAATTCTAATATTGAATCGGTGTGTTGCTTCAAGGAACCACCGTTCGCCTGATCGTCTAATTTTGATTGATTAATATTGCCGATTATTAATATTCAGATCACGAAATCTTAATTTAGTCAATCATTCAAAACTGCAACAAAATATAAAACCGCTTTGTTAAACCAATCCCAGTTTACTAACTCTATGTATTGAATCAATATTCTTGCATCGTCTTAGAATAGACAATCGCAAAAGACATCGGGACAGGAGGGCAAATATATCCGCATCACCCAGAACCTCTTCTTCTTCTGTTGCCTTACACCTATGTGCGTTGGCGAATTATCATTTATTGAATAATTGTTAATGTTTTGTTTATTGCTGCTTGGTACATGTCACCAAACTTTTTGATTCCGGTTCAGTTCATGATGTTACTAAGCCATGATAGCTGTTTACGTCCGATGCACCTTCTGTCTTCTATCTTTCCTTCGGGTATGGGCTGGAGAATTCGATATTTTGGCCCCGTTAGTATGTCACCCAGATACCCGATCTTGCGCTGCTTTATGGTATTGAATAGTAATCTGTCCACTCCTGACAGATTACTATGCCCCTCCTCGTTGGTAATCTGGTCTACCGGGAGCATTCTTCTTAGTGTCCACATCTTGAACGCCTTGATCTTGTTAATGAATGCTACTTTTATCGTTCAGGTTTCTGCACCATACAGTAGGAATGGACAAACGTAGCATTTGACCATTCTGTGGCGGATTTCTAAATTCAGGTTTTTATCACATAGCAAGGGACGTAGATGTTGCTAAGCCGTGATAGCTGTTTATGTCCGATGCCCCTTCTGCCTTTTATCTTTCCTTCGGGTATGAGCTGGAGAATTCGATATTTTGGCCCCGTTAGTATGTCACCCAGATACCCGATCTTGCGCTGCTTTATGGTATTGAATAGTAATCTGTCCACTCCTGCCCTTCTTAGCACCTCATCGTTGGTAATCTGGTCTACCGGCAGCATTCTTCTTAGTGTCCACATCTTAAACGCCTTGATCTTGTTAATGGATGCTACTTTTATCGTCCAGGTTTCTGCTCCATACAGTAGAAATGGCCAAACGTAGCATTTGACCATTCTGTAGCGGATTCCTAAATTTAGGTTTTTATCGCATAGCAATGGACGTAGATGTTCCCAAGCCATGATAGCGGTTTATGTGCGATGCCCCTTCTGCCATTCATCTTTCCTTCGGGTATGAGCTGGAGAATTCGATATTTTGGCCCCGTTAGTATGTCACCCAGATACCCGATCTTGCGCAGCTTTATGGTATTGAATAGTAATCTGTCCACTCCTGCCCTTCTTAGCCCCTCCTCTTTGGTAATCTGGTCTACCGGGAGCATTCTTCTTAGTGTCCACATCTTGAACGCCTTGATCTTGTTAATGAATGCTACTTTTATCGTTCAGGTTTCTGCACCATACAGTAGGAATGGCCAAACGTAGCATTTGACCATTCTGTGGCGGATTTCTAAATTCAGGTTTTTATCACATAGCAAGGGACGTAGATGTTCCTAAGCCGTGATAGCTGTTTATGTCCGATGCCCCTTCTGCCTTTTATCTTTCCTTCGGGTATGAGCTGCAGAATTCGATATTTTGGCCCCGTTAGTATGTCACCCAGATACCCGATCTTGCGCTGCTTTATGGTATTGAATAGTAATCTGTCCACTCCTGCCCTTCTTAGCACCTCATCGTTGGTAATCTGCTCTACCGGGAGCATTCTTCTTAGTGTCCACATCCTGAACGCCTTGATCTTGTGAATGGATGCTACTTTTATCGTCCAGGTTTCTGGTCCATACAGTAGAAATGGCCAAACGTAGCATTTAACCATTCTGTAGCGGATTCCTAAATTTAGGTTTTTATCGCATGGCAATGGACGTAGATGTTCCCAAGTCATGATAGCGGTTTATGTGCGATGCCCCTTCTGCCTTTCATCTTTCCTTCGGGTATGAGCTGGAGAATTCGATATTTTGGCCCCGTTAGTATGTCACCCATATACCCGATCTTGCGCTGCTTTATGGTATTGAATAGTAATCTGTCCACTCCTGCCCTTCTTAGCACCTCCTCGTTGGTAATCTGGTCTACCGGAGCATTCTTCTTAGTGTCCACATCTTGAACGCCTTGATCTTGTTAATGGATGCTACTTTTATCGTCCAGGTTTCTGCTCCATACAGTAGAAATGGCCAAACGTAGCATTTGACCATTCTGTGGCGGATTTCTAAATTTAGGTTTTTATCGCATAGCAAGGGACGTAGATGTTCCTAGAAAGACGTAGAATGTCTGATGCTCTTCATGCCGTCTATCTTTACTTCGGGTATGAGCAGGGGAATTCGATATTTTGCCTGTCTGGCTTGTTCTACCCTACTCTTGATTTCTTGTAGTGGGTCCCATTTGTCGTTTACTACTATGCCTAGGTATTTAGGCCTAGTAGTTCTTTCGGTTTCTTCTACCTCTACCGTTATGGACGCTCCTGCCTGATTATTACGGCTTATAACCATGAATTTTGTTTTGGATCTGTTCATTCTTAGTCCGGCTTCTGTTCCATTTCAGTTTATGTTGTTCATTAGTAGCTGTAGATCTTGCTGGTTGCTTGAACAACAAATGAACTAAATATAAAACGAGGAATCCGCAAAGGTTGTATCTTGTCCCCCATGCTCTTTAATGCGTCGCCAAACAAGGCGTCGGATTTCAACAGATTTTCAACAAGTATCATCCAGACAACAAGGTCGTAAGCACTCCAATTTCAGGATGTCAAAGTCAGTACTCCCAGAAGATTAAGGCGAAGAGTAACCAGCAATATAAGCACATCAATTCGGTTTATGCACAATGCTACGATGGTAGAAGAAGAAAAGGTTCCCCGATTCAATCCTTGATGAACACCAAAGGTGGATAGTTATATATCGTTTCACTTCAAAGAAAAAGTGATGAAAGGTGTCTTGGTCAATCTCCACGCTGAATTTGCACAACTTTCCGATAAGTATGATGAGCCGACGAAAGACGTGGATTTGGATAATGAGATCGATGCGGAGCACTTGAAGGTAAGGCAAGTATGATGAGCTTAAGAAAGACGTGGATTTGGGTAATGCGATCGAAGCGAAGCACTTGAAGGTGAGGTAAGTATGTTGAGCCGATGAAAGACGTGCCTTTGCATAATGAAATCGATGCGGAGCACTTGAAGGTAAGGTAAGTATGTTGATCGGATGAAAGACGTGACTTTGAATAATGAACTTTTTGCGGAGCACTTGAAGGTAAGGTAATTATGTTGACCCGATGAAAGACGTGACTTTGCATAATGAAATCGATGAGGAGCACTTGAAGGTAAGGTGAGTATAATAAGCCGATGAAAGACGTGACTTTGGAGAATGAACTCGATGCGGAACACTTGAAGGTAAGGTAATTATGATGAGCCGATGAAAGACGTGGCTTTGCATAATGAAATCTTTGCATAATAAGGTAAGTATATGATGAGTCGATGAAACGTGAATTTGGATAATGAGATCGATGCGGAGCACTTGAAGGATTTGGAGAAGAAGTTGAAGGGTAAGGAGGAAAGAGTTCTGAAGCAGCAGGTGAAGGCACTGAGGAAGAGGGCCAGACTGGCGTCGCTGGTGGTCGAACAACAGAAGCGGAATGAAAGATCTATATAGACATCAAAAAATAGATAGTTTGAGCTGATGTCGCAGCTAGCAAACTGGAATTGGTCTTATTGATTATTTAATTTAGTTGATATTTGGTGTTAAGAGAGTAAATATTTTATGAGTTAGTTAGGTCCATTATAGGAAGGCAAAGAATGTATCGCTTAGACGTTCCTCCATTTAAATGAATTAATAAATAAAATGTTAATCCTAGGTGGTGTTTAAAAATCAAAACCTTTATACATCGCACTCAACATTTCGGCCAAAAACCTAAAACCAAGAATTACAAACAGCCGTTTTAAGACAGCGTACACGAGTTCCTCTTTCCGTGCCGGTCTCGGATCTGCTGGAGATGCTGCAGCTGGACCGGCGACGGGATCACGACGCTCGCCGCGCTCTGCGGCGTCGAGGCGTTCGGCGGGCCGGGATGCGACGGCAGCGACTGCCGCCGCTTCCGCCGCAGCGCCGGACTCAGGTTGTACTTCACTTTCGCCTGCAGCAGAAGCTCCTTGAACACTTTGTTCACGTTTATGTTGTCCTTCGCCGACGTTTCCACGAACCCATTCTCCCAATCCACCGTCACTACCGATTCCGTCGTCGCCGTATCTATCTAAAAACAAAAATCCATTGAAAGATAGAGATAACTACTAGATAGACCATTGTCTAGTTGCTTTTAATATAGCAAGTAGACAATGTTTGTCTAGGATGATATACTGAATAAGATATAAACTGAACTTCGTCTTCATCTTAAAACGTCCAGTTCGACAAGACTAGACAGTGCTAATCTTGCTAAGAAACCAGAAGAGGGTAAATTATTCCGATAATCTTAAAGTAATTGTAACCAGATTGCACAAAGAAGTCTTTAAACAGATCATTGGAAACGAACAATTTTAAGAATCAGACAAAAACGACTGGGAAATGTTCTTGATGAAGCAAGTAATAATGATATGCAGATCCAGAGGAAGATTCCATTTCCAATATCTCCTGCTATGTTTACCAGTTCGAAAAAGTGTCAAAAATCGACGGAAAGTCGTTTGGTCTTGTCTGGTCTTCTATGATCTTGTGTGGTCTTGTGTGGTCTTGTCTGCTCATGTCTGGTTTGGCCTGGCCTTGTTTGGTCTTGTCTGGTCTGATCTTGCCAAATTATCACTTCTTCGTCTTCATCTCAAAACGTCCAGTATGAGGTGTAGAAATAATGTTGGTACGTCCAGGAATAGCCAAATAGTAGAGTCTGATACTAATACTACAGAGAAGGAAAAAACCACTGATATCAATGATAAGATGGAAACTAGTAAGAAGTCGAGGGGGAAAGAAAAGAAGAAGGACAATCTTTGATGTTCATGCGTACGAGGGGCAGTTTTTTTATTTGGGCACTAACTCTTGCCGCCACCTAATTCTCCAATAACTAGGCTGATTCAAACGTAACAAAACCCAACACATCTTCGTCTTCATCTCAAAATGTCCATTATGAGGTGTAGGTAGGTCGATGAATAACCAAATAGTAGAGTCTGATACTAATACTACAGAGAAAGAAAAAAAACCGGCCAAGTGCGAGTTGTGACTCGCGCACCGAGGGTTCCGTACAAACTTGTAAGTAAGGTATCTTTTTTGTGGAGGACGTAGCAATCACATTCAGTTAACTTGACAAGTGGCCCTCCAGAAATCACGACCATCTCAGTACCGCTGCATAACCTCAAGATGTCGCTGTCGTACGATTTTATTACCATACATCCCCCATTCACTATGAGTGTTTAGGGGTTCTGGAACTTCACTATTTGTTTTTACTGCTCAATTTTGCCTGTATACCTATATACCCTGTATAAAGGTACACAGGGTATTTATTTTTTAAATATCGCGAATATTTTTAAACTTTTAAAAGAAAACTTTATTTTAGTATTACACTTATTCACTAACGTATATTAAGATCTAACTATTTCTAGATCTAATATAAACTAATATATTAACTATTTCTAGATCTATTTCGATACTCTTCAGTTGTTCAATTGACGAACATTCAGTTGTTCAATTGACTGCTTTTGGGCAATTGACTACCAAAAAATATAGGGCGTACGTGATTTAAGTATATATAGATTATAAACAAAATTAGACGAAATATAATATATACAGGATGTTACGGGACTTGAGTATGTCGCATGTCGGTTATAAACAAGCAAAATTTAGACATAATATATACCCTGTATATATTATGTATATAGAGCGTACGTGATGGAATGCATAACGAATTATAAACAAAGAAAATTCAGAATAAACAGCTTGGTGCCAACACATACTTTTTAACCTTCGGACCTAACCGAGGAGGACCTAACTGTATGCAACCCATATGCTTCTGGAGCCTGACAATACCACTACGACAACATTAGTGTATTTTCATAAGTTTATAATAGTAAATTCGCATTTTTCTTGTAATTAAACTACATATTTACGGTTTACAGATTTTTCCCTTTACATGTGCTTTAAGACACCGCTTCTTGCCAAATTTTATGATTCTAGGTCAACGGGAAGTACCCTATAGGTTTTGATTCCCTTGTGAAATCGCAAAATATGCGACATAAACGGTCATATCTTTTGATCGCGTTGACTTACAAGTTTGATTTTTTCACAGCTGAAAGAGACCGCAGACCCCCCGAGTATTTGATACAAATTTCAACTTGTTACCTCTACGCGTTCCTGAGAAAAATGGTCTTGACAGACAGACAGACGGACAGACAGACAGACGGACGGACAACAAAGTGATCCTATGCTGATCCTATGTATGTCTGTTCCTTGCACATCATTTCCCTTATTCTCGTGTTCTGTACCCTCTCCAGTGTGGATTTTCGGCAGCTCCTTCTTAAGAACTACTTTGCGTAAGATTTTCTAGGGCTATTATTAAGTTGAAGATGTTATCCGTTGTGGATCGGTCCGCTCGAAACCCCGCCTATTCTTCCGGCTATTTCTTTTGGATATCTTCTTTTATTAAGTTTCTGAGGATCCGTGAATATATTCTGGCATTTTTTGGAATAACTGCGATCCCTCTGAAACTTTTTGGGTCGTCCTTAGGTCCTTTTTTGTAGATTGTTGTAATGTAGGATGTTCTGCATTCCGTAGGAATATTTTCCGCATTCAAGCATCTTTTGTAGATATTTTTCAACATTTCTATGAGTTTCGGTGGACCATACCTGATAAGTTCAGGATAGATTCCTCCAGGTCCTGGGGATTTCCTTAACTTAGTGGCCCTAATAGCTTCTTCAACCTGGATACTCTGTAAATGTATTATATTCCCGCTTCCTTGATATTGGTCCTCTTGCATAAACTGCGGGCGCCCTTCTTCCAGGAGATGTCCGAAATATCGTACCCATTCGCTGTTTGATATATTGTTAAGTTGGTTCAGTTGTTGCTCGTATGGATTTTATAGTTTTCCATGCTTCAGAGCTTCTGGTTCCCCCAAGGTTTTGATCTATGAAGTCGCATTTTTTATAAACGCCATATTCTTCTTCTTCAGCACTTCATGTTTGACTTTCCTGTTCGCTCTTTTGTATTCTTCTCTGGTGTCTGCGTCATCTTTCTGTATAAGTTTTTTGTAGATTTCCGTTTTAGTAGATTTCTCCTTGATTTGTTGTTCTATTTCATCATTCCACCAATAAGTTCTCTTCTTCTGTATTTCTGTTCCTAGTGCCTCTTAAGCCGATTCTGCGATCTTCTTCTTCTTTCATGTGCCTTGTCCGGTCTCCCTGACATTGGCGATCACCATGGCAAAAGCTGTACGGTCCTCCGCCAAGCGAAAGAGTTCACCAGCCCTTCTTTTGCCGGTCCAGTCCCGTATATTTCTGAGCCACGACTGTCGCTTTCTTCCAACTCCACGGCGCCCCTCAATCTTGCCCTTTAGTATGAGCTGTAATAGACGATATTTATCACCTCTCAAAATATGTCCAAGATATGATATGGTCTTTCGGCATTTTACGGTCGTCAAAAGTTGCCTTTCGATGTTTGCTCTTCGTAGTACACGTAGATTCTGCGATACACCATTTAATATGCTCGTACTCTTCTTCCGTTGTTCTGTTCATTTGGATAAGCTTTCCTTCTAGACGTTTCATGTATAAATATTTTGTACTGTAGTGTACCCCTTCTAGTCTGTCAAGATTGTATCTAGGTACTTCGAGCTTGTTATTTTGGGTTTTGTCAGTTCGTTTCTGAAGCATCTTTACGTATGGTACGTATATACGTATGTTGTTACAAGGCAGTGATCGGATCCACAATTCTCCAACAACTAGGCTGATTCAAACGTAACAAAACCCAACACTTCTTCGTCTTCATATTAAAACGTCCAGAATGAGGTGTAGAAATAATGTTGGTAGGTCGAGGAATAACCAAATAGTAGAGTCTGATACTAATACTACAGAGAAGGAAGAAGCCACTGATATCAATGATAAGATGGAAGCAAGTAAGAAGTCGAGGAGGAAAGGAAATAAGACAAGGACAATCTTTGATGTTCATGCGTATGAGTGGCAGTTTTTTATTTGGCCACTAACTCCTGCCGCCACCTAATTCTCCAACAACTAGGCTCATTCAAACGTAACAACACCCAACATTTCTTCGCCTTCATATCAAAATATCCATTATGAGGTGTAGAAATCATTTTGGTACGTCCAGGAATAACCAAATAGTAGAGGCTGATACTAATACTACATAGAAGGAAGAAACCACTGATTTCAATGATAAGATGGAAACAAGTAAGAAGTCGAGGAGGAAAGGAAAGAAGAAGGACAATCTTTGATGTTCATGCGCACGAAGGGCAGTTTTTTATTTGGGCACTAACTCCTGCCGCCACCCAATTCTCCAACAACTGGGCTGATTCAAACGTAACTAAACTCAACACTTCCTCGTCTTCATCTCACGACGTCCAGTATGAGGTGTAGAAATAATGTTGGTACGTCGAGGTATAACCAAATAGTAGAGTCTGATACTAATACTACAGAGAAGAAAGAAACCACTGAAATCAATGATAAGATGGAAACAAGCAAGAAGGCGAGGAAAGAAGACAAGGACAATCTTTGATATTCATGCGTACGAGGGGCAGTTTTTTTATTTGGGCACTAACTCCTGCCGCCACCTAATTCTCCAACAACTAATCTGTTTCAAACTTAACAAAAACCCACACTTCTTCGTCTTAATCTTAAAACGTCCAGTACGAGGTGTAGAAATAATGTTGGTACGTCCAGGAACAACCAAATAGTAGAGACTGATACTAATACTACAGAGAAGAAAGAAACCACAGATATCAATGATAAGATGGAAACAAGCAAGAAGTCGAGGAGGCAAGGAAAGAAGACAAGGACAATCTTTGATGTTTATGAGTACGAGGGGCAGTTTTTTATTTGGGCACTAACTCCTGCCACCACCTAATTCTCCAACAACTAGGCTGATGCAAACGTAACAAAACGCAACACTTCTTCGTCTTCATCTCAAAACGTCTAGTATGAGGAGTAGAAATAATGCTGGTGCGTCCAGGAATAACAAAATAGTAGTGTCTGATACTAATACTACAGAGAAGGAAGAAACCACTGATATCAATGTTAAGATGGAAACTAGTAAGAAGTCGAGAAGGAAAGGAAAGAAGATGGACAATCGTTGATGTTCATGCGTACCAGGGGCAGTTTATTATTTGGGCACTAACTCCTGCCGCCACCTAATTCTCCAAAAACTAGGCTGATGCAAACGTAACCAAACCCAACACTTCTTCGTCTTCATCTCAAAACGGCTAGTATGAAGTGTAGAAATAATGTTGGTACGTCAAGGAATAACCAAATAGTAGAGTCTGATACTAATACTACAGAGAAGGAAGAAACCATTGCTAGCAATGATTAAATGAAAACAAGTAAGCAGTCGAGGAAGAAAGGAAAGAAGACGAGGACAATCTTTGATGTTCATGCGTACGAGGGGCAGTTTTTTATTTGGGCACTAACTCCTGCCGCCACCTAATTCTCCAAAAACTAGGCTAATTCAAACGTAACAAAACCCAACATTTCTTCGTCTTCATCTCAAAACGTCCAGTATGAGGTGTAGAAATAATGTTGGTACGTTCAGGAATAACCAAATAGTAGTGTCTGACACTAATACTACAAAGAAGGAAGAAACCACTGGTATCAATGATAAGATGGAAACAAGTAAGAAGTCGAAGAGGAAAGGAAAGAAGACAAGGACAATCTCGGATGTTCATGCGTACGAGGGGCAGTTATTTATTTGGGCACTAACTCCTGCCGCCACCTAATTCTCCAAAATCTAGGCTGACACAAACGTAACAAAACCCAACACTTCTTTGTCTTCATCTCAAAACGTCCAGTATGAGGTGTGGAAATAATGTTGGTGCGTCCAGGAATAACCAAATAGTAGAGTCTGATACTAATACTACAGAAAAGGAAGAAACCATTGATATCAATGATAAGACGGAAACTAGTAAGGAGTCGAAGAGGAAAGGAAAGAAGACAAGGACAATCTTTGATGGTCATGCGTACGAGGGGCAATTTTTTATTTGGGCACTAACTCCTGCTCCCACCAAATTCTGCAACAACTGGGCTGATTCAAACGTAACTAAATCCAACACTTCTTCGTCTTCATCTCACAACGTCCAGTATGAGGTATAGAAATAATGTTGTTACGTCCAGGAATAATCAAATTGTAGAGTTTGATACTAATACTACAGAGAAGGAAGAAACCACTGATATCAATGATAAGATGGAAACAAGTAAGAAGTCGAGGAGGAAAGGAAAGAAGACAACGACAATCTTTGATGATCGTACATGCGTACGAGGGGCAGTTTTTTACTTGGGCACTAACTCCTACCGCCACCTAATGCTCCAACAACTAGCCTGATTCAAACTTAACAAAACCTAACACTTCTTCGTCTTCATCTCAAAACGTCCAGTATGAGGTGTAGAAATAATGTTGGTAAGGCCAGGAATAACCAAATAGTAAAGTCTGATCTGATAAAGTCTGAGTCTGAAGAAACCACAAATATTGATAATAGAATGGAAACAGGTAAGAAGTCGAGGAAGAAAGGATGTAAGACTAGCATTGATTTGAATGGTTCAATGGATTCTTTGAAAGGTTTAATTCGAGAGAATATCTAACGTAACGAAATAACCAATAACCAACGAAAGGTACGAGAGTTTGAGAAATAGTAGTGCTATAAAAGATAGAAATAGAGAAATAGCAAGAACTTAATAGCATCCAAATTTGTGTTGAACACTTCAGAGAAGAGAGTGGAATCGATTTGACCAATAGTTCGTCTGGACAACAGATTCTTAGAGATTATATCACCTTTTGGAAATTGGAAAATTTTGACGTTATCAGAAAAATTAGTTGACATGCAAATTTTCAGAAAATTGTAATTTTACTGAACGTTTTAATGGAATGGAATGGGGCTTGTAGCTCCCAAATATCCGACATGGATGACAAAGGTTTTACAACCAAGAGGAAAAAAGGTCATTATTTACGCCCACCTAAAGAAAAGGAAGCGAAATCCATAGATAAAAATAAAACCAACCCAGCCTGTACCACTGCATCTAGACCCATTAGCCCATCGACTCCTTCAACATCTGCAGCTACCAATTATTGTAGTCAATCAGATCAACACTCAAAAATTGCAACCAAACCAAATGCTTCACTCAGATCCTACAAATACAACTACTCCTTTACAACTCAAGATTTTAGTATGTCTAGAATTCAATTCTGCTCCATTTGGTTGAAAAGTGCTCCCGGAAAAAGGGATATAATCATTAAAACCTCTACCGGCCACCTCATTAAACTGTCCCAGACTGCCCTTCTACAATAGATACACTTAAAGCACTTTGCAACAGAAACGTCATTAAGTCCGTTAAGATCTACCGTCCTCAACATCTAACCAAAACGACCTCACCTAGACCTCCTTCTTACTATGCAGTAATTGAAAAAGTGGAACTAGAAATATCAGATGAAGACATTGCAACTCACCTGCACTCGAATCTAAACCTGAATATACGATACTGCAAGAGAATAATATCCAGGGCCCATAATAAACCGTGTCGATTAATTCGAATAATAACGAGTGATGTTGCCTCTTTCGAGAAACTTCTAGCGTCAGGCGGGCTCTTCTATACGAACAGGCACTACCCCGTCTCGCCTAGTAATCCCCCTGCACACATCCCTCGTCCTTGTGGCAAATGCCAGTCATTTGAACACTCCACAGAAAATTGCACTGCCCCCAAAAAATGTATAAAATGTTCAGGTGCACCCATCTATGTAAATCGCCACTGCCTCCTAAATGTGAAACGTGCAACAGCACTGAGCATGTAACATGGTCTCCTCTGTGCCCAAAACATCCTACCAAACCCATTGATTGAGTTCCAAACGTAAAAATTAAATGAAGCAACAAAAAGTCCGCCGATCTACCAACCACCATCACTAAGAATTCAAGAATTCATGCACCTATGACAACTCATGACTTTATAATCAATACTTACAGATATAAACTAAACGACTCTACCAACACCAAAAGAGATGAATTATTTCAGGCGGGCTCTTCTATATGAACAGGCACTACCCCGTCTACTTGGGCACTAACTCTTACCGCCACCTAATGCTCCAACAACTAGCCTGATTCAAACTTAACAAAACCTAACACTTCTTCGTCTTCATCTCAAAACGTGCAGTATAAGGTGTAGAAATAATGTTGGTAAGGCCAGGAATAACCAAATAGTAAAGTCTGATACTATTACTACAAAGAAGGAAGAAACCACAAATATTGATAATAGAATGGAAACAGGTAAGAAGTCGAGGAAGAAAGGATGTAAGACTAGCATTGATTTGAATGGTTCAATGGATTCTTTGAAAGGTTTAATTCGAGGGAATATCTAACGTAACGAAATAACCAATAACCAACGAAAGGTACGAGAGTTTGAGAAATAGTAGTGCTATAAAAGATAGAAATAGAGAAATAGCAAAAAATGTATAAAATGTTCAGGTGCACCCATCTATGTAAATCGCCACTGCCTCCTAAATGTGAAACGTGCAACAGCACTGAGCATGTAACATGGTCTCCTCTGTGCCCAAAACATCCTACCAAACCCATTGATTGAGTTCCAAACGTAAAAATTAAATGAAGCAACAAAAAGTCCGCCGATCTACCAACCACCATCACTAAGAATTCAAGAATTCATGCACCTATGACAACTCATGACTTTATAATCAATACTTACAGATATAAACTAAACGACTCTACCAACACCAAAAGAGATGAATTATTTCAGGCGGGCTCTTCTATATGAACAGGCACTACCCCGTCTCGCCAAGTAATCCCCCTGATTTTGAAATAAACACACAACCATTTTTTGCCGGGAATAAATTATACATCATTATCTTTAACATGAGAAACCCTCACCTTGTACCCGCCACACCACCTACCGACAACGTGACGCAAACAGTAATTTCGATAAACAATGGCTAAATTAAACGTAATATACTCCAACCTAAACAGCTACTACAATAAAAAATAAGTCATAGAATACACACTTGACAAACATTATATTGACTGCAGCTTGTTTGTAGAGACGAACACCCAGACACACAAGCAAATAACTTTCAGGAACTGGGACACCATACAGATTCACGGAAATCCAATCACCAACAAAGCCAGGGAGGTGTCTAGTTCATCTACGCCCTGCTTATAAACTTGGTAAGGCCAACGCTCCCTTCCTACAAAATTCACTCAATGACTGCCCTCACTTCACTTTACCCTTCCAAAATGACAAAATCCACATATTCTTGGTCTATATTCACCCTCATTCGAGTATTGAGCAAAATATCTTCGTCAAAGCCTCCTTGTATCCCTATTCAATTGTTATCGGTGACTTAAACATCAATCCTTCTAAAACTAAACTTCTCAACCATTTTCTCAAAAATTCAAATTTCATCAGAAGATCCACTCCTCGAACATTCATTATGCCCAACAATCCCGACCCTACTCCTGACATATTTCTTCACACCTCTAACCTCTCACACTACATCAACGACATTCAACTTACACCGGACCTTGGATCTGATCACTTGGCAATAAAATTCTCTATCCTAACCACTCTTCCTGCAAACACATCTCCTTGTAAACCGAAACATCAAAAAACAAATATTGACAATGTAAATTCAGACATGACGTATTACCTAAATTCAATAAACGGCAAAGACATTTCGATTCAACATATTGAGGATTTCCAAGCACATCTTTCAAACCTTATTACCCTTCACTCACCTCCTATAACACCCAAACACTAAGTCTCCCTCGTTTCACGCTCATAATCAGACTCATAATCAGACTCATCAAATACAAAAGACAAGATATACAGGGAATATCTTGACACAGACGAACCTGACCTGAAAAAATTATTCAACAAAGTTAATAAACAAGTTAAAGTTCACTGTGAATGACTTCTATATTGGAATATCAATATAGAAGTCATTCCTGGCTTAATGTCTGCAAGGAGATTGAACGGGATTACGGTAAAACTTATTGGGACAAAATTAAGTAAA
Organism: Phosphuga atrata; assembly: GCA_944588485.1. Lineage (NCBI taxonomy): Eukaryota > Metazoa > Arthropoda > Insecta > Coleoptera > Silphidae > Phosphuga > Phosphuga atrata. The sequence continues at coordinate 33,685,363 of OX155905.1, read as the reverse complement.
TACAAAAACCAGATTCAATCGCCACAAATCATAGACTCCAAATTTCCTCACTCCACTCCTTCAGACCTCCAAAAAGCCTCCCTTTTCGCAAAACAGCTTTTTCGAAAAAGCCTTCTCATAATTCCGACTTTGATGACGAAAATTTTAACTTAGAATCCAACTGGTCCAATACTTTTTTCAAAAACAACAATTTTCAGGCCCTCGTTGAAATCACAGACGACGAGTACTTTTCAATCATTGCTTTGGGCAAAAACAGCGCTCCTGGTAGGGACAACATCTCGAAACTACTTATCAGACAGCTGAACGACCAAATTGAACGACAAAAACGACAAAAAAGCATATAATTAAATTATACAATTTTTGCTTATTACACAGCGTATTTCTCCCCTCTTGGAAATCCGGCACAATCATCATTCTATTAAAACCAGGCCAGGACAAGACACTTACAAAAAGTTATAGACCAATCACCCTACTTCCCGTTTTAGGTAAAAACTTGGAACAAATTCTAAAAGCCCGTATTTGGACCTGTTTGGAAAATCAGATCCCCTGCTTCCAATTTGGTTGTAAACCTTCCCATTCTACTATACATCCACTTTTCATCCTCACGAACAATATATAAACCTTAAACACACATACACATACAAATCTTAATCAACACTCTGCCGCTCTTTTTCTTGACATAAATAAAGCCTTTGACACAGTTTGGCACGACGGACTGCTTTTCAAATTACACATTTTTTATGTTAAAAGACTTCCTTTATGACAGAAACTTATGCATTAAAGTCAACGACGCTCACTAACTTATTTACACCCTCGCCAAGGTGTTCCACAAGGTTCACCATTATCACCCATACTTTACAACACTTTCTGCCACGACATTTTTAATACAGACCTCAACTTTCCCAATCTCATAAACCATCCCTACATTCTCCAATACGCCGACGACACAGCCCTCATATCTCATGCACAATCTCTTCCTAAAGCAATTAAAAAATTACAAATACTTACCAATCAAACAATTGATTGGTTCAACAAATGGAGATTAGGCCCAAACCCTTCCAAATGTCAGCTTATTCTACCCTTTCACCGAGTTTCTAATAACTCCACACATAAGGGTTGGCCTTACCACAGTTAACCCAACACCTACTATTAAATATTTGGGCATCACATTCGACGGAGCAACAAAATTTAACATTCACATAAAAGAACGCAAATGTAAAATCATAAAAAAAGCCAAACACTTTCGGTCCCTGACTTTCCGTGATCAGGGGATTTCCGTGAAGACAGCGACCACTATTTAAAAAACTATTTGCAGACAGATCTTAGACTATGGACACATTATTTAGACACACAAACAGGACGACTCGACATTAGAAATTGCCGAAAGAACCGCACTGAGAACAATAACAAAAATGCGACACCCAGACAACCCTATACACAATCCATCTAACGAACTGCTATACGTCAGAACCAAATTAACACCAATCCTTAAAAGACATGACATGCTGCGACAAAAATTTAAAGACCGAGGTAAAAACAGAGACAACATGGAACAAGTATGGAAAAAGAACATCTTTAAAAAAACATCCATCGTTAACTCTTGTGGAAGCTGTTTACGATTAATATGTTAGATTTATCTATTTTGTGCTTATATTTTCGTTAGCGTTTGCGCTTATATTTATGTTTGTTATAATTTTTTTTCCAACCACTGATGTAATTACCAGGGCCGAAAGACTTAGGGTCGATAGCCTTTTATACAAATTGTATAATAAAGATATTATTATTATATTATATATTCTAAAGTAACTTAACATTGGTTTGAATAGTTGGATTCTTTGAATAGTTTCCTTGCTGGGAAGTTACCAGGAGTAATTCAACCATTTCAGATAAAAGTCATAATCGACCATTAAAAAGGAAAATGATCCCCCGTAAATTTGATTATTTCATACCGTTGATTAAACGAAGAGATGTCGTGTTAAATTGTTACTAAGTAGTCTGCATTGTTCAATATCCATTAGTTTCGTCTACAATTAGATTGTAACAGACACAAGCGTTTATTAAAACACATAAATGTTTATTAAATTCTGTGCAGACTACACAGTGATTAATTAATTTATACTAAGTGGCGTGTAAAGCCTGAAATATCAGCAACACTGAGCAAACTGTTACTAATTCAAACGAATCACAATGAATATATTATAATCATAAATACACGTTAATAGCCGAAAGCACTATGTAGTTAACAAAGGATTGTAGGCAGTCTAATGAGTAGTGTGCACGTCGGAGAATTTTATATTTTTGCACAGCATTATGCAAATGATGGAAATATCCATCCGAGCTTTAAAACACTTTTTCCATTTATAAGCTACAAGTCTCAATGGACGAGTTATTTAATCAACAAACTAAATTAAGGATTGCATGTTAGTCCATTATTGCATGTCTAGTCTGGTATAGGTCAGACTAGATGGACTAGACGGATTAGACAACACAGACAATATAAAGCCGCGGGCTATAGCTGGTTACTATTGCTAGTTAATATAAAAATCTTACTTCTCGATTTCCAACTAGATCGATCTTATTGCCGACTACAACGATGGGTACGGTGGTTTCTCCTTTAGCCTCGAAGATCTGATCCCTTAGCGCTCTGGCTTCCTCGAAGGTATTAACGTCGGTGACGTCGTAGACTAGTATGAAGGCGTCTGCAGAGGAGATGGAGAGGGCGCGCATGGCGGGGAACTCGTAGGCTCCCGAGGTGTCGAGGATGTCGAGGATGAGGTGAATGCCGGCGACGTTGAAGTCGCTGTGGTGCATCTCCTCGATGGTGCGCTTGTACTTCGGCGAGAAGGTGCCGTACAGGAACTGGGAGATCAGCGAGGATTTGCCCACCTTCGCCGAGCCCATCACCACCACCTTGTGACGCACGTTCGTCGCGATGTCCGTCTTGTCCAGCGAAAATGTATCCTCGCTCCTCTGCGACCTAAGGACTCTAGTCACGTTAATACACACAATAAACTAGATGTATATATAAATAAGTGAAGTAAAACTTCCTTGACTGTTATGGTAGGTATTAGACTTAGGCCGCACTACGGCTAAACCGCCGCGATTTTTAATCGCGTGATTTTGTGACTCGAGTAAGGCCTAGGCTGCACTACGGCTAAACCGCCGCGGTTTTTAATCGCGTGATTTTGTGACTCAAGTAAGCTAATACAAGCGGTTTTTTCCTGCGACTGATTTTTCCCATAGCGTACTGTGTGTTTCTCGAGCGGTTTCGCGGTTATAGCGGTTACCGCTCGCGGGAAAAACCCGTAGTGCGGCCTCGGCCTAAGCTAACAGACGCGGCCTAACTTGCGGTTTTTTCTCGCGACTGAGTACCATAGCGTACTGTGTGTTTCTCCAACGGTTTCGCGGTTATAGCGGTTATCAGTCGCGAGAAAAAACTGTAGTGCGGCCTCGGCCTTACTAAAAAGATTGAATTTTAATTGAATTTAAAGATTCAAGAGACTTCAATGTTCGTTGTCGTTCACCTATAGGTGACACCTATCTCCTAGACAGTGAATGAGTGATCGCGTCACTTGTCTCTTAGACAGTCAATGAGTGTCATCAATGATTGACAATTGCAATTGTCAACTGCTAGTTACACCATCAATCGCAGCTATCAATGTTCGTCAATCTATATGTTTATCAATCGCCGTCAATCGATTAACAATCGCGTCAAACGTCACGTAGACGGTCAATGAGTGGAATTAATGATATTGTTAATGAAAATGACAATGAGAGTTGCAATTGCCAACTGTTAGTTACATCATCAATCGCTGCAATCAATGGCGCTCATCAATGTCAGTCAATCAAAATATCTATCAATCGCCGTCAGTCGATTGAAAATCGCGTTAATTGTCTTTTAGACGGTCATCAATGAAATCATTGACGATTGTCAATTTTATTGATCGTGTGCGGGGCGTTTTAATCCAAGTCACGCCTAATGAAGTTTTACTTCAAAAAGAAATATGATTACAGATTGATAGCGGGATAAATTGCGGCTAATCTAGAAGACAAGTGTAGTTGTAGAAGTGATTTGAAATTGGTTTGAAGGGGTTTTAGGTTGAAAGATATTGATGGTATCAGAGCTGCAGTCGTTTGTGAGGTCAGCGGCAATCCGCCGATGATCCGGGACGAGGGAAAGGGCTGAAATGACCTGAATACTTGCAACTTTGAAACCGCGGCCGTTTTTCATGCGAAACGCGAGCAACAGGCAGAACCTTCATTTCCTAGAGAGGAAATTCCCGGCTTCCATTTTCTCTCACAGATTTACAATCCTATTAACGGAAATAAATTACCGGACGGATCCATTTAGCCACAGTTAATTTTCCAGGAAAATCCCGCAAAAATTTCAATCCAACAATGCATGTTAACTCCACATACCACGGTGGTATTAAAAATGTCCCACCTTTGATGCCTAAATATACATGGTGGGATATTTAAAATTAAGTTTGAGTTAAAATCGTTTTAAAATCTCATTGAGTTTCCGAGTCACTAAACGTGAGTCACTAACGTTTGTTTGTTTGTTATCGTCGATTTTCCGTTGTTTGTGCATGATAACTGTCCATTTGGTTGGGACTAGATGCAACCATATGTCGAATTAATACGGATAAGGTCGATAATCCACTCATCGCGGCTCCAATACGTGCACCAAATTACCACTCAAACGACGCATTCAATTCACGCGCGATTAAATCCCATCCAACGTTTCGGACTAAGAACGACTCGACCATTAACTAACTCACAATCGGCTTATTATCCACATTAAAACACCAATCACACACTTAATTACATCATTATTAAATCAAAGTTTCTATTAATCAAGTATTGTCTCTCTAGTCTTGTCTGTCTAGTCTTCTCTGTCTAGTCTTGTTTCTTTAGTCCGCCTAGTCTAGTCTAGTGTGTCTAGTCTGTCCAGTCTATCTAGTTAGTCTACTTCGTCGAGTCCGTCTAATCTAGTCCGACTAGTCTGTTTAGTCTTATCTACTGTTGCTGATGACCTATATCCTTTATTCAAATTCTTTGCCTTTTTAAAGAAAGGCATTTGTGGTGGGTGGTCGGGTCGGGTTGAAACCTAAATGTAAAACTTTTTGTTTTTTGTTTCTTTTTCCCTTCTGTTTTCATCCCTTTCCTTATCGATTCTGGGGGCAGATTTTACAAAAATGTGCTGCGCTTTTGTTCGGCATAATAGGAGGCCTTTCTGTGCGCTCGTGCCACGTTGGAAATACCGGCCGGAAATTTACTTACAAATGCGGATTTGAGTAGAGAGCACGAGCGAAAGGGGCAAGAAAAGCGAGGAAACAGGTAGAGATTGGTATTCAATGAAACCGCCAATACACTCGCCGGCTAATTCCAAGCTGTACAACAACCACATAAAATAGTTTACATTGTTTTATGTTTACCAATTCTCTTAAGATTTAGTTTATTAATCCTGTATGCATATTCTAGTCTCGTCTGTCTAGTCTTATCTGTCTAGTCTTGTCTGTCTAGTCTTGTCTGTCTAGTCTTGTCTGTCTAGTCTTGTCTGTCTAGTCTTGTCTGTCTAGTCTTGTCTGTCTAGTCTTGTCTGTCTAGTCTTGTCTGTCTAGTCTTGTCTGTCTAGTCTTGTCTGTCTAGTCTTGTCTGTCTAGTCTTGTCTGTCTAGTCTTGTCTGTCTAGTCTTGTCTGTCTAGTCTTGTCTGTCTAGTCTTGTCTGTCTAGTCTTGTCTGTCTAGTCTTGTCTGTCTAGTCTTGTCTGTCTAGTCTTGTCTGTCTAGTCTTGTCTGTCTAGTCTTGTCTGTCTAGTCTTGTCTGTCTAGTCTTGTCTGTCTAGTCTTGTCTGTCTAGTCTTGTCTGTCTAGTCTTGTCTGTCTAGTCTTGTCTGTCTAGTCTTGTCTGTCTAGTCTTGTCTGTCTAGTCTTGTCTGTCTAGTCTTGTCTGTCTAGTCTTGTCTGTCTAGTCTTGTCTGTCTAGTCTTGTCTGTCTAGTCTTGTCTGTCTAGTCTTGTCTGTCTAGTCTTGTCTGTCTAGTCTTGTCTGTCTAGTCTTGTCTGTCTAGTCTTGTCTGTCTAGTCTTGTCTGTCTAGTCTTGTCTGTCTAGTCTTGTCTGTCTAGTCTTGTCTGTCTAGTCTTGTCTGTCTAGTCTTGTCTGTCTAGTCTTGTCTGTCTAGTCTTGTCTGTCTAGTCTTGTCTGTCTAGTCTTGTCTGACTAGTCTTGTCTGTCTAGTCTAGTCTGTCTAATCTTGTATGTCTAGTCTTGTCTGTCTAGTCTTGTCTGTCTAGTCTTGTCTGTCTAGTCTTGTCTGTCTAGTCTTGTCTGTCTAGTCTTGTCTGTCTAGTCTTGTCTGTCTAGTCTGTCTAGTCTTGTCTGTCTGGTCTTGTCTGTCTAGTCTTGTCTGTCTAGTCTTGTCTGTCTAGTCTTGTCTGTCTAGTCTTGTCTGTCTAGCCTTGTCTGTCTAGTCTTGTCTGTCTAGTCTTGTCTGTCTAGTCTTGTCTGTCTAGTCTTGTCTGTCTAGTCTTGTCTGGCTAGTCTTGTCTGTCTAGTCTTGTCTGTCTAGTCTTGTCTGTCTAGTCTTGTCTGTCTAGTCTTGTATGTCTAGTCTTGTCTGTCTAGTCTTGTCTGTCTAGTCTTGTCTGTCTAGTCTTGTCTGTCTAGTCTTGTCTGTCTAGTCTTGTCTGTCTAGTCTTGTCTGTCTAGTCTTGTCTGTCTAGTCTTGTCTGTCTAGTCTTGTCTGACTAGTCTTGTCTGTCTAGTCTAGTCTGTCTAATCTTGTATGTCTAGTCTTGTCTGTCTAGTCTTGTCTGTCTAGTCTTGTCTGTCTAGTCTTGTCTGTCTAGTCTTGTCTGTCTAGTCTTGTCTGTCTAGTCTTGTCTGTCTAGTCTTGTCTGTCTAGTCTTGTCTGACTAGTCTTGTCTGTCTAGTCTAGTCTGTCTAATCTTGTATGTCTAGTCTTGTCTGTCTAGTCTTGTCTGTCTAGTCTTGTCTGTCTAGTCTTGTCTGTCTAGTCTTGTCTGTCTAGTCTTGTCTGTCTAGTCTTGTCTGTCTAGTCTTGTCTGTCTAGTCTTGTCTGTCTAGTCTTGTCTGTCTAGTCTTGTCTGTCTAGTCTTGTCTGTCTAGTCTTGTCTGTCTAGTCTTGTCTGTCTAGTCTTGTCTGTCTAGTCTTGTCTGTCTAGTCTTGTCTGTCTAGTCTTGTCTGTCTAGTCTTGTCTGACTAGTCTTGTCTGTCTAGTCTAGTCTGTCTAGTCTTGTATGTCTAGTCTTGTCTGTCTAGTCTTGTCTGTCTAGTCTTGTCTGTCTAGTCTTGTCTGTCTAGTCTTGTCTGTCTAGTCTTGTCTGTCTAGTCTTGTCTGTCTAGTCTGTCTAGTCTTGTCTGTCTGGTCTTGTCTGTCTAGTCTTGTCTGTCTAGTCTTGTCTGTCTAGTCTTGTCTGTCTAGTCTTGTCTGTCTAGCCTTGTCTGTCTAGTCTTGTCTGTCTAGTCTTGTCTGTCTAGTCTTGTCTGTCTAGTCTTGTCTGTCTAGTCTTGTCTGGCTAGTCTTGTCTGTCTAGTCTTGTCTGTCTAGTCTTGTCTGTCTAGTCTTGTCTGTCTAGTCTTGTATGTCTAGTCTTGTCTGTCTAGTCTTGTCTGTCTAGTCTTGTCTGTCTAGTCTTGTCTGTCTAGTCTTGTCTGTCTAGTCTTGTCTGTCTAGTCTTGTCTGTCTAGTCTTGTCTGTCTAGTCTTGTCTGTCTAGTCTTGTCTGACTAGTCTTGTCTGTCTAGTCTAGTCTGTCTAATCTTGTATGTCTAGTCTTGTCTGTCTAGTCTTGTCTGTCTAGTCTTGTCTGTCTAGTCTTGTCTGTCTAGTCTTGTCTGTCTAGTCTTGTCTGTCTAGTCTTGTCTGTCTAGTCTTGTCTGTCTAGTCTTGTCTGTCTAGTCTTGTCTGTCTAGTCTTGTCTGTCTAGTCTTGTCTGTCTAGTCTTGTCTGTCTAGTCTTGTCTGTCTAGTCTTGTCTGTCTAGTCTTGTCTGTCTAGTCTTGTCTGTCTAGTCTTGTCTGTCTAGTCTTGTCTGTCTAGTCTTGTCTGTCTAGTCTTGTCTGTCTAGTCTTGTCTGTCTAGTCTTGTCTGTCTAGTCTTGTCTGACTAGTCTTGTCTGTCTAGTCTAGTCTGTCTAATCTTGTATGTCTAGTCTTGTCTGTCTAGTCTTGTCTGTCTAGTCTTGTCTGTCTAGTCTTGTCTGTCTAGTCTTGTCTGTCTAGTCTTGTCTGTCTAGTCTTGTCTGTCTAGTCTGTCTAGTCTTGTCTGTCTGGTCTTGTCTGTCTAGTCTTGTCTGTCTAGTCTTGTCTGTCTAGTCTTGTCTGTCTAGTCTTGTCTGTCTAGCCTTGTCTGTCTAGTCTTGTCTGTCTAGTCTTGTCTGTCTAGTCTTGTCTGTCTAGTCTTGTCTGTCTAGTCTTGTCTGGCTAGTCTTGTCTGTCTAGTCTTGTCTGTCTAGTCTTGTCTGTCTAGTCTTGTCTGTCTAGTCTTGTATGTCTAGTCTTGTCTGTCTAGTCTTGTCTGTCTAGTCTTGTCTGTCTAGTCTTGTCTGTCTAGTCTTGTCTGTCTAGTCTTGTCTGTCTAGTCTTGTCTGTCTAGTCTTGTCTGTCTAGTCTTGTCTGTCTAGTCTTGTCTGTCTGGTCTTGTCTGTCTAGTCTTGTCTGTCTAGTCTTGTCTGTCTAGTCTTGTCTGTCTAGTCTTGTCTGTCTAGTCTGTCTAGTCTGTCTAGTCTGTCTAGTCTTGTCTGTCTAGTCTTGTCTGTCTAGTCTTGTCTGTCTAGTCTTGTCTGTCTAGTCTTGTCTGTCTAGTCTTGTCTGTCTAGTCTTGTCTGTCTAATCTCGTCTGTTTAGTCTTGCCTGTCTAGTCTTCTCTGTCTAGTCTTGTTGGATTTTAGTCTAGATTGTTGTGGACGTAGAGGGCGAAACAAATGCGTTTTCATTGTACAAGTGGATCGAGTTAACAGAGCAAATAGTCGGTGCCGTTGGTTTGGTTTGCGATAATTCAGCGATTGCGAATTTTCTGCGGGCTCTCGCACCGATCGAAAGTCGCTTTTTGCCCACTTTCGCGTTCTATTTGCGGGTTTTTTCCATGCGCGAAAACACAATTTGCGCTAAGTAAATATTTGCACAATTAAATTGACTATCTAACGCACACGCTATTCACTAAATATACTGTATAGAAATCACTAGATACACAAGACTAGATTGACAAAACTAGACAGATATAATATCACACATAATATATTTTTTTAAATATTGTCTGTATGTAAATTTGAGATTTGGTTATTAATAAGGGAGTATGTGGATGGGGATGGATAACAGCGGGATGCCTTTGAAATTGCGTAATTACTGCATAAGCCCCGGGTTGCAGCTTCCTTGTAGCCCTAAAATCGGATACAAAGTTTAACAAATATGTTAAACGGAATCGCTACGGTTCCACTAAATACTACACCCACACGCCGAATCCACCCTCCAAACAATTATTTAACACAAATTACATTAGTCTTGTCGGTTTAGTCTATAATATCTGGACCTCCGACTAGTCTTCTCTAGTCTAGTCTTTGCCAAAACTTATTCCTCTTGTCTGGCTTGACTTGTCTATCTAGTTTTGTCGGTGTAGTCTTATCTGTCTAGTCTTGTCTATTTAGTTTTGCCTGTCTAGATTTGTATGTCTAGACTTGTCTGCCTAGTCTGTCTACTCTTGTCTCTCTAATCTTATCTGTCTTTCCTCCTAGGTGGTGTAGTTGACAACATACCCGCCTTTCAATGCGGGAGACCCGGGTTCGAATCCTGGTCTGGGAGACAACAACTAGGGCAGTTTTCACTAACTGCCCACCCTGAATGAATGCAAACTATGCGATACCGGGGTGGCGCATACTAAAAGCCAAGGTGGAATAGGGGGTTTAGTGAGAGCTTCCCCCGAACCACTTTAATTTCTAATCTTATCTGTGTAATGATGTTCAAAATAAGTTCGTGATTGTGACACTCATTTTCTCCTATGGCTGATATTTTGAAAGCTCGAATTCGGTCGGCGGAATATGTCGGTTAATTACTTCCTGATACAGTCGTTTGGAGTGAACTAATTTGAACTAGATGAGGCCGTGGTTACGACAGGCTTTTAGATGCGACTGCTTCCAATTCCGCACAAATTTTCACTCAAAGGACAAAAGTGAAATCGCAATCACAAAAAAGTTGCATCCGCATACCAAACAGACAACAATTACATTAGACAATTGATTACACAGACAGGTCTAGATAACAATACTAGGGAGAGAAGACTGGACAGACGAGGCGGAAAGGAATAGATAAATAGACAAGACAAACAAGACTAGACAGAGAAGACTAGACAGACAAGACTAGACAGACAATACTAGTCAGACAATACTAGACAGACAAGACTAGACAGACAAGACTAGACAGACAAGACTAGACAGACAAGACTAGACAGACAAGACTAGACAGACAAGACTAGACAGACAAGACTAGACAGACAAGACTAGACAGACAAGACTAGACAGACAAGACTAGATAGACAAGACTAGACAGACAAGACTAGACAGACAAGACTAGGCAGACAACACTAGACAGACAAGACTAGACAGACAAGACTAGACAGACAAGACTAGACAGACAAGACTAGACAGACAAGACTAGACAGACAAGACTAGACAGACAAGACTAGACAGACAAGACTAGACAGACAAGACTAGACAGACAAGACTAGACAGACAAGACTAGATAGACAAGACTAGACAGACAAGACTAGACAGAGAAGACTAGACAGACAAGACTAGGCAGACAAGACTAGACAGACAAGACTAGACAGACAAGACTAGACAGACAAGACTAGACAGACAAGACTAGACAGACAAGACTAGACAGACAAGACTAGACAGACAAGACTAGACAGACAAGACTAGACAGACAAGACTAGACAGACAAGACTAGACAGACAAGACTAGACAGACAAGACTAGATAGACAAGACTAGACAGACAAGACTAGACAGACAAGACTAGACAGACAAGACTAGACAGACAAGACTAGACAGACAAGACTAGACAGACAATACTAGACAGACAAGACTAGACAGACAAGACTAGACAGACAAGACTAGACAGACAATACTAGACAGACAAGACTAGACAGACAAGACTAGACAGACAAGACTAGACAGACAAGACTAGACAGACAAGACTAGACAGACAAGACTAGACAGACAATACTAGACAGACAAGACTAGACAGACAAGACTAGACAGACAAGACTAGACAGACAAGACTAGACAGACAAGACTAGACAGACAAGACTAGATAGACAAGACTAGACAGACAAGACTAGACAGACAAGACTAGGCAGACAACACTAGACAGACAAGACTAGACAGACAAGACTAGACAGACAAGACTAGACAGACAAGACTAGACAGACAAGACTAGACAGACAAGACTAGATAGACAAGACTAGACAGACAAGACTAGACAGAGAAGACTAGACAGACAAGACTAGGCAGACAAGACTAGACAGACAAGACTAGACAGACAAGACTAGACAGACAAGACTAGACAGACAAGACTAGACAGACAAGACTAGACAGACAAGACTAGACAGACAAGACTAGACAGACAAGACTAGACAGACAAGACTAGACAGACAAGACTAGACAGACAAGACTAGACAGACAAGACTAGACAGACAAGACTAGACAGACAAGACTAGACAGACAAGACTAGACAGACAAGACTAGACAGACAAGACTAGACAGACAAGACTAGACAGACAAGACTAGACAGACAAGACTAGACAGACAAGACTAGACAGACAAGACTAGACAGACAAGACTAGACAGACAAGACTAGACAGACAAGACTAGACAGACAAGACTAGACAGACAAGACTAGACAGACAAGACTAGACAGACAAGACTAGACAGACAAGACTAGACAGACAAGACTAGACAGACAAGACTAGACAGACAAGACTAGACAGACAAGACTAGACAGACAAGACTAGACAGACAAGACTAGACAGACAAGACTAGACAGACAAGACTAGATAGACAAGACTAGACAGACAAGACTAGACAGACAAGACTAGGCAGACAAGACTAGACAGACAAGACTAGACAGACAAGACTAGACAGACAAGACTAGACAGACAAGATTAGACAGACAAGACTAGACAGACAAGACTAGACAGACAAGACTAGACAGACAAGACTAGACAGACAATACTAGACAGACAAGACTAGACAGACAAGACTAGACAGGCAAGACTAGACAGACAAGACTAGACAGACAAGACTAGACAGACAAGACTAGATAGACAAGACTAGACAGACAAGACTAGACAGAGAAGACTAGACAGACAAGACTAGATAGACAAGACTAGACAGACAAGACTAGACAGAGAAGACTAGGCAGACAAGACTAGACAGACAAGACTAGACAGACAAGACTAGACAGACAAGACTAGACAGACAAGACTAGACAGACAAGACTAGACAGACAAGACTAGACAGACAAGACTAGACAGACAAGACTAGACAGACAAGACTAGACAGACAAGACTAGACAGACAAGACTAGACAGACAAGACTAGACAGACAAGACTAGACAGACAAGACTAGACAGACAAGACTAGACAGACAAGACTAGACAGACAAGACTAGACAGACAAGACTAGACAGACAAGACTAGACAGACAAGACTAGACAGACAAGACTAGACAGACAAGACTAGACAGACAAGACTAGGCAGACAACACTAGACAGACAAGACTAGACAGACAAGACTAGACAGACAAGACTAGACAGACAAGACTAGACAGACAAGACTAGACAGACAAGACTAGATAGACAAGACTAGACAGACAAGACTAGACAGAGAAGACTAGACAGACAAGACTAGGCAGACAAGACTAGACAGACAAGACTAGACAGACAAGACTAGACAGACAAGACTAGACAGACAAGACTAGACAGACAAGACTAGACAGACAAGACTAGACAGACAAGACTAGACAGACAAGACTAGACAGACAAGACTAGACAGACAAGACTAGACAGACAAGACTAGACAGACAAGACTAGACAGACAAGACTAGACAGACAAGACTAGACAGACAAGACTAGACAGACAAGACTAGACAGACAAGACTAGACAGACAAGACTAGACAGACAAGACTAGACAGACAAGACTAGACAGACAAGACTAGACAGACAAGACTAGACAGACAAGACTAGACAGACAAGACTAGACAGACAAGACTAGACAGACAAGACTAGACAGACAAGACTAGACAGACAAGACTAGACAGACAAGACTAGACAGACAAGACTAGACAGACAAGACTAGACAGACAAGACTAGACAGACAAGACTAGACAGACAAGACTAGACAGACAAGACTAGACAGACAAGACTAGACAGACAAGACTAGACAGACAAGACTAGACAGACAAGACTAGACAGACAAGACTAGACAGACAAGACTAGATAGACAAGACTAGACAGACAAGACTAGACAGACAAGACTAGGCAGACAAGACTAGACAGACAAGACTAGACAGACAAGACTAGACAGACAAGACTAGACAGACAAGATTAGACAGACAAGACTAGACAGACAAGACTAGACAGACAAGACTAGACAGACAAGACTAGACAGACAATACTAGACAGACAAGACTAGACAGACAAGACTAGACAGGCAAGACTAGACAGACAAGACTAGACAGACAAGACTAGACAGACAAGACTAGATAGACAAGACTAGACAGACAAGACTAGACAGAGAAGACTAGACAGACAAGACTAGAGAGACAAGACTAGACAGACAAGACTAGACAGAGAAGACTAGGCAGACAAGACTAGACAGACAAGACTAGACAGACAAGACTAGACAGACAAGACTAGACAGACAAGACTAGACAGACAAGACTAGACAGACAAGACTAGACAGACAAGACTAGACAGACAAGACTAGACAGACAAGACTAGACAGACAAGACTAGACAGACAAGACTAGACAGACAAGACTAGACAGACAAGACTAGACAGACAAGACTAGACAGACAAGACTAGACAGACAAGACTAGACAGACAAGACTAGACAGACAAGACTAGACAGACAAGACTAGACAGACAAGACTAGACAGACAAGACTAGACAGACAAGACTAGACAGACAAGACTAGACAGACAAGACTAGACAGACAAGACTAGACAGACAAGACTAGACAGACAAGACTAGACAGACAAGACTAGACAGACAAGACTAGACAGACAAGACTAGACAGACAAGACTAGACAGACAAGACTAGACAGACAAGACTAGACAGACAAGACTAGACAGACAAGACTAGACAGACAAGACTAGACAGACAAGACTAGACAGACAAGACTAGACAGACAAGACTAGACAGACAAGACTAGACAGACAAGACTAGACAGACAAGACTAGACAGACAAGACTAGACAGACAAGACTAGACAGACAAGACTAGACAGACAAGACTAGACAGACAAGACTAGACAGACAAGACTAGACAGACAAGACTAGACAGACAAGACTAGACAGACAAGACTAGACAGACAAGACTAGACAGACAAGACTAGACAGACAAGACTAGACAGACAAGACTAGACAGACAAGACTAGACAGACAAGACTAGACAGACAAGACTAGACAGACAAGACTAGACAGACAAGACTAGACAGACAAGACTAGACAGACAAGACTAGACAGACAAGACTAGACAGACAAGACTAGACAGACAAGACTAGACAGACAAGACTAGACAGACAAGACTAGACAGACAAGACTAGACAGACAAGACTAGACAGACAAGACTAGACAGACAAGACTAGACAGACAAGACTAGACAGACAAGACTAGACAGACAAGACTAGACAGACAAGACTAGACAGACAAGACTAGACAGACAAGACTAGACAGACAAGACTAGACAGACAAGACTAGACAGACAAGACTAGACAGACAAGACTAGACAGACAAGACTAGACAGACAAGACTAGACAGACAAGACTAGACAGACAAGACTAGACAGACAAGACTAGACAGACAAGACTAGACAGACAAGACTAGACAGACAAGACTAGACAGACAAGACTAGACAGACAAGACTAGACAGACAAGACTAGACAGACAAGACTAGACAGACAAGACTAGACAGACAAGACTAGACAGACAAGACTAGACAGACAAGACTAGACAGACAAGACTAGACAGACAAGACTAGACAGACAAGACTAGACAGACAAGACTAGACAGACAAGACTAGACAGACAAGACTAGACAGACAAGACTAGACAGACAAGACTAGACAGACAAGACTAGACAGACAAGACTAGACAGATAAGACTAGACAGACAAGACTAGACAGACAAGACTAGACAGACAAGACTAGACAGACAAGACTAGACAGACAAGACTAGACAGACAAGACTAGACAGACAAGACTAGATAGACAAGCGAGGTTTTAGAATTAATAATAATATTGATGATGAAATGACGAGACTAAATAACTAATTCTAGTTCAATTATGTGGAATAGTGAAGGGAATTGGTCAATCTCGCGCTCGCTTTAAATCGCTGCGCGCCCAAAACCGACGACAAAACTGATTAAGCCCTAACACTATTTCGGTCCGGACTACGTGCGCACTTATTAGCATGTAGTGGGCATTAACGACAACGCATTTGAATATTTCCCACACAAAGGACACCGGTGACAATGCTTTCGCTCGAAATAGATTTAACACAAACTAATTCAATCCTTAATTTAATCACTTCATCTAGTCTTGTCAATTTAGTTGTATTTCTCTGATCTGTCTAGTATTGTCTGTGTAGGATTGCTTGTCTAGTCTGTCAGTCCAGTCTTTTCTGTCTAGTTTCGTCTGTCTACTCTTGTCTGTCTAGTCTTGTCTGTCTACTCTTGTCTGTCTAGTCTTGTCTGTCTAGTCTTGTCTGTCTAGACTTACCTGTCTTGTCTTGCCTGTCTAATCTTGTCTGTCTAGTCTTGTCTGTAAATTCTTGTCTGTAAAGTCTTGTCTGTATAGTCTTGTCAGCTTAGTCTTGTCTGCCTATTCTTGTATGTCTAGTCTTGTTTGTCTAGTCTTGTCTGTCTAGTCTTGCCTGTCTAGCTTTGTCTGTCTAGTCTTGTCAGTAAAGTCTTGCCTGTCTAGTTTTGTCTGTCTAGTCTTGTCAGTAAAGTCTTGCCTGTCTAGTCTTGTCTGTCTAGTCTTTTCAGTCTAGTCTTATCTCTCTAGTCCTGTCTGTCTAGTTTTGTCTGTCTAGTCTTGTCTGTCTAGTCTTTTCTTTCCAGTCTTGTCTGTCTAGTTTTGTTTGTCTTGTCTGTCTAGTCTTGTCTGCTTAGTCTTGTCTGTCTATTCTTGTCTGTCTAGTCTTGTTTGTCTAGTCTTGACAGTCTAGTTTTGTCTGTCTAGTCTTGTCAGTAAAGTCTTGCCTGTCTAGTCGTGTCTGCCTAGTCTTTTCAGTGTAGTCTTGTCTGCCTAGTCTTGCTTGTCTATCTAGTCTTGTCTATCTAGTCTTATCTGTCTAGTCTTTTCTATCTAGACTTGTTTTTCTTGTCTTGTCTGTATTGCCCCAACAACAAATACCTACAGAAAGCCCTTGGTCTTATATCTTATCGGATTCTTATTGCGCTTTTCGTTTCTAAACCATCCGGTTTCCGGTAATAACGGCATCCGGTAATAACTTCTCCGTCAAAGTCGGGGATCACAGGGCTCGGATCGGGTACAAATTGCCTCTAAAATCCTCGCCGGTCTTTTAAAAGATCCTTTATCATAATTAGCAGTGGTGGAGCAGTTGGAGCTAGATCTTAGAAACCCAAGTTGATAGTAACTCGACCACTGATGGATTAATGGACTTGGTATTAGGACTTCACACGAGAGTCTCGTTTCTGATCTCGTTTCGTGCAGCCGTAACATTCTCTTCATAAATTTGAACCCGAGCAACCCGAACTTGCCCGAGCCCAGAGAGAGCAGTTCAAATTTATGAAGATAATGTTACGGCTGCCAGTGTCACAGTCAAAGATTGAAGACGATATCAGAAACGAGACTCTCGTGTGAAGTCCTATTTGGTATGCGTCTCGGAAATACAACTTCTCTTCCTGGTAGCAATCCTTGCAAAGTATAACTACTTCACCCATTTTTGACCACTGTACACAAGCAGGTACAACGGTATTTATTGTAACCCTATATTGAGTGTAGCAGTTTGGGCAAAAATGGGTTAAGCTAGAGTAGCTTAAGTCCATTAAGGCTAAGTATCTTCCATAGTCATTGGGAAACCTTTTGCGCACATTATCAACATCTGCTTGGGAAATCGACCTGCATGGTTTATCCCACTCATGTTTGTCTTGTCTGTCTAGTCTTGTTTACCTCACTATATCAGTCTAGTTTCATTGACTTTCGCATTGTCTATCTTACTAATAAATTCAATCGGGGATCGATCAATAAATCTGAACTGATTTCCTCATACATTCTAAAAATGGAACGCGAGTTCTCCTTTATTTCGGCATTTTGATGCGAGGATGTGGTAGGCGGGTCAATAATTAAGTTTGAGTGTCTTGTGGCGGGTCGGATGGGAGCAACAGGTCCGAGGAGGAGAGCTGGAACGGTGTTTACACGGCGCCAGCGGAGGGCAATTTTTATATTTCGCCGAGGGAAACATATTTTCCAAAATATATTCTATGTCTAGTCTTGACTGTCTAGTCTTGTATGTCTAGTCTTGTCTGTCTAGTCTTGTGTGTCAAGTCTTGTCTGTCTAGTCTTGTCTGTCTAGTCTTGTCTGTCTAGTCTTGTCTGTCTAGTCTTGTCTGTCTAGTCTTGTCTGTCTAGTCTTGTCTGTCTAGTCTTGTCTGTCTAGTCTTGTCTGTCTAGTCTTGTCTGTCTAGTCTTGTCTGTCTAGTCTTGTGTGTCTAGTCTTGTGTGTCTAGTCTTGTGTGTCTAGTCTTGTCTGTCTAGTCTTGTCTGTCTAGTCTTGTGTGTGTAGTCTTGTCTGTCTAGTGTTGTCTGTCTAGTCTTGTCTGTCTAGTCTTGCGTGTGTAGTCTTGTCTGTCTAGTCTTGTCTGTCTAGTCTTGTCTGTCTAGTCTTGTCTGTCTAGTCTTGTCTGTCTAGTCTTGTCTGTCTAGTCTTGTCTGTCTAGTCTTGTCTGTCTAGTCTTGTCTGTCTAGTCTTGTCTGTCTAGTCTTGTCTGTCTAGTCTTGTCTGTCTAGTCTTGTCTGTCTAGTCTTGTCTGTCTAGTCTTGTCTGTCTAGTCTTGTCTGTCTAGTCTTGTCTGTCTAGTCTTGTCTGTCTAGTCTTGTCTGTCTAGTCTTGTCTGTCTAGTCTTGTCTGTCTAGTCTTGTCTGTCTAGTCTTGTCTGTCTAGTCTTGTCTGTCTAGTCTTGTCTGTCTAGTCTTGTCTGTCTAGTCTTGTCTGTCTAGTCTTGTCTGTCTAGTCTTGTCTGTCTAGTCTTGTCTGTCTAGTCTTGTCTGTCTAGTCTTGTCTGTCTAGTCTTGTCTGTCTAGTCTTGTCTGTCTAGTCTTGTCTGTCTAGTCTTGTCTGTCTAGTCTTGTCTGTCTAGTCTTGTCTGTCTAGTCTTGTCTGTCTAGTCTTGTCTGTCTAGTCTTGTCTGTCTAGTCTTGTCTGTCTAGTCTTGTCTGTCTGGTCTTGTCTGTCTGGTCTTGTCTGTCTGGTCTTGTCTGTCTGGTCTTGTCTGTCTGGTCTTGTCTGTCTGGTCTTGTCTGTCTGGTCTTGTCTGTCTATTCTTGTCTGTCTAGTCTTGTCTGTCTAGTCTTGTCTGTCTAGTCTTGTCTGTCTAGTCTTGTCTGTCTAGTCTTGTCTGTCTAGTCTTGTCTGTCTAGTCTTGTCTGTCTAGTCTTGTCTGTCTAGTCTTGTCTGTCTAGTCTTGTCTGTCTAGTCTTGTCTGTCTAGTCTTGTCTGTCTAGTCTTGTCTGTCTAGTCTTGTCTGTCTAGTCTTGTCTGTCTAGTCTTGTCTGTCTAGTCTTGTCTGTCTAGTCTTGTCTGTCTAGTCTTGTCTGTCTAGTCTTGTCTGTCTAGTCTTGTCTGTCTAGTCTTGTCTGTCTAGTCTTGTCTGTCTAGTCTTGTCTGTCTAGTCTTGTCTGTCTAGTCTTGTCTGTCTAGTCTTGTCTGTCTAGTCTTGTCTGTCTAGTCTTGTCTGTCTAGTCTTGTCTGTCTAGTCTTGTCTGTAAATTCTTGTCTGTAAAGTCTTGTCTGTATAGTCTTGTCAGCTTAGTCTTGTCTGCCTATTCTTGTCTGTCTAGTCTTGTTTGTCTAGTCTTGTCTGTCTAGTCTTGTCTGTCTAGTCTTGTCTGTCTAGTCTTGTCTGTCTAGTCTTGTCTGTCTAGTCTTGTCTGTCTAGTCTTGTCTGTCTAGTCTTGTCTGTCTAGTCTTGTCTGTCTAGTCTTGTCTGTCTAGTCTTGTCTGTCTAGTCTTGTCTGTCTAGTCTTGTCTGTCTAGTCTTGTCTGTCTAGTCTTGTCTGTCTAGTCTTGTCTGTCTAGTCTTGTCTGTCTAGTCTTGTCTGTCTAGTCTTGTCTGTCTAGTCTTGTCTGTCTAGTCTTGTCTGTCTAGTCTTGTCTGTCTAGTCTTGTCTGTCTAGTCTTGTCTGTCTAGTCTTGTCTGTCTAGTCTTGTCTGTCTAGTCTTGTCTGTCTAGTCTTGTCTGTCTAGTCTTGTCTGTCTAGTCTTGTCTGTCTAGTCTTGTCTGTCTAGTCTTGTCTGTCTAGTCTTGTCTGTCTAGTCTTGTCTGTCTAGTCTTTTCTGTCTAGTTTTGTCTATCTAGCCTTGTCTGACCAGTCTTGTCTGTCTATTCTTGTATGTCTAGTCTTGTCTGTCTAGTCTAGTATGTCTAGCCTAGTCTGTCTACCCTAGTAAATAACAAAAATGACAAAAAAGTAATGAAAAAAAAAGTCATGATAAGTATAAAAAAGTCATACGTATAAAAAAAAAGTCATGATAAGTATAAAAAAAAATCATGACAAACGTCAAAAATAGTCATTATAAACGTCAAAATGCCTGGGTAAATGACAAAAATGATCAATGTCAAAAGTAGTCATGATAAATATAAAAAAACATGACAAACGTCAAAAATAGTCATAATAAACCTCAAAATGCCTGGCAAAATTAGACAATTGCTGGAAGTTTCCAAATAATCCATGAACCCTTACAATGTTATAGTGTTAGAGCTAATAACTTAAGTTGTTAGATAAATTGATACTAGAGTTTTTAGAAGAAGAAAGAGTCAACGAAAGGAAATTGTAACGAAAATGACAAATGTCATAAATAAATTCATGATAAACGTCAAAAACGGTCATAATAAATGTCAAAATACCTGCGGAAATGACAAAAATGACTAATGTCAAAAAGAGCCATTATAAACGTCAAAAAAGTCAAATGTCAAAAATGGCTCTGTAAGTGTCAAAAACAACAAATGTCAAAAATTAAATGTTTAAAGTGACAAACCAAACGAAAAAAAATTGTTTAAAATGTACACAAAAAAATATATCTAAGAATTGTCAAAAATCTATCAAAAACAATTGGATAAATATAAAACATTAAAAATCAAAAGCTTTTTCGTATTGCGTTAGTTCCACCGTTAATCCTTAGGGGTGCCTAGCAGTCTTAATCCCCAGACGAGGGAATTGTTAGGGTAGCTTGCTAAGAATTGTCAAAAATCTGTCAAAATCTGCTAATTTCTGCCCAAGGTGTTAGATTTAATAGAATAATTAGTTTTGATTTAATAACTTTAATTAATTTCTTCACACTTTGATTAATTTTTTAATAGCTTTGATTAATCCAGCTCTTTTTGCCCAAGCTATTAGAACTAATAGGAAAAATTAGATTTGACTATCCATATTTGACTATCCTCTACAAGTTTAGTTATAGCTATAGAAAATTAAGATTAATAAATTCTAGTCTTTGCAGATTAAGTCTAGTAACTAGGTTCTCTTGTCTGGAATTATTTGAGTTTGAGTATTTAGGACCTCGCGGATTCGCAAACCGGAAATCGATAGGGCTTCCTGTTGCTTTGTCGTAGGGACAATAAATTACTTCTCCAATGGAAAACTCGTATCACGCAATTGGTTGTCAAGAGTTTCCAAAGAAACTTTTTGCTGTAATTCACTTGAAATTAATGAGAAATCGCATGAAATCTTTGGAATGAGAGACCGTACAATTTTGTGCGAGGACGATTCTGCTTGACTGGGTAAAATATTGCGAAAATGTATTTTTTGTGTGAGTGATATTACATCCGCAACATCCGGTTTTATCAAATGTTTTGACAAGAAATTAGCAATGCAAATACGTCTTAATTCGCACTTCCTCTCGCGAAAAAGTCAATCCGTAATCACATAAATCATCCTTTACGTGGCGGATGTAATAATTCAACTTCCGGATTTTTAATTTCCATATTTCATCCGTTTTTTGCCACTCAAAGCCAATTTGATTAAATTGTGTCAGCAGATGCTGCTAATTTATTTCAGCGGTATCTCGGCAACCGGAAGTCGCATCCACTTCCGGTTTGCAAATTCGCATTCAGCACATCTCAAACTACAAGCTGAAATTGTTTAAGCGAGGAGACAAAGGGTTTTAGTACGGGAAACTCTTACATTATCAAGAACAAGAACTTAAGTTCCATTTCAAACAGTTTATTACATTTAGGACTTTGCATTAGGGAAACTACTTATTGCATCCATTTCTGGTTTTCAGATTCTTAAAACACAACTTAAGGAAGCCATGGTTTTTAATCACGGTTTTTAATCGCGTGATTTTGTGACTCACGTCTACTAATACAAGCGGCCTCACTTGCGTTTTTTTCCCGCGACTGATTTTTCCCATAGGGTACTGTGTGTTTCTCGAGCGGTTTCGCGGTTATAGCGGTTACCGCTCGCGGGAGAAAACCGTAGTTGCGGCCTCGACCTAAGGGCTATTGAAATATGTTGCAGAAGTTGTGATGTAACTTCCGGTTTCTTTAATATTTCGGTTTAAATAAAATGTGTTTTTTTAAGCGAGTCTATTAAAATTTTCCAGTCGCCAATACACCCGGAAGTAATCACGCCGCATCCGGTTGTTAAACCGACGCAATTTACGACCGATATCTCAGTGCAGTTGCGAAATACGCAATCTGATACTTGGCAAACTATCCCTATCAGAAATTAGCAACCTACCCTAACAATTCAATCCCCCGGGGATTAAGGCTGGTGGCCACCCCTAAGCATTAACGGCGGAACGAACGCGATAAGAAAAAGCTTGTGATTTTTAATACTTTTTTACACGTCTTAATCCCGCCGGATTAGGAGTTTCCTCGAGTGTTGGGTAAGGATACAGTTGGAAGCTCACGTGGATTAATATCGTCTACGTAGTTTGCTTAACATTGTAGACGGAATGCTTAAGACGTTATTTGTTGGAATAACATAAATATGAGGTAAAATATTTATTTATATCAGGGGTGTGCAACCTTTTTTACAACAGGCATACTACTTACTGCCAAGTCTTGCCTGTTTAGTTTTCTCCAGACTTGTCTCGACTTGTCTTGTCTGGTCTTGTCTAGTCTGGTCTGGTATTGTCTGGACACACTACTACTGTCTAGTCTTGTCTGTTGAGTCTTGTCTGTCGAGTCTGGTCTGCCGAGTCTTGTCTGTCTAGTCGCGTCTGTCTAGTCGCGTCTGTCTAGTCTTATCTGTCTAGTCGCGTCTGTCTAGTCGCGTCTGTCTTGTGGCGTCTGTCTAGTCGCGTCTGTGTAGTCGCGTCTGTCTAGTCGCGTCTGTCTAGTCGCGTCTGTCTAGTCGCGTCTGTCTAGTCGCGTCTGTCTAGTCGCGACAGTCAAGTCGCGTCTGTCTAGTAGCGTCTGTCTAGTCGCGTTTGTCTAGTCGCGCCTGTCTAGTCGCACCTGTCTAGTCGCGTCTGTCTAGTCGCGCCTGTCTAGTCGCGTCTGTCTAGTCGCGTCTGTCTAGTCGCGTCTGTCTAGTAGCGACTGTCTAGTTGCCTCTATCTAGTCGCGCCTGTATAGTCGCGTCTGTATAGTCGCGTCTATCTAGTCGCGTCTGTCTAGTCGCGTCTGTCTAGTCGCGTCTGTCTAGTCGCGTCGGTCTAGTCGCGTCGGTCTAGTTGCGTCTGTCTAGTCGCGTCTGTCGAGTCTGGTCTGTATAGTCGCGTCTGTCTAGTAGCGTCTGTCTAGTCGCGTTTGTCTAGTCGCGTCTGTCTAGTCGCACCTGTCTAGTCGCACCTGTCTAGTCGCGTCTGTCTAGTCGCGTCTGTCTAGTCGCGTCTGTCTAGTCGCCTCTATCTAGTCGCGCCCGTATAGTCCCGTCTGTATAGTCGCGTCTATCTAGTCGCGTCTGTCTAGTCGTGCCAGTCTAGTCGCGTCTGTCTAGTCGCGTCTGTCTAGTCGCGTCTGTCCAGTCGCGACTGTCTAGTTGCCTCTATCTAGTCGCGCCTGTATAGTCGCGTCTGTATAGTCGCGTCTATCTAGTCGCGTCTGTCTAGTCGCGTCTGTCTAGTCGCGTCTGTCTAGTCGCGTCTGTCTAGTCGCGTCTGTCTAATCGCGTCGGTCTAGTCGCGTCGGTCTAGTTGCGTCTGTCTAGTCGAGTCTATCGAGTCTGGTCTGTATAGTCGCGTCTGTCTAGTAGCGTCTGTCTAGTCGCGTTTGTATAGTCGCGTCTGTCTAGTCGCACCTGTCTAGTCGCACCTGTCTAGTCGCGTCTGTCTAGTCGCGTCTGTCTAGTCGCGTCTGTCTAATCGCGTCTGTCTAATCGCGTCGGTCTAGTCGCGTCGGTCTAGTTGCGTCTGTCTAGTCGAGTCTATCGAGTCTGGTCTGTATAGTCGCGTCTGTCTAGTAGCGTCTGTCTAGTCGCGTTTGTCTAGTCGCGTCTGTCTAGTCGCACCTGTCTAGTCGCACCTGTCTAGTCGCGTCTGTCTAGTCGCGTCTGTCTAGTCGCGTCTATCTAGTCGCGTCTGTCTAGTCGCGTCTGTCTAGTCGCGTCTGTCTAGTCGCGTCTGTCTAGTCGCGTCTGTCTAGTAGCGACTGTCTAGTTGCCTCTATCTAGGCGCGCCTGTATAGTCGCGTCTGTATAGTCGCGTCTATCTAGTCGCGTCTGTCTAGTCGCGTCTGTCTAGTCGCGTCTGTCTAGTCGCGTCGGTGTAGTCGCGTCGGTCTAGTTGCGTCTGTCTAGTCGCGTTTGTCTAGTCGCGTCTGTCTAGTCGCACCTGTCTAGTCGCACCTGTCTAGTCGCGTCTGTCTAGTCGCGTCTGTGAAGTCGCGTATGTCTAGTCGTGTCTGTCTAGTTGCGTCTGTCTAGTCGCGTCTGTCTAGTCGCTTCTGTCTAATCGCGTCTGTCTAGTCGCGTTTGGCTAGTCGTGTCTGTCTAGTCGCGTCTGTCTAGTCGCGTCCGTCTAGTCGCGTCCGTCTAGTCGCGTCAGTCTAGTCGCGTCCGTCTAGTCGCGTCCGTCTAGTCGCGTCCGTCTAGTCGCGTCCGTCTAGTCGCGTCCGTCTAGTCGCGTCCGTCTAGTCGCGTCCGTCTAGTCGCGTCCGTCTAGTCGCGTCCGTCTAGTCGCCTCCGTCTAGTCGCGTCCGTCGAGTCGCGTCCGTCTAGTCGCGTCCGTCTCGTCGCGTCCGTCTAGTCGCGTCCGTCTAGTCGCGTCTGTCTAGTAGCCTCTGTCTAGTCGCGTATGTCTAGTCGCGTCTGTCTAGTCTTGTCTATCTAGTCTTGTCTGTCTAGTCTTATATTCTTATGTAGTCTTATATTCTAGATAATAATCCAAGATCAGTAATTGCTTGCAAGATATGAGTTGGAGGGAATGAAGAAAGCAAGCAATTGGCAACTGATTAGGGTGGAATTTGTGCGGACGGGATTGCGGAGGGAGGATTCCTCGAATTTTCGCTCGCAGTTTGAATATGTAATTGAAAATTGTGTTTACCTCGGGGGAACGTGCTTCTGCTCCTCGTCGGGCTCCTCTTTAAAGAACGACGGCTGCAAACTGAATCGCCTCCGAAACTGGTGGCGGCCCTTCATCTCGATATCCCACACCAACCTGCGAACACCAACCAAAATTCCAGCGAAATACAAGCGTAATAGGGAATCGCGTTATACGCGACATACATTATCAGACATAGTTCAAGGGTTCAAGCTTTTTGTTTAATCATTGTTTATGTATAACGAATAGGTAAGTAATACATTTAATAAATCGCGTTATACGCGACATACATTAACAGACCAATTGTAGTAGTTCAAGCATGTTCTTAATTATTGCTTATATACAACAAACAGGCAAGTACAGTATAATCTCGGTAATTCGGCCGTTGGTTAATCGGACGACACGTCCAGTAATCCGGCTGTCTGAACTCCGTTCTCACTCTTTCCTCCCACCACTCTTTCTTATAATCCGGCGGTTGTCTGGTCCAATATATTCTTCTTCTTCTTCGGGTTAGGCAATTTTTTGTCTGTTCTAGTTCGATAACATTCAGAAGCTGTCTTTAAAATCTCTTGCGGCGGCGCCCATATGTGTCCCATGGTCCCATATGGTCCCGTATGTGTCGGATTATCGAGATTATACTGTATATACATTAGAGAAGTCGCGTTACACGCGACATACATTATCAGAGCTATTTACATTTACGAGTTCAAGCATATTTCTCAATAATTGTTTATATTCTCAATTACTGTTTAATCGCGTTATACGCGATGTACATTATCAGACCTGTTTATACGAGTTCGAACATGTTTCTCAATCAATGTTTATACATAACAAACAGGCCTGCATACCTTTGGAAAATCGTGTATATATATATATATATATATATATGTATATATATATATATATGTATATATATATATATATATATATATATATATATATATATATATATATATATATCATAACAAACATGTAAGTCTATACGTTTGCTTTTCTTAAAACAAAAAGCAGGGAATGTAAAATTTTTCTAGAGCGTTATACGCGACTGTTCATCGCGCTATGTGAGTACTAGCCGAAAATATTTGGTCGCGTTATACGAACTCGCGATTTAGGCGAACGCGTTATACGAGAATCAAACAAATTTACTTTCACCAAAGACAAACATGCAGGTTTATTGAAAGAAAACACAGCTCAAACCAAACAAAAACGTGTTCAATCCAAATAATTCATTCCTCTTACGTGTTATTTTATGTTCTCTTGTATTCCTGGTTCTGTGTGCTGTTGTTGCGGCTCGATGCTGCGGAGAGCGACTGAGACCAACAGGTAAAGGTCGGCATCGATGACTCTACCCGGAGCCGCTCCGGACGAGCCCGGAGTTCGGGCCTGCGCGTCCTCACACCTTGCAGGAAGCCTTCCAAACAGAGATGAATCATTGCCGAACGCGACACGGCATACGGATTGCATAACCGACCGGCTCGCACTGAATGCATCCTGCATTCCGGTCATATCAACACGAATTATTGGAATTCATTGGATTTGATTCACATTGATGAACAATTATGACTTTACTAAGGGAGTTAAGTAGCTGACACGTAGACTAATAAGACAAGACTAAGCGATATATACTGCCTAACTTAGTCAGTGTATTGAATGTCTAGTCTTGTTTGTCTAGTCTTGTCTTGTCTAACCATGTCTTTGTAGTCTAGTCTACCTATTCTTGTCTGTCTAGTCTTGTCTGCCTTTTCTTGTCGGTATAGTCTTGTCTGTCTAGTCTTGTCTGTCTAGTCTTGTATGTCTAGTCCTGTCTGCCTATTCTTGTCTGTCTAGTCTTGTCTGTTTAGTCTTCTCTGTCTATCCATGTCTGTGCAGTCTAGACTATACTGTGTGACTATCTAAGACTAGACTATAATATGTGACTATCTAAGACTGCATACTAACACAATATCACTATAAACTTAATCTAGATAGACTTGTCCAAACTCAAATAAAAGCTTTATATAGCTTTAAGTCTAGTCTAGTCTAAGTCTTACTTAGTCTAGTCTTGTATATAAAGTGGGAATGATTACGCCTAGATTAGTCTTTAGAAATAAACAGTTTAACTAAATAGCTTAGCATCTTCCAATTTAGTTTAATCTAGTCTAGTCTTGTCAAGTCTCCACAGATCTTGCTTAGTCTGGTACTATATTATCTTGTCTACTCTAACATTGTGTATTACTAAGGTAAAAACAAATTAATGTTTTACATGAATATAAAAATATATTTTAGCAATTATTGTTTTGTTTTAGCAATGTAGACGTCTTGATTAGGCGACGGAGTACGAGCGACTGATCAGGTTCGTGTTCGCCTTCCTCACATTATCCTTCTCGACGTTATCGCCTTGACTCGGGCCTAACTCTATTTTACAATTCGATGACTCTTCAGCCTTTGCCTTCTCCAGCTCCAGCTGAAAAAACGCACACAAAGAAAGGATAATCAATAATACCCACTTTATTGTCTTGTCCATACATCCTCAACCATCAACGTTATATAATACATACTCTTAAAACATTCAAAGAAATATTGTCTGCATGAACAAATTTCTAGACTGCTAGTCTGGTCTGTCTAGTCTAGTCTGTCAATATAGTCTGGTCTGTCTAGTCTAGTCTAGTCTGTCTATATAGTCTGGTCTGTCTAGTCTTGTCTGTCTATATAGTCTGGTCTGTCTAGTCTGGTCTATCTAATCTGCTCTGTCTAGTCTGGTCTGTCTAGCCTGGTCTGTTTAGTCTGGTCTGTCTAGTCTGGTCCGTCTAGTCTGGTCTGTCTAGTCTAGTCTGTCTAGTCTGGTTTGTCTAGTCTGGTCTGTCTAGTTTGGTCTGTCTAGTCTGGTCTGTCTAGTCTGGTCTGTCTAGTCTGGTCTGTCTAGTCTGGTCTGTCTAGTCTGGTCTGTCTAGTCTGGTCTGTCTAGTCTGGTCTCTCTAGTCTGCTCTGTCTAGTCTGGTCTGTCTAGTCTGGTCTGTCTAGTCTGGTCTGTCTAGTCTGGTCTGTCTAGTCTGGTCTGTCTAGTCTGGTCTGTCTAGTCTGGTCTGTCTAGTCTGGTCTGTCTAGTCTGGTCTGTCTAGTCTGGTCTGTCTAGTCTGGTCTGTCTAGTCTGGTCTGTCTAGTCTGGTCTGTCTAGTCTGGTCTGTCTAGTCTGGTCTGTCTAGTCTGGTCTGTCTAGTCTGGTCTGTCTAGTCTGGTCTGTCTAGTCTGGTCTGTCTAGTCTGGTCTGTCTAGTCTGGTCTGTCTAGTCTGGTCTGTCTAGTCTGGTCTGTCTAGTCTGGTCTGTCTAGTCTGGTCTGTCTAGTCTGGTCTGTCTAGTCTGGTCTGTCTAGTCTGGTCTGTCTAGTCTGGTCTGTCTAGTCTGGTCTGTCTAGTCTGGTCTGTCTAGTCTGGTCTGTCTAGTCTGGTCTGTCTAGTCTGGTCTGTCTAGTCTGGTCTGTCTAGTCTGGTCTGTCTAGTCTGGTCTGTCTAGTCTGGTCTGTCTAGTCTGGTCTGTCTAGTCTGGTCTGTCTAGTCTGGTCTGTCTAGTCTGGTCTGTCTAGTCTGGTCTGTCTAGTCTGGTCTGTCTAGTCTGGTCTGTCTAGTCTGGTCTGTCTAGTCTCGTCTATCTAGTCTGGTCTGTCTAGTCTGGTCTGTCTAGTCTGGTCTGTGTAGTCTGGTCTGTCTAGTCTGGCCTGTCTAGTCTGGTCTGTCTAGTCTGGTCTGTCTAGTCTGGTCTGCTAGTCTGGTCTGTCTAGTCTGGTCTGTCTAGTCTGGTCTGTCTAGTCTGGTCTGTCTAGTCTGGTCTGTCTAGTCTGGTCTGTCTAGTCTGGTCTGTCTAGTCTGGTCTGTCTAGTCTGGTCTGTCTAGTCTGGTCTGTCTAGTCTGGTCTGTCTAGTCTGGTCTGTCTAGTCTGGTCTGTCTAGTCTGGTCTGTCTAGTCTGGTCTGTCTAGTCTGGTCTGTCTAGTCTGGTCTGTCTAGTCTGGTCTGTCTAGTCTGGTCTGTCTAGTCTGGTCTGTCTAGTCTGGTCTGTCTAGTCTGGTCTGTCTAGTCTGGTCTGTCTAGTCTGGTCTGTCTAGTCTGGTCTGTCTAGTCTGGTCTGTCTAGTCTGGTCTGTCTAGTCTGGTCTGTCTAGTCTGGTCTGTCTAGTCTGGTCTGTCTAGTCTGGTCTGTCTAGTCTGGTCTGTCTAGTCTGGTCTGTCTAGTCTGGTCTGTCTAGTCTGGTCTGTCTAGTCTGGTCTGTCTAGTCTGGTCTGTCTAGTCTGGTCTGTCTAGTCTGGTCTGTCTAGTCTGGTCTGTCTAGTCTGGTCTGCCTAGTCTGGTCTGTCTAGTCTGGTCTGTCTAGTCTGGTCTGTCTAGTCTGGTCTGTCTAGTCTGGTCTGTCTAGTCTGGTCTGTCTAGTCTGGTCTGTCTAGTCTCGTCTATCTAGTCTGGTCTGTCTAGTCTGGTCTGTCTAGTCTGGTCTGTGTAGTCTGGTCTGTTTAGTCTGGTCTGTCTAGTCTGTTCTGTCTAGTCTAGTCTGTCTAGTCTGGTCTGTCTAGTCTGGTCTGTCTAGTCTGGTCTGTCTAGTCTGGTCTGTCTAGTCTGGTCTGTCTAGTCTGGTCTGTCTAGTCTGGTCTGTCTAGTCTGGTCTGTCTAGTCTGGTCTGTCTAGTCTGGTCTGTCTAGTCTGGTCTGTCTAGTCTGGTCTGTCTAGTCTGGTCTGTCTAGTCTGGTCTGTCTAGTCTGGTCTGTCTAGTCTGGTCTGTCTAGTCTGGTCTGTCTAGTCTGGTCTGTCTAGTCTGGTCTGTCTAGTCTGGTCTGTCTAGTCTGGTCTGTCTAGTCTGGTCTGTCTAGTCTAGTCTGTCTAGTCTGGTCTGTCTAGTCTGGTCTGTCTAGTCTGGTCTGTCTTGTCTGGTCTGTCTAGTCTGGTCTGTCTAGTCTGGTCTGTCTAGTCTGGTCTGTCTAGTCTGGTCTGTCTAGTCTGGTCTGTCTAGTCTGGTCTGTCTAGTCTGGTCTGTCTAGTCTGGTCTGTCTAGTCTGGTCTGTCTAGTCTGGTCTGTCTAGTCTGGTCTGTCTAGTCTGATCTGTCTAGTCTGGTCTGTTTAGTTTGGTCAGTCTAGTCTAGTTTATCTATTTGTGTCACATTTTATGTCGATTTTGTCTCACATTTCGTCCCAATTTTACGAAACTTTCTCACGTCGCTCTCCCCGAACTAATGCCCTTTCGCTCCACTCTAAACGCCATTAAACATAAAATTCCTCGCTAAAATAAATAGAAGCAACGACAGAAAAGAGGACCGAACGCAAAACACGAGCAAAACGGACATTTAAATTGCAGATCGAAAACGTAATCGACTGCTGGCACAGGAACAACCGCTAATTTCATTCCTGAATTCAAATTGAATTGCAAAACTAAATTTAAAGGATAAAAACTTCGAATAAGAACATTCAATAAAATAATTCATCCTGCCTTGTGTGCCGCGTCATGTCTGTCTAATTTTGTCTTTTCAGTCTTGACTGTCTAGTCTTGTGTGTCTAGTCTGATGGTCTAGTCTGGTCTGTCTGTCTAGTCTTGTCTGTCTGGTCTTGTCTGTCTGTCTAGTCTTGTCTGTCAGTCGTGCTTGAGCAGGACGGTTGTGTGGTCTTGACCGCTCCGAAAGTAAAAACGGTAATAAAAGTGACAATTACGTCTTTAAAGAGAAGTAAGCGAAACAAGAAACGCTTTGAGGAGGGTGAACCAAGTGATTGGTTCATCCGAAAGCGAGGATGTAACAGATAAGATATAATTGGTGAAATCATCCTACGTTATAGAAAATCATATAAACTTAAAACAAGCGGAACACAGCCTGAATATATAAATATATTCAGCATTTCCGGAGCTCTATAACAATTATTGAGTTTTTTAAGGACTACCAAAACAAATCTCACATGAAATTTATAGTGGTTTCCAAATTATTGTTTATGGAAGCAAAGCCGTGCTGATGAGAGATAAATTTCGAAACGCGTCCACAGATAGCTATCCACTTTAGGATCGGAAAGACATGAGCTTAAAAACAATGTTGTTCTTATGGTTTTTGTTGAGTGCCACGAAGGTGGACTGAAAGCTATAAATTAACTTACAAATATCATGTGAGATTTGTTTTGGTAGTCCTAAAAGACTCAATAATTGTTATAGAGCTCCGGAAAGGCTGAATATATTTATATATTTATATATTTAGGTTTTTAGTGTTCCGTTTGTTTTAAGTTTGAGGATGTAACCAGTTATACCACTAACCAGTAATTTCTGGTTACTGTATGCCAGTAACAGTAACCAGTAATGCTTACTAATGCTTGTGGTTAAGGCCAGACTGAAAGCAGTTGCACCAAGGAACGACAACCGGAGGAAATTCGGCTTTGGACGTCGATGTGGATGTTCTAAAAGAACTCAACAAGATCGCTTTTTTAAAGACCATAAGCCAAGAAAGAAGGGAGGAGATGATAGAACACCATGTAACATTATTCACGTTATACGGGATAATGCATGGAATTATTAGCAATTCAAAGATAAAATTGGGATGGAAGCTGTAGCCTTCGCGGTTTCCGTGGTATTTTCTGTTTAAATAGTTCGTAATTTAATTATTTACTTTAAACTAAAATTAATAGGTGAAATATCGGCGCCTATTTAACAGTGTTTACATGTTTCGGTGTTTTTATGAATTTTCTCGGCGAAATTTATTTTCTTTATTAAATATTTCACCTGAAGGTTTGACGTCAAACGGTTTGCGAATATTTGCTGGCGAAACTGGTCGACAACCATGAAAACAAAATTGGTCTGTTCGAGTCGCCCAAAAGCAGCCGGAGCAATTCAGCGCTGCCGCTCTGGAGGCGTATGATTTATCTCGCGACTTCTTCTGCCCTCGACTAATTGTCCCGAACCGTTGCGGTCTCCGTCCGCGAAAAACACACGGAAAACGCAAACACCGCCGAGCTTTATTTAGAGCCCAACCTGAGCGACAGCGAAAAACTAGTTTGCTTTGATCCCGACTAATTACTTAATGACCACAAAACTTTTCACTGTTAGTTCACTAAAGTTTAAATTGTAGCATAAATCACAAATCAAAGGGAACAAGATTCAATTAAGCAGACAAGACTAGACTGCAGAAACTCTACTAGAGAGATAAAACTGGAGAAGCTAGACTAGACAGACAAGACTAGACAGACAAGACTAGACAGACAAGACTAGACAGACAAGACTAGACAGACAAGACTAGACAGACAAGACTAGACAGACAAGACTAGACAGACAAGACTAGACAGACAAGACTAGACAGACAAGACTAGACAGACAAGACTAGACAGACAAGACTAGACAGACAAGACTAGACAGACAAGACTAGACAGACAAGACTAGACAGACAAGACTAGACAGACAAGACTAGACAGACAAGACTAGACAGACAAGACTAGACAGACAAGACTAGACAGACAAGACTAGACAGACAAGACTAGACAGACTAGACAGACAAGACTAGACAGACAAGACTAGACAGACAAGACTAGACAGACAAGACTAGACAGACAAGACTAGACAGACAAGACTAGACAGACAAGACTAGACAGACAAGACTAGACAAACAAGACTAGACAGACAAGACTAGACAGACAAGATTAGACAGACAAGACTAGACAGACAAGACTAGACAGACAAGACTAGACAGACAAGACTAGAGAGACAAGACTAGACAGACAAGACTAGACAGACAAGACTAGACAGACAAGACTAGACAGACAAGACTAGAACGACAAGACTAGACAGGCAAGACAAGACAGACATAAAAGAGACAAGACTTATGTAAAAAACATTTTGATGTTGACGTTTATGAAGTTTATTGAAGGAGGAAGTTAAGATAATAATGAGAGCGATTATAATAATAATAACTGTTTGTGATTACCTTGGCGGCGGCTTTCATCTGGTTCTTCGACGCGTACAATATCCACAGAATGTAGACAAACATAATTAATGCGGGAGCGAACAAAGCGGCGTACTCCGGCGTCCCTCTCACCACCGCCTGGTACAGACCCAACAGTGACAAGAAAATCGCCGCCCCCGCTGCTATATATCTTCCAGTTCTTTTCCTTTCTTCCTGAGAACAAAATAATTATTCGTTTATTTAAACTAAGCTGTCTAGTCTTGTATGTCCAGTCTTGTCTATCTAGCCTTGTGTGTCTAGTCTGTCTGGTCTGTCTGGTCTGTCTGGTCTGTCTGGTCTGTCTGGTCTGTCTGGTCTGTCTGGTCTGTCTGGTCTGTCTGGTCTGTCTGGTCTGTCTGGTCTGTCTGGTCTGTCTGGTCTGTCTGGTCTGTCTGGTCTGTCTGGTCTGTCTGGTCTGTCTGGTCTGTCTGGTCTGTCTGGTCTGTCTGGT
This sequence comes from Phosphuga atrata, assembly GCA_944588485.1. NCBI lineage: Eukaryota > Metazoa > Arthropoda > Insecta > Coleoptera > Silphidae > Phosphuga > Phosphuga atrata. The sequence continues at coordinate 33,652,015 of OX155905.1, read as the reverse complement.
CTGTCTGGTCTGTCTGGTCTGTCTGGTCTGTCTGGTCTGTCTGGTCTGTCTGGTCTGTCTGGTCTGTCTGGTCTGTCTGGTCTGTCTGGTCTGTCTGGTCTGTCTGGTCTGTCTGGTCTGTCTGGTCTGTCTGGTCTGTCTGGTCTGTCTGGTCTGTCTGGTCTGTCTGGTCTGTCTGGTCTGTCTGGTCTGTCTGGTCTGTCTGGTCTGTCTGGTCTGTCTGGTCTGTCTGGTCTGTCTGGTCTGTCTGGTCTGTCTGGTCTGTCTGGTCTGTCTGGTCTGTCTGGTCTGTCTGGTCTGTCTGGTCTGTCTGGTCTGTCTGGTCTGTCTGGTCTGTCTGGTCTGTCTGGTCTGTCTGGTCTGTCTGGTCTGTCTGGTCTGTCTGGTCTGTCTGGTCTGTCTGGTCTGTCTGGTCTGTCTGGTCTGTCTGGTCTGTCTGGTCTGTCTGGTCTGTCTGGTCTGTCTGGTCTGTCTGGTCTGTCTGGTCTGTCTGGTCTGTCTGGTCTGTCTGGTCTGTCTGGTCTGTCTGGTCTGTCTGGTCTGTCTGGTCTGTCTGGTCTGTCTGGTCTGTCTGGTCTGTCTGGTCTGTCTGGTCTGTCTGGTCTGTCTGGTCTGTCTGGTCTGTCTGGTCTGTCTGGTCTGTCTGGTCTGTCTGGTCTGTCTGGTCTGTCTGGTCTGTCTGGTCTGTCTGGTCTGTCTGGTCTGTCTGGTCTGTCTGGTCTGTCTGGTCTGTCTGGTCTGTCTGGTCTGTCTGGTCTGTCTGGTCTGTCTGGTCTGTCTGGTCTGTCTGGTCTGTCTGGTCTGTCTGGTCTGTCTGGTCTGTCTGATCTGTCTGGTCTGCCTGGTCTGCCTGGTCTGCCTGGTCTGCCTGGTCTGCCTGGTCTGTCTGGTCTGTCTGGCCCGTTTGGCCTGAGGGGCAAAAGAAGGTGAAGGTTTGGTTTGTCTTGTCTGTCTAGTCTCTCTACTCTATCTACTCTGTCTAGTCTGTCTAGTCTTGTCTGTCTTATCTTTTGTGTCTGTCATGTCTTTTGTGTCTGGTCTTATATGTGTCAAGATTTAACTCATGTCTAGTCAGTATCAACTTTAAACGTCAATATCTCATAAACCACTAAAGCTAATTGTTTGAAATCTTCACTACAGTAAAGGAAAAACTATAGAAAGTAATAATCTGCGAAGATTGTTATTCTTTGCTTCACCCGTTTTAGTGCTAGCGTGCTTTGAAATGAATGAATCAAACTTGATGTCTTATGTATAGTCAGTGTCAACTTTAAACGTCTGTATCTCATAAATTAAATTAAACCTAATTGTTTGAAATCGTCATTAAATTAAAGGTAAAACTACAGGAATTAGTAACATACAATTATTTTTAGTCCTTGCTTTACTAGTTTTTGCGCTAACACGCTCTTAATTAAAACTTGATAATTTATGTGTAGTTAGTGTCAACTTTAAACGTCTGTTTCTTTAGTAACTTCTGTAACGTCTGTTTCTTTTTTAACTACTAAAAGCTAGAAAAACTTTTTAGTCAAATTTCGTTTCAGTATAGAATTTGTAAAACCATATTTTTTTTGTTAATTTGTGTTATAATCTATTATTACTGTTGATGTGTTACTGTTGATGTTTAAATGTTTTCAAGTTATTTTTTTCTTTTATGTAGCCAGGCCTATGTACAGGTATTTACAAATACCTCTGTAGGAATTACAATGTAAATCATGTAATTATCTGGTTTAAATAAATAAATAAATAAATATTACTTTATAGATAATCATATAAAATTAATAAAGTCGGAACACAGCCTGAATATATAAATATATTCAACCTTTTCGGAGCTCAATAAAACTGAGATTTGTTTTGGTATTCCTAAAAAGACTCATTAGTTTTATAGAGCTCCGGAAAGGTTGAATATATTTATCTATTCAGGCTGTGTTTCGAGTTTATTTAGTTTATATCGATTCAGTATTATCTGCTTAGTCGAGGGTATTAAATTATACAAACTCTTAATAGTAACTTTTCCGCTGATCCCATGACGAGAACATCATTTTGCATGTCGATGACCGCCATAATGGTCCTGGAGAATCCGTCAGGTTTTTTTCTTAAACTCTTGTTGCAATTTACCAGAACTTGCTTTTTCAGAACTTTAAATATTCTTCCCTTTTATTGATTTTTCTCGCTTCCAATTTTCTTTTAAAAAATTTGACTTTCGTTGAAGTAACTGTTCTTGTTAGCGTGATATTTATCATTCCTCTTCCACTGAAACTGTTTTCTATCTAACTGTAATACTTTATTACAGGATTTACTTATTATTACTTACATTATTTTTACTTAGATTTCCATCTGACTTACAAATTTTCCAAACCGGATAGATTTAACGTGCACTTGTCAAGATTCAACAAACATGTTTATCTTTCGTTGAACTTTTCCTCTAGTTGTCTTCTTTCGAGCAAAGTTTACTTCGAACTCTCTTCTCTTAAATCTGTCTGCGCTTAAATTATTTTTTCTTCAAATTTTCTTCCCTTGTATTGAATTTTCTCGCTTCCCATCCCAATTTTCTTTTTAAAAAAATGTCTCTCGTTGAACTAACTTTTCTTCTAGTTGTCTTCCTTCGAGCAAAGTTTACCTCCAACTGTCATCTCACAAATTTGTCTTCTCTTGAACAAATTTTTCTTTAAAATTTCTTCCTTTTTATTGACTTTTCTCTCTTCCAATTCCAATTTTCTTTTCATAAATTTGCCTTGTATTGAACTCACTTTTCATCCAGTTGTCTTCCTTCGAGCAAAGTTAACTTCCACCTGTCAATTTTTCTCTTCAATCAATTTTTGTTCTACTTTTCTTCACTTAAATTGATTTTTTTTCTCTTCAAATTCTCTTCTGATTACATTAACTTGATGTCTAGTTGGACCGTGGTGAGATCGAATGGAAGACTCGAACGTGTACGCGTCGTCATATTATTAGATCCTGACTGGACTCGGTTTCAACAATCTCTGCTGGAAACCGATGCCGAGAGCAAATAAAAACGCGTCTGAAACTTGCCAGTTCGCCGATTTTTTTCTTTCTCCGTTTGCAAGCTACTCCAGACGCTCGAACAGATGTCCGACCGTTCGTGTAAACAATTTACAAAACAATAAATAACAAATCATTCCAAGACGAGAAGTCGTTTCGGTTTCAGCGTAAATTTCATGAATGAAATTGTCGGTCGGAAATAATTTTAATAAACTGGATTTAAATAAAACTAAATTAGATTAGATAAGACTAGACGAGACTAGACAAGACCAGATAAGACCAGACAAGACCAGACAAAACAAGACCACACAAGACCATACATCTGTCTGTTCATCATCTACGATAGGTTAGGTTAGTTAGGTAGTCTGAGTCTACTAAACTAATAGGGGCTTGTTCAATCAATAACCAATCAGTTCAATCAATAACCTGCTAAGTTCATGTCTCTCTCACAAAATGTCAAAATTATAAACATCTAACCCTAAACACCACATGGGTTTTCAAGGGAGTGGTTTACAAATTATTGTTCATGGAAGCAGAGCTGTGCTGATGTGAGATAAATCTCGAAACGCGTCCAACGTGTTCCGTTTGATTTAAGTTTGTAATAGTGGTTTCGGAAACTGTAATTGAAGTAGTATAAAAGTAGTAAAAAATATAAGTTTTCGGAAAGTCTAATCTTGACCTTCGAGTATTGTCTTGTGTATATATTTGTTTACCTTAATCTATAACTTCCATTTGCTTACTCTTAATCCTTTGTATCCGTATATCTCTCGTGCAGAAACTTCTTCTTTGTCTACGCTTTATCACTATTTAATTCCGACTTTACTTAACTGGTCACAAGATAACATTTCCAAGAGAATGTAATTTTTGTGAAATATTTGTAAGGATTTTTCCTTGTGTTGGTTTCAGCGGATTACCTCTGAGAACCGATCAATTTCAGACTTAGCTTTGAGTGATCTTAGCGTAGATTGATAGCGTAGGTGTGAGATTCGATGATCGATGTATGAAAATGCGGTTTTCCACCCAAGGAATTCAGGGAAAACTGGAAATCCGTATAAGAGAAATGAAAAAAAAATCGCACAAATAATATTCGCAATGGAATGTTCTAGGCACTTAATAATAGTTGGTATTAGTGTTTAGTTGAGACAATACTAGATAATTTACGCATTCAATGGCTAGAAAGATCCAATGACTAGATTGAACTAGACAAAAGTAAAATTTAGTTTTTAAATTGAGACTTGATGAATATAAATTAGCAAGTATTTATAATTAGCGAGTTTGATGTTCCTAATATAACACTTCACTAATCTCTCGATTGCATGTACATCTGCTTGGACTACCATGTATTCGAAGTAGAGTATCATCTCGGTAATTCGGACGACACGTTCAGTAATCCGGCGGTTTGGAGACCGCTCGCGCTCTTCCCTCCCGCCACTCTTTTTAATACTTCGGCGGTTGTTTTCTTCCATTTGTGTCGGATTATCGAGATTATACTGTACTTGTAGATGAAGATTCTAGATCTGGTGGTGACGACTTGTACTGCGACCTTTATAGATCTATTGTACCCCAACCTCTTCCTCTAAGCGTTGGTATACTTACCCATTTATAGCACCTCCTCTAATCCTGATTCCTTTAGGAATTCCAGGATCTGGATGGGATTCAAGAACTTCAACTCCTCTGCGTTCAAGCAGTGAGCCCCGAGGTACATCTGTTTCTTGCGGAGCAGTGCTCCGCAGCCTTTGAGCAAATGTATGGGGGTTTCCTCTGCTGATCCACAGAATCTGCATCCATCATCCTCCTCTAGGCTTAGTGCATTGAGGTGTTTTCTAAGTCTGCAGTATCCCGTCAGGACTCCTGTCAGAATTCTAAGCTTCTTCCTGTTTAGTTTCAAGCAAGTTTGTGTTCTTTTCTGGTTAAAAGATCCCAGCATCACTTTGGATTGTCTCAACCCTAGAAGTTCTTTCCAGGTTTTCATCCATTGTTCTCTTATTTCTTCATATAAATTTTTGTGCATGGTGTTCACACTCATGTCGCAAAAGGGTTCCGGACCTATAAATGGACTACTGGATCCCTTGTTTGCTAGCTGTTTGTCTTCTTCATTTCCGTCTATACCAGTGTGTCCTGGTACCCAGTATAGCATTACTTTATTATCTTTGCCAAGCTTGTTTAGCTTTCCCACACATTCCCATACCAGTTTGGATCTGATGGTGTATGAGCTAATGGCCTCTATGGCTGCTTGGATGTCTGACAGGATAGCAATTCGTTCTTTGCGATAATTCCTGTCGAGGTTTAATTGTGTTTAACATACATAATTGAGTTTAACAATAACATTTTTCGATTACGTTTAGGTACCCCTGCTTGGAAGATACTAGGGAATTTTCCCATGGATTCGAAGTATTTGGTACGAGGTCCAAACACTTCGGACCATCTGTATACCACTTGATAGCATTTTGCTCTATGTGGTATGCTGAGGATTAGTCGCTCCAATCGGCTTTACTACTACACATTGCTGTGTAGTTTTTCCGAAGTGGTATTTGCATACCATTTCGTCTCTTGGTGCTTCCAGCCAGGGGATCTAGGCAGCGAGGCTGTTTCGGTCTCTGCTCCCGATTATTTTACATCTACCTATTCCTTCCTTGCTGAACCTTACAATCGCCGATCTGTGGCCCTTTCCACGACAAGGTGCAGCGGAGTCAGATCCAGCAGCAGCTCCAATGCTGCTGTCGGGCACGACCCTATCGCCCCCGTGTGTCTTCATGCACGTCTCTGAATCAAGCTGTTTCCTCATAGAGTCCAGCTTGATTCTACTTCTCCACGCAACTGCCCTATAAGTGATCGCAGGTTTCACTATCATGGTTTATATCCATCGCAGGATTGTGTGGTTACAACCCCACGTTTTCCTGCCAGATTTCTGTGCACCATTAATACGCGTTTGGCTTTACCTACCGCTGCACACTGGGACGGATTACGAATTTACGGCAACAAAAATAAAATACAATTCATTTCAATTTTTTGTCTGACATATTACCTTATGATGACATCTGATGACATCTGATGATTCTAATATAAAATTAGTCTATGTTAGTTGTACACGATTAATTAAAAATGCAAATTTAAGTGGAAAAAATATTTTTTTACAAATGCACAACCGTCGTTGACACAAAACTTATCCAACACATATTGTACTAATCGTTCATTACACTTTAATGAAGAAAACTTAAATCTCTTAATTCAAAAAATAGTTCATTTCTATATGTTACAGTTGAAGTATAAAATTCAGTTAGTGTATACATTCACCAGTCAATGTATACTTCTACGTATGTTTTTTGACAAAGTATCAATTGCAAAATAAAGATGCATAATATATCCAATTAAAGTATACAACACTGCGATAATGAATACTTTCATGGAGAGGCATTAGTTGAATGTGGTTCAATTTTCTAATCTTAAAATTATGCATATTATGTTCAAAAGGAAAAAAAACTAATACCTTTAAATTAATTCACTTATGTTATTATAATTACTAAATTTTAGTTATTATAAATTAACTATAACCTATCTAAAATAAGATTCAACTACTTCATTATAGAAATCGTTTCGGTTAATATAGTTATAGGTGATTTTTAACTCTATGTTATATTCATAAATTAATTTCTGTATACTTTGTCTGAACGATTCAGTTAATGTATGCTTTTACCAGTGACTGTATACACCGACTGAGTTAACGCTTTGACTGTAACATATACAACGTTCTCTCTTGCAAAGAGTGATCATCACGACTACCTGGAAAAAAAGTCTAATTCTCAGTAAGGTGGAACGATGTGGACGGGATTTTTGCTTTTCTAGAATTGTCAATGTTTGTTTTGTTCTACAAAATATTTAATTTAACGGAACTATGCGGAACTTTTTTTTTAAATCAATTTATTGCAGTTTATTACAAACAAATTTAAATTTACGATAGTCGTTAACAAAACTTTTTAAACCGTGTTAAAACTTTCTACAAATTTGATATTATTACATGTAAATACATACTTGAAGCTATATTCTCCATATTTAAAAAGTTCACAATTTTTTAACACAAACACAAAACAGATCTAGTTACTTTGTTAAAAATCCAGCGCAACTTTTTGGTACAAGAGCGATATTTAACACGTTCCCACAACCAATGGAATTGGTTTTCCCCATTTATTTGTTTATAGTATTATGGATGGGTTATCTAACAATACATTTTAAGGGGTTTTGCTTAATTGTGAGACATTGTAAAATTCTATTTTTGTGACCGTAAATTCGTAATCCGTCCCAATGTGCGCTGCCTCAGCTTATCTATTCAGTAGGAGTTTGTTATCTAGTGTGATACCCAGATACCTTATCTCCTGTTTATATTCTACTGCCCTCCCATCTAACAACATGGGCTGTAGACAGTTTCGTTTTCTCCTTCTAGTAAATGGTATCACCGTGGTTTTGCTCGGGTTGAGTCTCAGTCCCACTGTTTGACACCATCTACTAGTTACTTTGAGGCCTCTCTGAACGATTTTACAGAGCGTTCCCTCAAACTTCCCTCTGGCCATTATGACTATGTCATAGCCGTAACCTTGGCATTTGATGTCTAGGTTGTTCAGCCTATCCAGTAATTCATCGACTACCAGGCCCCACATTAGTGTAGCGCGCCCGGCACAACGAATGAATGTGGATGAATGCTTTGGATATGAAAGGGGGAGGAACGTGATGAAGTTATACCAAATTTTGGATTCCATCACGTCAGTGGCGGCTCGTGGATGATGTTTGTGGGAGGGCTGAAAAAAATTATAATAAAAAATCACTACGAGTTGAAAAACCCACATTTTCATTGACACATACAGAAACATATTGAATTTTTTAATTCAGTGACAGCCTGTTAACCAATTATGCTTCATATAAATGTTGAAATTAAATTTTTCTTTTGCAAATAACAGAATTTTTTGCATCATTCATTTTCATTTCTATAAAAATTTAATTAAAATTAAATTCAATAATTAAATTAAAAAATAACTATCTTACATTATATGTGTATAGCTAAGAACTACTTATTTATTAATACTTTGTTTTAAATTGTCAACTTTTCAATTATATACCAATTAATTGTCCACTTAAGGTTCTTTCGGCCGTTGCCGAAACTCTAGTTCTTAGAAACAAACTGATAAAATGCCTAAAATAGAGAGTGCGGACTGCAATGTTTGCAGCCCACGACATACATATTACAAAAAAGTAATCGCGGGTGGGGGTAACCAGGTAAATACACTAACTACGCGGCGAGACTCGGTCTGCACTGACTGCAGCCCGAATGAGTATAAAACCGCACTAAATTACACAATACAGACATACAGAGCGCCTATCGAGATATTTTATTGCCTACAATTCAAAAAATAAATATACTACGAACGGAAAAATATGTTTTTGTAAAATAATTGTATAGTTTTTTAAATATGGAATAGTTTATAGTAATTAATTTTTTTTTTTTTCATTTTGGCGGGAGGGTTGCAGCACTGCAGCCCTTATGGACGAGCCGCCACTGCATCACAGTCTCTCCAGTTTTGGCTGGGGGGGTCTGAATTGTGGTTTTTTTTTAGTGGGTCGCCGCTTTTGGGGGGCAGCCCCCCACACTACCACTCGGCAAGGGTCGGGTGGTGTCTGTTTGCAGATTTTCACCTCCAGCACGTGCAAAAAAAAAATTCCTCCACATTAGTGGTGATAGCACACACCCCTGTGGGCACCCTCGAGTTGTGGAGATCTTAATGATGTCTCTTCCCACTCGTGTCTCCGCCGTTCTGGTTCTCAGCATTTATCCCATCCACTTTGAGATAGTGCTGTCGATATTCCTTCTATCGAGGGCCGCTTTGACAGCCTCGTATGAGGTGTTGTCAAAGCCCCCCTCTATGTCCAAGAAGGCACATATCCCTACTTCCTTTGCCTCTAACGCAGCTTCTATTTCATTTGTCAGCTGATACAGGGCGGTTTCTGTCAATTTCCCTGCTCTGTATGCATGCTGACAGTTGTGTAGTGGTGCACCTACCAGCACAATTGTCCTAAGGTAATTATCGATCACCTTCTCCATTGTCTTTAACATAAAAGATGTTAGACTTATGTGTCTAAATGACTCCGGTTGAGTGGTGCCTTTCTACACCACCTTCGGTATAAATACCACCTGAGCCCTTCTCCATAGCTCCGGCAGGTATCCGAGCGCTAAACTGCTTCTAAAGATTTATAGAAGATACGGCAATAGTTTTCTCCCTCCTTTTTGTAGGAAGGCGGGAACTAGTCCGTCCTCACCTGGGGCCTTAAATGGCTGGAAAGTGCCGATAGCCCATCTGATTCGGTTTTCCTTAAAGATGGAAGCGGCCCTCCTCCAGTCAGCCCGACTTGGTCTCCGTGGTTGCATCAAGCCCTCGGTCTCTTTGTATTTTCTACATACCGAAAAATAGGTTTCTAGTAGAAGGAGAGCCCTCTGGTCTTCATCCTCCGTGTAGCTCCCATCCGGTCTCTTGAGAGTGGTTGTCAGTTTCACTATATCCTTCGTTAGTGCTTTGTGCAGTCTGGCTGGATTCTACGTTTTCACAGAAGGTCCAAAAGTTTTTTCTTGTTGCCCTTCTGATCTCTTTGTTGTAGGTGGTAAGCACCTTGGAGTATTCTAGCCAATTTCAGTATTGCTTAGCTTTGTTGAAAAACCTACGTACTTTTGCTCTTAATGTAGACAAATTTTTGTTCCACCATTTTTCATCCTTATACTCCTTTACGGTTTTTACCGGGCAGCTGGATTCAAATGCCGTGGTGATTGCTACATTTATTTCTCGTACAGCCTGCTCCAGTGTTTGATACTACCTCGCAATGTCACTTGCTCTAGATTCCCTTTTAGTTGGGAACTAAACATAGGCCACACAGTTTGTCTGGGGTTTCGAATGGGGGTGTTTTCCTCGCTCGTTCCTTCCAGACCAAACTCTATGATCCTATGATCTGACATTGAGGGTTCACTTGAAACTCTCCACTTTATAATTAGTTTACTTACGTTAGCGCTACCTACCGTAATATCCAGTACCTCATTTCTGGCCTTAGTGATAAAAGTTGGTGTGTTCCTGACGTTGTACACAATTAAGTTTTCTTTAATGAAGTATTCTAAAAGGTTTTTTCTCACCTCTCACCTCTCTTATTAGTGCCCGTACTTGTTACGAGGCGGTACTTGGTACGAGGTCCAAACACTTCTACTCCAGTACCTTCGTCTTAGAACCATCTGTATACCACTTGATAGCACTTTGCTCAATGTGGTATGCATTATGCATCGCTCCAGGATTCGTCGCAGTAATCGGATTTTCTGCTACACACTGCTGTGTAATTTTTCGCTGCTATTTGCATACCATTTCGTCTTTCGGTACTTCCAGCCAGGGGATCTTGGCAACTAGGCTGCTCCGGTATCTGCTCACGATTATTTTACCTCTACCTATTACTTTCTTACTGAATCTTACAATCGCCGGTCTGGCGATCCCCTTCACGACAAGGTGCATCGGAGTCAGATCCAGTAGCAGTTCCATTGCCGCTGTCGGGCATGACCCCAACGTCATACAGACACACGCCAGTCTTTGAATCTTCTGCAGCTGCTTCTCCATAGAGAGCTTCTTCCCCACGCAACTGTACCGTAAGTCACTGTTTCCCAAACTTGATATCGCGGCTCCCCTGCAACTCATATCGATAAACCACGGCCCCCTATTTTTCTTTAGATATGGATTGTAATTTGACGTTTTAAATCCCTAGCTTTCCTTTCAAAGAACTCAATTGGTACATTTTTAAATTCACTATGCATGGTATTTAAATGTCTAAAACGTTTTCCTGGTTTCATAGCATCATTTGCCAATGTTTTTAAACAAATTATAGACAGCCGTTTTTCTTCATCTTCGCCCGAGGACACAAAACCAAATTTTAAATACGCAGTAGTAGGGAAAGATGATATGTTCTGGATCCTCCACTTCCACTTCCGTTTAGTATTTAAACTTGCAGATTTTAAATGTGTGATAGACAATTTTCTTACAACTTCTACATAGACCTCACATTCTGTTTAGCGTAAGACTAGATAGACCTCACACCCTGTTTAGCGTGGGGTTACCTAGACTTCACATCCCGTTTAGCGTGGGGCTACATAGACCTCACATCCTGTATACTGTATTAAAGCTGATTAATCCTGATTAAAGTTAATTAAAATCTGATTAAAGTTGATTAAAAGCTGATTAGAGCTGATTAACATCGAAGACCTACTTAATGAGTTAACGATAGTTAGCGCGTCAATTGGGGAGAGCTATAAGGAGATCATAAGATCCCATGTGAGTGGCTGTAGGGTATTTGCCTAAACGGAAACAAACTTCAAAGTAGTGTCGTGTGAATATATGGATCTGTTAGATCTATCGACCATCGAGAATTATAACTGCCGAGAATGTAGATTGTCGTACTAAGGACGACGAATAGGGCTCCCACATTTCTCCAGATGTTCATATCATAATCATGAGTCTTATTAAATAACTGATTTATAATTGAAAAGCTGTTTTTCCGCCAGGTCACCCTCCTGTCGGCTGTGGGGATTCTTTCCATTCACATCTATTTTTTATTAAATATATATTTAAAATATATTCTAGATAGAGAAGACTATATGGATAATTCTAGAGTGGTATAACTAGACAGACAGGATTAGGGAGACATGTCTAGTCTTGTCTGTCTAGTCTTGTCTGTCTAGTCTTGTCTGTCTAGTCTTGTCTGTCTAGTCTTGTCTGTCTAGTCTTGTCTGTCTAGTCTTGTCTGTCTAGTCTTGTCTGTCTAGTCTTGTCTGTCTAGTCTTGTCTGTCTAGTCTTGTCTGTCTAGTCTTGTCTGTCTAGTCTTGTCTGTTTAGTCTTGTCCGTCTAGTCTTGTCTGTCTAGTCTTGTCTGTCTAGTCTTGTCTGTCTAGTCTTGTCTGTCTAGTCTTGTCTGTCTAGTCTTGTCTGTCTAGTCTTGTCTGTCTAGTCTTGTCTGTCTAGTCTTGTCTGTCTAGTCTTGTCTATCTAGTCTTGTCTGTCTAGTCTTGTCTGTCTAGTCTTGTCTGTCTAGTCTTGTCTGTCTAGTCTTGTCTGTCTAGTCTTGTCTGTCTAGTCTTGTCTGTCTAGCCTTGTCTGTCTAGTCTTGTCTGTCTAGTCTTGTCTGTATAGTCTTGTCTGTCTAGTCTTGTCTGTCTAGTCTTGTCTGTCTAGTCTTGTCTGTCTAGTCTTGTCTGTCTAGTCTTGTCTGTCTAGTCTTGTCTGTCTAGTCTTGTCTGTTTAGTCTTGTCTGTCTAGTCTTGTCTGTCTAGTCTTGTCTGTCTAGTCTTGTCTGTCTAGTCTTGTCTGTCTAGTCTTGTCTGTCTAGTCTTGTCTGTCTAGTCTTGTCAGTCTAGTCTTGTCTGTCTAGTCTTGTCTGTCTAGTCTTGTCTGTCTAGTCTTGTCTGTCTAGTCTTGTCTGTCTAGTCTTGTCTGTCTAGTCTTGTCTGTCTAGTCTTGTCTGTCGACATACCCGCCTTTCAATGCGGGAGACCTGGGTTCGAATCCTGGTCGGGGAGACAACAACTAGGGCGGTTTTCATTAACCGTCCGGGCTGCCCACCCTGAATGAATGCAGAATATGCGATACCGGGGTGGCGCATACTAAAAGCCAAGGTGGAATAGGGGGTTTAGTGAGAGCTTCCCCCGAACCACTTTAGTCTTGTCTGTCTAGTCTTGTCTGTCTAGTCTTGTCTGTCTAGTCTTGTCTGTCTAGTCTTGTCTGTCTAGTCTTGTCTGTCTAGTCTTGTCTGTCTAGTCTTGTCTGTCTAGTCTTGTCTGTCTAGTCTTGTCTGTCTAGTCTTGTCTGTCTAGTCTTGTCTGTCTAGTCTTGTCTGTCTAGTCTTGTCTGTCTAGTCTTGTCTGTCTAGTCTTGTCTGTCTAGTCTCGTCTGTCTAGTCTTGTCTGTCTAGTCTTGTCTGTCTAGTCTTGTCTGTCTAGTCTTGTCTGTCTAGTCTTGTCTGTCTAGTCCCTGTCTGTCTAGTCTTGTCTGTCTAGTCTTGTCTGTCTAGTCTTGTCTGTTTAGCCTTGTCTGTCTAGTCTTGTCTGTCTAGTCTTGTCTGTCTAGTCTTGTCTGTCTAGTCTTGTCTGTCTAGTCTTGTCTGTCTAGTCTTGTCTGTCTAGTCTTGTCTGTCTAGTCTTGTCTGTCTAGTCTTGTCTGTTTAGCCTTGTCTGTCTAGTCTTGTCTGTCTAGTCTTGTCTGTCTAGTCTTGTCTGTCTAGTCTTGTCTGTCTAGTCTTGTCTGTCTAGTCTTGTCTGTCTAGTCTTGTCTGTCTAGTCTTGTCTGTGTAGTCTTGTCTGTATAGTCTTGTCTGTCTAGTCTTGTCTGTCTAGTCTTGTCTGTCTAGTCTTGTATGTCTAGTCTTGTCTGTCTAGTCTTGTCTGTCTAGTCTTGTCTGTCTAGTCTTGTCTGTCTAGTCTTGTCTGTCTAGTCTTGTCTGTCTAGTCTTGTCTGTCTAGTCTTGTCTGTCTAGTCTTGTCTGTCTAGTCTTGTCTGTCTAGTCTTGTCTGTCTAGTCTTGTCTGTCTAGTCTTGTCTGTCTAGTCTTGTCTGTCTAGTCTTGTCTGTCTAGTCTTGTCTGTCTAGTCTTGTCTGTCTAGTCTTGTCTGTCTAGTCTTGTCTGTCTAGTCTTGTCTGTCTAGTCTTGTCTGTCTAGTCTTGTCTGTCTAGTCTTGTCTGTCTAGTCTTGTCTGTCTAGTCTTGTCTGTCTAGTCTTGTCTGTCTAGTCTTGTCTGTCTAGTCTTGTCTGTCTAGTCTTGTCTGTCTAGTCTTGTCTGTCTAGTCTTGTCTGTCTAGTCTTGTCTCTCTAGTCTTGTCTGTCTAGTCTTGTCTGTCTAGTCTTGTCTGTCTAGTCTTGTCTGTCTAGTCTTGTCTGTCTAGTCTTGTCTGTCTAGTCTTGTCTGTCTAGTCTTGTCTGTCTAGTCTTGTCTGTCTAGTCTTGTCTGTCTAGTCTTATCTGTCTAGTCTTGTCTGTCTAGTCTTGTCTGTCTAGTCTTGTCTGTCTAGTCTTGTCTGTCTAGTCTTGTCTGTCTAGTCTTGTCTGTCTAGTCTTGTCTGTCTAGTCTTGTATGTCTAGTCTTGTCTGTCTATTCTTGTCTGTCTAGTCTTGTCTGTCTAGTCTTGTTTGTCTAGTCCTGTCTGTCTAGTCTTGTCTGTCTAGTCTTGTCTGTCTAGTCTTGTCTGTCTAGTCTTGTCTGTCTAGTCTTGTCTGTCTAGTCTTGTCTGTCTAGTCTTGTCTGTCTAGTCTTGTCTGTCTAGTCTTGTCTGTCTAGTCTTGTCTGTCTAGTCTTGTCTGTCTAGTCTTGTCTGTCTAGTCTTGTCTGTCAAGTCTTGTCTGTCAAGTCTTGTCTGTCTAGTCTTGTCTGTCTAGTCTTGTCTGTCTAGTCTTGTCTGTCTAGTCTTGTCTGTCTAGTCTTGTCTGTCTAGTCTTGTCTGTCTAGTCTTGTCTGTCTAGTCTTGTCTGTCTAGTCTTGTCTGTCTAGTCTTGTCTGTCTAGTCTTGTCTGTCTAGTCTTGTCTGTCTAGTCTTGTCTGTCTAGTCTTGTCTGTCTAGTCTTGTCTGTCTAGTCTTGTCTGTCTAGTCTTGTCTGTCTAGTCTTGTCTGTCTAGTCTTGTCTGTCTAGTCTTGTCTGTCTAGTCTTGTCTGTCTAGTCTTGTCTGTCTAGTCTTGTCTGTCTAGTCTTGTCTGTCTAGTCTTGTCTGTCTAGTCTTGTCTGTCTAGTCTTGTCTGTCTAGTCTTGTCTGTCTAGTCTTGTCTGTCTAGTCTTGTCTGTCTAGTCTTGTCTGTCTAGTCTTGTCTGTCTAGTCTTGTCTGTCTAGTCTTGTCTGTCTAGTCTTGTCTGTCTAGTCTTGTCTGTCTAGTCTTGTCTGTCTAGTCTTGTCTGTCTAGTCTTGTCTGTCTAGTCTTGTCTGTCTAGTCTTGTCTGTCTAGTCTTGTCTGTCTAGTCTTGTCTGTCTAGTCTTGTCTGTCTAGTCTTGTCTGTCTAGTCTTGTCTGTCTAGTCTTGTCTGTCTAGTCTTGTCTGTCTAGTCTTGTCTGTCTAGTCTTGTCTGTCTAGTCTTGTCTGTCTAGTCTTGTCTGTCTAGTCTTGTCTGTCTAGTCTTGTCTGTCTAGTCTTGTCTGTCTAGTCTTGTCTGTCTAGTCTTGTCTGTCTAGTCTTGTCTGTCTAGTCTTGTCTGTCTAGTCTTGTCTGTCTAGTCTTGTCTGTCTAGTCTTGTCTGTCTAGTCTTGTCTGTCTAGTCTTGTCTGTCTAGTCTTGTCTGTCTAGTCTTGTCTGTCTAGTCTTGTCTGTCTAGTCTTGTCTGTCTAGTCTTGTCTGTCTAGTCTTGTCTGTCTAGTCTTGTCTGTCTAGTCTTGTCTGTCTAGTCTTGTCTGTCTAGTCTTGTCTGTCTAGTCTTGTCTGTCTAGTCTTGTCTGTCTAGTCTTGTCTGTCTAGTCTTGTCTGTCTAGTCTTGTCTGTCTAGTCTTGTCTGTCTAGTCTTGTCTGTCTAGTCTTACCTCTCTAGTCTTGTCGGTCTAGACTTTACTGTCTAGTCTTGTCTGTCTAGTCTTGTTAGTCTAGTCTTGCTCTTGTCACTCTGTCTTGTCTATCTAGTCTTGTCTGTGTAGTCTATTCTGCTAAGCTCTGTGTGTCTAGTCTAAATATAAACAAGATTTGTGTGATTAGATTGTTGAAGGTGATGATTATAAATGAAATTTGAAATGTGACCTGGAGGGTGAGCAAAATGTCGAATTGCGAAATGCCATTAGTTTTAAGATTGCTCGCGTTTCGGAACGGAATTAAATATTATTCGCGTCAGCTATTCGAGGGCCGCTGGAGCGGTACGTGCGCCGATTTCGCGGATTTCCATCGGGAAAAATTTATTATTTCGCAGAATTATTGTTTTGTTTCTGCAGCTTTTTTCGATCCTGCACCAAATCGCACCGCGAATTTATCGCGCGCCAAGTCACTTCACCAAACAACAATGAGAAAGGAACACGTTTTACGTCCGCAATTAAATTTTAATATCACACAATTCTCACCCTGGATATATCGATTTACAACAAGATAGTAAACTAATTTGTAAACACAATGTATTCTTTATACTAAATATAAGACAAACAAAACTAGACAGACTAGGCTAGACAGACGAGATTAAACAGACAAGACTAGACAAACAAGGCAAGATAGACAAGACGTCTGTCAGGTCTTGTCTGTCTTGCCTTGTTTGTCCAAGACAGACAAGACTAGACAGACAAGGTTAGACTGTTAAGACAAGGCAGACAAGGCTAGACAGACAAGACTAGATAGACAAGACAAGACGCAGACAAGGCTAGACAGACAAGACAAGACGCGGACAAGGCTAGACAGACTAGACTGGACAGACAAGATAACAGCCCATAACTGTTTATGTGTAATTAGTTATAATTAATGAATGGATTTGTTTGGACTATGGTAATGTAATTTTTTTATGACACCTTATAAATTATTAATCGCAATGTAAATATTTTGCGAAAATTGCGATTTATAACGCGCATTTTGCACGAGCTTCAAAGTGGCGAGGTACGCTAATTCTCGACTATTAAAACTTTATTTATAACTTGAATATTACTCTTTTGTTTACATTCTACGCACCTACAATGGTAAATCCATTGCGAAATGCTCAAATAGAATTAGACTAGACAGACAAGGCAGACTTAAAGGTATATTTAAACAGACAAATGTAGGCAGGGAAGAGGCTAGATGAGTTTATACAGACAAATTTAGGCAGATTGCTTCTAATATGTTTTCTATGTCTAAATTGTGTTTTATTTTATGTGAATTCTTGTGGGTTTAGTAATAATAGAAAGTAATAAATTGTGCAAATAAATCTGAAAGTTAAACAATGTAGCTGGAAATGAAAGATGGCGTTTATTGCGTTTATTTGGGAACGATAATAGATTTAACTGTGTATTAAATCTAGTCCGCATGTTATTTTCTTTTCCGGTGGGTTTTCGAACGAATCCTTGATCTCAAATTTAGAATTGAAGATCGTAAAACTTTCAGTAAAACCTCTTTCTTTTGTTCGCTTTTTTCGAACACATTTTCTGCGCCAATTTGAAACTCAAATATTATTCTCTCATTAAATTCTTTAGAATTACACAGAGTATTATAGTATTGGGTTGGAAAGAAAGTAATTTCGGTTGTTACCCAACATCATCATCATCTTCATGGCGGTATCTTCGTATTACATTCATGGATATAGGCCTCTTACCTTCTTCTCTATTCCATGCTGTCCTGTGGCCGTCTCATCCAGTCACGCCCTGCTTGTTGTCAGACGTCGTGTACCCAACGGTTTGGTGGTCCGCCTCGTCTTCGGGTGTCAGCTCTGGGTTTCCACTCTAAAGGCTGATCCTCATATACGCGACACTCAGCTAGGCGACGTTACGCGACATCGCCTGTCAAATAATGATTACATTGTTTTAAATGGGCAGGTCGCGTAGCCACCATGAGAACGTGCCCATTTAAAAGGCTTGGATTTTTTGCGTACAATAAATAGATGTTTTTTAACAAAAAATTGTTGCAAAAATACAAAATTCGGTTTATACATACAAAAAGAGATTACTTCATCCAAAAAAGGTTACTTCGTCCAAAATAAAAGGCTTGGATTTTTTGCGTACAATAAATAGATGCTTTTTTACAAATAATATCTGGAAAAATACAAAATTCGGTTTATTCATACAAAAAACGATTACTTCATCTAAAAAAGGTGAGATTCGTCCAAAATAAAATATAAACGCCCAATGATCGATTGAATCTTACAAATAATAATGGTTTAGTACAATAATTGATAGATTTGTACAAAATAAAATCAATTCACCCAAAGAAAGGTTTAACTGTACAAAAATGGTTGGTCCATCCAAAATTTAATTGCTCTTTACAAACAATTTTTTTTATACAAAATACAATTATATCTTCACAATAAACGAATTTTACAAACAAGGACTTGATTTCTTCAAATTTTATTTCTAACTAACGCGGCATGTAACGAAAGAGAGAGCGCAAACACATCAGTCTTACGACCAGAATCACTGTATGCCATGGAGTGTCTTTCCTTGAAACGAAGAGCTCCAGTAGAGAAGTTGGAAATCAGAGAGAGGAGAATCATCAGGAATATCCTAGGCATTCCCTGTAAAGGAAGATGGGGAATTCCGAAGACAACATAACTCTGAGCTCTACGAACATATTGAGAGGCTCTCTGACTGTGCAAGGAAAAGAAGGGTAGCTTTCTTTGGCCAAGTTGCAAGATTGACTCCAAACCGACTAACTAACAGTCTGATCACAATCCGGTAAAACAAGAAGGTTCGTACCACGTGGTTGACAGAAACTGAGAAGGATATTGAAGAAGTGGGAATAACAGATCTCCAAAACAGACAGTCTTCTGTGAGATGCATCCTGAAGGAAGTGGATTTCAGGAAAAACACTGAAGGAAGTCCGTGGAGTTCCGGAAAAACCCCGAAGGAAAGGTACCCCCTGGACAGAAGAGGGAAAGAAGCTACACCGGCAGAAGATGCGACAATACTGGGCAAAGATCAAAGCCCAATAGTTGAACAAACGTGGTCCAAAGTAGGGCTATTGGAAACAAGAAGAAGAAGAAGAAAAGTGTGAAGATTATTAAATACACTCGTAAATTTGCATTTTGCAGAAAACCTTTTTTGGGTGAATTTCGAATATGTTGAACGATGCAATCGATTATTGTAAGGAAAAATCATAGTTTGTAAGAAAAAAACAATTATTGGATGGTTACATTTTATTTTGGATGAATTAACCTTTTTTTGGATGAAATAATTTATTTTGTACGAAATAACCGAATTTTGAATTGATTAATTTTTTTTTGTATTTATCCAGCTATTTATTGTAGAACTTTATCCATTTATTGTATGTTGAGTTTTGTATACTTCTAATCGAATATTGGATGAATAAATTTTATACGCATTTAAAACAATGTAACCAGTATTTGACAGGCGATGATATCGCGTGACGTCGCTTAGCTGAGTGTCGCGTATATGAGAATCGGCCTTTACGGTAAGTTAAGGGCATGTTTACGACTGAAATCTTTGGCGAAAAGACGAAGCTTTCGACCACAAATTCAAAATTTACACCAAAATTACTGTTTAAAGGTCGATTCCCATATGCGCGACACTCAGCTACGCGACGTCGTGCGATATCCCCTGTCAAATAATGATTAAATTGTTTTAAATGGACACGTTCTCACTATGGCTACGTGACGTGCTCATTTAAAACACTTTAATCATTATTTGACAGGCGATGTCGCACGACGTTGCGTAGCTGAGTGTCGCGCATATGGGAATCGACCTTTAAACAGTAATTTTGGTCACTCACTTTAGTTTTGCTTCGAATCCAGTCGTTACGTTTACAGGTTCGTACTGTTATTCCAAGCATTGCGCTTTCCATACCTCTTTGCGCCACTCCCAACTTCTCTGCTATTTTTTTGTAGTGTCATAGTCTCTGTGCCATGGGTGAACACGGGCATGACACATTGTTCGAAAACTCTGACTTTGAGGTGCAGTGGCAATTTACCACGTTTCTTTGGCCCGAATGTCGCCCAAGCTTGTGTAACTCTACGTTCCATTTCCACGATTTGGTTTTCGTAGCCAAAAAGTTATTTTATGACTGAGATAAAGAAAGTTCCTATGAAATAAGCACTCTTAAGAAGTGGTAGGAAAAGCCAAACGCGCTCTAATGGTGTGCAGAAATCTGGCAGGGAAAACGTGGGGTTGTAACTCCACAATCCTGCGATGGATTACACCGTTATAGTGAGGCCTGCGATCACTTACGGCAGTGCTTTTCAAAGTGGTGGGTTTTCCAAAGTTCCCCCTAAGCGGCCGGGGCCTACCCGCAAGGGGGCCGCGAATACATCAAATAAATATATCTCCGTTAAATAAGTTTAACTGACAAATATGCACATACTTCAAATAAAATTATAAACTCCGTTAAAAATTTTAAAATGATTATAATTTAGAAACTCAAGCATTTTAAAACGTTGCAGTCGACGCGAAACGTCAATTTTTCCACTAAATAATAAACCACTAAATATAATATACTGCGAGTAGGGAAAGATGATATGTTCTAGACCCTCCACCTCCACTTTCGTTTAATTTGTTCTTAAACTGGCACAAGCTTGGATGATGTTCTGCTGGACCGACTTCCCTGTTGCTTGGAGGTGTTTATGTGGTCTATTTAGATCAGATAATACTAGACAGCCAAGACCAGACAGACTATACAGACAAGAGTAGACAGACGAGACTAGACAGACAAGACTAGACAGACAAGCCCAGACCGACAAGACCAAACAGACAAGACCAAACAGACAAGAATAGATAGACAAGAAAAGACTAGACAGACCGATATTTATCTGAATAATTTCCTATGTGTAAGCGAAATTTCTTAAACTTGTCTGTGACCTCGATCGTATTAACTATATAAATATTTAATATAAATAAAAAAGTATTTCTGTTATTAGGTTTAATTTTAAGTGAGTAATTATTTGTTCTTTTTAGGGTACCGTACCGAAAAGGGAACCCTTATAGGATCACTTTGTTGTCCGTCTGTCTGTCTGTCCGTCTGTCCGTCCGTCTGTCCGTCCGTCTGTCTGTCTGTCAAGACTATTTTTCTCAGGAAGGCGTAGAGGTAACAAGTTGAAATTTGTATAAATACTCGGGTCTGCGGTATCTTTCAGCTGTGAAAAAATCAAACTTGTAAGTCAACGCGATCAAAAGATATGACCGTTTATGTCGCATATTTTGCGATTTCACAAGGGAATCAAAACCTATAGGGTACTTCCCGTTGACCTAGAATCATGAAATTTGGCAAGAAGAAGTGTCTTACAGCACATGCCAACGGAAAAATCGGAAAACCGTAAATATGTAGTTTAATTACAAGAAAAATGCGAATTTACTATTAGAAACTTATGAAAATACACTAATGTGTTGCGTGGTATTGTCAGGCACCAGAAGCATATGGGTTGCATACAGTTAGCTCCTCCTAAAGATACCTTACTTACAAGTTTGTACGGAACCCTCGGTGCGCGAGTCACAACTCGCACTTGGCCGGTATTTTTTATTTCCTCATAATTTCTCTTTTCACATCCCCATTTTCCAATTTTACCACAACAGGGCGTTTTTCGTTATCTTCTCGTCCTATTCTTTCCATGGAAACTATTCCCTCCTTTACTCCTAGTTTTTCTTTCAATATCCTCTTTGTATGTGTCCTGTCCGCATGCAAAAACCACAATAGTGTTACGTATGCTCCTTCTTAGACTAAGTTTCGCCTTCTCTTTCAGGTGCTTTATCTCCTTTGATAGACTTACATTTTCGTCTTGTCTTTTTCTTTCTTCGCATTTCGTTTCCTCTTTTAGCTCTTTCATTTCTGGTTCTAGCTTGCTGATCCTTTTTTTGAATTGGTTGTTTTCCTCTCTTATCGCCTTCAACTCGCTTAGGATTTCGTTTTTCCATTTAACTTCCTTCTTTTCCTCCTCTATTTGCCTCCTGTTGATCTCTTAGACCTTCCTTTCAAGCTCCTTATTACCCTTCCTCATTTCTTTTATCTCTTGCAGAATCATTATCATTAACTTTTCCTCGGACTCTTAACCCTTTTCCGCTTTTGGGCTAGGCTCTTTTTAACGCTTAGGAGTGGGCGATCTTGACATTTTTGCGCATCTTTCGAACGGGCCTCTTGACTCGCTAGCCGTCTATCTTGACAGACCAGAAAGTTACGTCAGCTGCTATTGAACCGAAGTAATATTAAAGTTTGATTCGATTGCTTTATAAAATATTTAATAAAGTTTATGCCTCCGCGACTTGAATCCGGGTAGGGTTTCTGGTTCGGATATATCCGAACCGCAAAACCGCGGTTTTCTGTTCAAAAACCGAAACCACATAACCGGCATAAAGAACCGCGGTTTTCAGTTTTATCTAAAAATAAAATTAACATTAAATTAGTGTTCTTTCGTACTACAATGTATATAAGCTTTAAAAGTCCAACATATGTACTTGCTAAGTTAGGTTTTATATATTTGCTCACGTTGCGGTATAGATACTTTTATGACAATTTATTGTATTTTAGATTAGTTTGCATCATTGTATCATTAAAATACAGCATTTAATTGAAAATGTTAATTTTCAATTGATATCTAACTCTAAAAGAAACTTTATCTCAGTAAGCGTAGCAGTAACAACATTAAGCCGCGATGATTCTAACATATTTAGGGCACAAGCTGTAATAGGATTCTTGGAAAAGAAATTAATTGGTGGAGATATAAGCGAAGCTTTAATGAAAAATATCATGGAACGTTTGAAGACCCGTGAAAATCTGGAATTAACAGAATTGGCTAGATGCTTATTAGATCCTTCGAAAGTTCCAACAAAGTTTGCTTTAATATTGGCCGTAAATCTTTTAGAACGACTTTATCCAGGCAACAATAAGGTTGAAGTTGAAGGTGAATGTTCGGAAAATTCAAAAGAATTAGAAGAAGTAAGCAATCCAAACTAACACTTTGCAAGACGAAGTTCAAAAAGCTATTCAAGTATTAAACAAAAATACTTATATGCAAACCAGTCGCTCTCATAATTCCATGAAACAGGAGTTTGCTAAATATAAAAGAACTTCTGAGAGAACAAAAACATAAAATATTTTGTTTCAAGCACTCTCAACAAATCAAGCTACATATACCTACGCCGAAAGTTCAATTTCCCTAAGCTCCAACTTTTGTACATAACTAAGATCTCGTTTATACGACAAACATTTAGCTTCTTAAAATATTATTATTTAAATTTAAAATAAACTTACCCTTTCAAACTCGTCATCACCGATATGGCCAAAATTTACAGTATATGTAGGGCTTGACTATAAATGAAAGTGACGCAAGCGGAAGGGCCAGATGGCCATTTTTACGCCGACCGGTTAGTTACCGACAACTTATAAGCCCGCTATGTTAGCATAAACTTCAATGGCCGGCCAGCGCAGCGGTAAGAGCTCGGGTTCATAGTACGAGGATCGCTGGTTCGATTCCCCGTGGGGACGCTTTTTTTTATTTACAATTTTGAAAATGACTTTATTTTATTATTTATTATTGTTTAACTTTTATTTATTACTATTTTTTATTTATTACTATTATTTATTATTGTTTAATTGTAATTATTAATTTGTCAATTTAATTATTTTATTAGTAAAAAAAGCGTGATCCCCCAACCCCCCCCCCTGGCTACGCCCATGAGTCAAGCCCTACATATACTGTAAATTTGGGCCAAATCGGTGATGACGAGTTGACAGGGCCCCCTTGTTAGTTTTATTTCAAATTTTATTTAGTTTACATTTTTACTTTTCTAATTAAACAAACATTAATGTGTAAAAAACTTTATATTCATCGATATAATATTTCAGCTTTTACTTACAATTAGTTGCACCTGTATTTAAACACTAATCTATTTAAGTTTCAGTGTGTATTCTATATTTTTCATTATTTACTTATATTATTATTATATATATATATATATATATATATATATATATATATATATATATATATATATATATATATATATATATATATATATATATATATATATTACCTATATTAGTTATACATTTGAATTACGTTTACAGCGTTCTCTAACAGAGTCAAGAAACTAGACTAGATCTTTTATAGAAGAAGTAAATAATTTCAAATGATTAGAAATTTTGAAATGTGAAATGTAAAACTTGAAAAACAAAACTGTTATATGTTAATTAATATACCATATATTCAAAATATCTAGTTCCATCACTCTTCAAATATCAGACGCTACTACAGAAAATTCTTAAAATCCGAATCCGAAACCGAAACGGCGAATTTTAATTTTCAAAAACCGAAAACCGCGGTTTTGAAAAAGTACGGATAATCAGAAACCTTAAACCCGGGCCATACGAGTTGGAATTCGCGCACTCTAACTAATCGCTATTAGGACTTTCCGAATTCAGTATGAAATAAAATAAATGCTCTATTAACGCAAAAACTCCTAAACATAGTGACGTTGAGAGTTGAACCCACGTGGTCGCACCACGTGTTCACCAAATGGCGACACTAACTCAGGGCCCGATCTAGCTATTTAGCCGCTCCGGGCAAAACTAATATTCGCCGCCCTTTACACCACCGTCGCCCTGGTGTTTACCACATAAGTTACCACATGAGCTTGCTATTCCAAAGAAATGTGATATTGCTGGAATTGTATAATACTCACCTATGTTAGTCTACGAGGGCTTCTGAACAAGCATACAAAAGTTCATGAGAGTATGTATGTATAAGTATGTTTATAAGGATATATGTATATGTTAAAGAATTTCTCAAAAACTACTGAATGGATTGAAATATTTTTTTTAACGACATAATATTATCTTTCAATTTCGTCATCATCATCATCAACCTGTTTCGACTTAGTGCTGGGCATAGGCTTCTTTTACTTTGTGCCTAGGTATGACCCTGTAACTTACCCTTTAACAACAAATATTTTTTTTATTACTCATGCGGGATAAGTACTATTTTACGCACGTTTTTTCGGGCGATAAATGGCTCTTTATTCATTTGCGTGCGACAAGTATGAATAAAAGCATGCAAATTGTCATTGTCATGGAGACCAATTGAATAAGTTAAAAAGATTAGGAACAAACTGTTATAATATTAAGTTAAGGTTCATACGTTACGTATAAAAAAACAAAAGAAATGATTTGTTTCTAAATTTAATGCAAGTAAAAATAACACATTATTATGTAACGATACAAAACGAATCAGTCATTATTAAAAATAATCAAATTAGGTAAATAAAACATTTTTCCTGTAAATATTAAACTCTACCTCGTAATTAAAATAATTTTCTTCGCACTTTTTGCTCCGCAAAATCTTTAATAATTTCTAATAAATTTATACTGTCGCAAATCTTGTGTTCTATCGAAATCATAGCCAATCCAGACAATCTATTCTGTGTCATGGTCGATCGCAGATAATTTTTTATTATTTTTAATTTGGAAAAGCTTCTTTCACCACTTGCAACTGTAACTGGTAAAGTTAAAAGAATCCTGAGCGCAATACTGATATTTGTACCAAATCTTAAATCTGTTATGAATTTTAAAACGTCTTGAGGAGACAAATTACTGTTTAAAAACATACAAAGAACTGATAACTCATCTGAAAGGTTTATTGCATTCACATCACATGAGTTGTCGTGGGTTAAAATAGTCTCCAGATTCTTACAATGCTCTAACAATTCATATTTTGAAAGTTCTCTTAAGGCATATATGATATATAAAAAAGCAAAATAGTTACTATGCTCAGTAATCTGGGAAAACCTTAACTCTAAGGAGTTTATAGCTGTATCTATAATGTGAAAAAATACTTCGATTTTATATTTTTGACGAGGTTCAATGATTGGTTCGTGACTACACTCGTAACCAAATTTCTTTTGGGATCAAGCACGAAGTTTCGACAAATTTTCAAAGTCTGACACCTCGCAATCAATTTCAGCAGATAAGACTTTTGCGTCTTCA
Source organism: Phosphuga atrata (assembly GCA_944588485.1). NCBI lineage: Eukaryota > Metazoa > Arthropoda > Insecta > Coleoptera > Silphidae > Phosphuga > Phosphuga atrata. The sequence continues at coordinate 33,626,403 of OX155905.1, read as the reverse complement.
AGAACTTGAGTAAAATACTCATCTGAACGTGAGGTTTAAAGAAATCTTGAGTATTTTTAAGTATTTTAATAACAGAAACGAAATCAAAATTTTTAATTTGCATTAATTTACTAACCCGATTTATCCGATTCAAAGTTTCGTACCAAATTATTATGGAACATAAAAATTTAAACTGTTTAATTTGGTTCAACAAACCCGAAGCTTTGTCTCGTGTAGAGGTATCCGTATCTGTGTTTTGGTAAACACTAAACAATGCATCGTACACTTGTCCTATTTGATGTCTTAGTGGTTTTATTGCCTCGTTTCGACTTTCCCATCTCGTTTTACTAAGTGGTTTTAGAGTAAAATTTTGTACATTCTTCAAAAGAATTGACCATCTCAATGTTGAAGAGGAAAAGAAAACATATATTTTTTGCACAGTACTAAAAAAATGTGTTCCATGTCGTTTACCACTAAGTTTAAAAAATGACTACTGCAAGGAACATAAAATGCCCGTGGATTGATGTTTTTTATCCTGGCTTGGACGCCACTTTGAATACCTTTCATATTAGATCCATTATCATACCCTTGCCCTCTTATGTTTTCTAAAGACAATCCAAGTGCTGATAATTGTTCTAGGATAATTTCTGTTAGTGTCAGACAATTTCTGACGTTCTTGAATAGAAATATACCTACTTACGAGGGTCATCTGCTCAGTTTTGCTAACGTCCGGAGTACAATCTAAGATAATAGAATAATATTTCCATTTAATGATAGCTTCCAGAATATGTTTTTTATGCTGTTTGAAATTGTATCAATAAACTCATTTTGAATAGTTTTACTTAAGTAGATTGCTTTTCTCTCCTCTTACTTCAAAACTCTGCGTACATGTTCCTGCATAACAGGATCAAATTCGGCTAACAACTCTACTAGTTTTAAAAAATTACCGTTGTTATGTTGATATAGATTTTCAGAAGTACCTTGAAAAGCCAAGCAGTTTTTGGCTAACATTTTGATGATTGAAGCAATACGTAACAAAACTCCATTCCAGTGTTCTATTTCTGATTTAATTATTCTTTGTGACTCGGCATCTATCGTATGAGATGATTTCAGCCTACGTGAAAGTTCGACCCATAATTTTACAGCTTCTACATGGTTTCGTGATGTCTCATGAGATTTAAGTATATCGCCTACATGCTTCCAATTTTTGTAGCCAGCTTCAGATAGACCGGAAGCTGTAGTTGTATTAAATATTTTGCAGCAAAAACAATATACCGAATTTTTTGCCACAGAATATACAAGCCAATCTCTCAAAATTTCTTCACCGTTGTTAAGCTATCTCTTATAATATACCTTCGTAACCTTCGACCATTGTTATCCCGTGGAACTTCAAATTCATACAGTGGGTCAGGAAAACCTCTATTTACCAAATATATTCTTTCGGCATCTGTTAATCTAACGGGCCACGTGGCTGGGTCGACATCTAAAAATGACGTTGATCCTGCAGAAACACTTGTAGTTGCACCATCAGCTACAATAGCGCTTGACCCAGAAGTAGAAGCATCAGGTTCACAGATTATATTGGGATCGGGCGTATGTTCATCATATGATTTAAACGAAGCCGTAGCTACTACATCGGTTTCTCGTATGGGTGACGTTGGTTTGTTAAGTTTAAATCGTTGAATTAATTTTGATAAATTTTGCTATATAGAAATAAATTGGACTTTCAAAACGGAAATAGGCTACTTTTTACCGCAGAAAAGTTACTCATTTCTTGCGGACAATGTTAAATTAAAACCAGGGTTGAGATGATTTTAAACACTTGATTTTAATCAGTGATTTAAATCGCGATTAAAATCAAGTGATTTTTTAAAAAAAATCGTTGATTTAAATCAATACCTTTTTTGACAACAAAATCAACCAAAAAATGTCAAGTGACTTCACTAATCTTTTGTGTAAGTAGCATAAAAATTGAAATTCAATTGAAATTGTAACCGAAATTAGATTTACTAGTACAATTACAGTAGGTACATTTACAATTTTTTCAAATTTAAAAATACCATTAAAAATATCATCAAAAATCAAATTTCAATTATAATTGCAACTTATAAATTATTTTCACTCTTCAGATTCCCAGCAAATTTGAAATTTTTATTTTCACAAAAATATGATTTTTTTTTTAATTCCATTAAAAATTACCATATAAATTAAAATTATATTTAAATTGACACTCTGAATAAGTACATTAAAGACTTTTAGGAGTCTCCAGTCGCCAAAATTCGTAGGGTGATGACAAAAAATAATTATGTAACCAGTAAGAACACAAATATCAAAATATGTTAAGTGACTGCGACTACAGCAAAACCAAACGGTTTTTGTCAATTTTAAGTCGTAGATTTTTTAAAATTTTTCATTGTTGATTTGAATGTGACTAATATTGATAATTTTAGAAGAACTGAAAGAAATTTTAGAAGAATATAGTGAAAATATAATTAAAATAAGCAATGAGGTTTTTTTTTAATAATAATAACCGACTTCCAAAGAAAGAAAGATTGGAATATGTAGATGAATAAAAAAAATCTGATTTAAATCAAATAAATCCGATTTAAATCAAATAAATCAGATTACTTTGATTTTTTTTTTAAATCATGATTTTTATCAACCCTGATTAAAACTACTTTCTAGCTTAAAATTACGTATTTTTTTACGTACTACAGATTTTTTCTATAAAATAGGTACTTAGTAAATTCACACGAATCACACGCGCACTTAAATATGTATTGTTAATTGTCGGATTAATCTACCACCAATATTCACACCACTTTTAAATTTAAAATACAACTTGTAGACTTGAGATATATTTCTTGAGTGATTTCTTAAGTGTCGCTGTGTCGAAATTAGTAACTTTTTTTATGGCTTCCCCTAGACTATTTACAAATATGGCACGTTCTGTAATTCGGCGCTCTGGGAAAACTATTTTGTATAATATTTTGAAATATATATAATAACTATAATATTTTTTTATATATCTAATTATTTTGTATAATATTTTTTCAGTTATTTTTATTTAATACTATGTGTTCTTAGTATGTACCTACTTATGTAAATATTTTTTATATGTAGAGGTACATATTTTATTATTTCTGAACGTTTGGACTTCGTGCAACTCGGCGCCCTCAATTTTGCCGCCCCTCATTTTTGCCGCTCTGGGCATTTGCCCGGCTGGCCAATGGCCAAAATCTACCAATAACACACAACTTAGTTCCCTTTTCAGAATGATTTTATCTTTTACATCAGCTCCACACTATATTCCAGCTTTTAGAATTAATTTTAAGATTTGTTTTCGCCTTTAACCGTAGTCACTAGCCACACTTCACTACGCACATGCGAGTCCAACTTTCACAGTCGACAGCTCGAACAAGACTAGACAGACAAGACTAGATAGACAAAACTAAAGAGACAAGACTAAACAGAGAAGACAATAAAGATAAGAGTATACACAAGACTATAAAAGTATTTTTTATTACTCATGCGTGAAAAGTACTTCTTGACGCACGGTTTTTAATACGAGAAATGCCACTTCTCGTTGTATTTCCACATAACCTGGATAACGCACACAAATATTCAATATAACTAGGTTACATTAAAATAAAAACATAAATAAATAAAATAAACGCAATCAAGACCTTAATATTAAAAAAGTGACGTGAAGGTGTCAGAAATTTTTTTCATTACAAATTAATAATCAAAATTTAAAGAAAACGTTTAAAACTGATTGTGAGTGTAAATTCTATGGTGATACAGGAGAATTCTTATGACAAATCCACACCACCGGAGACTCAAAAAGCAAATTCTTCATTTTTTATTCCATTGTTTTGTATGGCCCTTGGATCCCAAACTTGTAAGATACATCCCCTCGCATGAGTAATAAAAAATATTGTTTATAACACGGGCGTTATTCTCAATTGCCCTCTCGAGCGAATGTCCGCAATCAATTCGTTCGTACGCCCAATTTCGCTCTCGCGTGGAAATTACAACTTTCCGCCCTAGTTACAAAATATACTATTATTATGCACTTAAATGGATATATTTGACCCATGGGAGGATCGAACCCGTGAGTTTGAACTTATTTGCGCAGGAATATATTTGTATATAATTATAAAACTCATTTGTGAAACTTACACCGAGTGTTTTAATTTATAATTATATATTTTTTGTTACAATGTTTCACCTAGCGCCTACAGCTGAATCTTTAAATTTTATGAATATATTTGTAGTTTAAACTAGATTAAAAAAAGCTAGTGGCCCATGAGGGGATCGAACCCGCGACCTTCGCGTTATTAGCACGACGCTCTAACCAACTGAGCTAATGGGCCAGTTGTAACATTTCGAAAATTGTATGCTTTTCAAGATCTGGTTTTATTTAGGTTATGTTAAACTTAGGATATATTACTTTTTACACTTTTATCTTTATTACAGATTAGATCTACATTGTATAAGTTATAATTTCAAATTTGCTTTGTCTTACTAAATTTAAGAATTAGATGATATTTTAAAATATTTCAATGAAATAATTGAGGCTGATCTATTAAATAAGTTGCCTAGTTAATACCAGTTATTAGAAAACAGATAATCTTAAATAATCTTGAGAAGGAAGGAAAAGTATTGGCCGCTTAGACTTACTATTGCTACGTAGATGGCAGCACAGCCTTGTCTTATTTATCTCTCTACCGTGCGATCCAAAAAGAAGGATAAAATGGGTATGAAAAAATAATCTTGGCTATTATGTAATTATTGTCCAATAAGAGGTTATATTAGAATGTGGAATTAAGTGGTGATGATAGGACAATGAACAGTTTGTTCTTTCATTATCCTATCGTCACCAGTTAATTCCAAATTTGAAGATAATCTTCGCTTACTTTATACAATTACATATCTCAAATCAAAATTGAATTACGCGAAACTTGATAAATGGATCAAATTGTGTTGTGCAACCATTGCTAGACAAAACTTAAGGAGAAAAATAAAATTTTAGACCTTTTCATGGCTCAATTTCCGCCCTGTTATACGTCAAAAAGTGCCCGAACTTGACTCTAACAAAAATTAGCACTTTAAACCTTAACCCTTTGCGGTCCACGACGTTTGTGTTGCGAGAACCCAGCAGGTCCGCGTAGTTTCTGCGTGCAGAAAGCCCGCCATTCACGTCAGTTAAACTGATCAGTTGAACTGACGTACATCCAAAAACTGAATGTGTGTGAAATTTTTAGCTGACGGCACACCACGGATTTGCTGGGCGCTCCATAAAGGATCTCACAGACCGGCGCGGAAGTTTCGCTACCGCGACCGGTGCGTTATCGAGGCGGACCGATTGACGTGGCGGCTTATGTAAATGTTCAAATCAAGAGGCACGATTTCCGCCATAGCCGCGGTAGTGCAGCGTTGCACGACAAGAACGCTGCACTACCGCGGCTATGGCGGAAATCGTGCCTGTTGATTTGAACATTTACATAAGCCGCCACATCAATAGGTCCGCCTCGATAACGCACCGGTCGCGGTAGCGAAACTTCCACGCTGCATGCGCGGTCAGTTTCGCTGTCGCCCTGTTTTGAAATGGCGATTACACAGAAGTTTATTCATAATTTTAGAAAATATCCTATATTGTATGACCTGGATGATGAAAACTATAAAATTATAACGAGAAAAGACGAAATTTGTAAGCAGATAGTATTAGAATTGGAAGAAAATGCCGACATTTAAAAATGTTGAAAATTAAGTTAGTTGATTTTATGAACCCACATTGTTTTTCCTTTATTTCTTAAATGAGTTTTAGGTGTTTTAGAAATCAAAAACAAATAAAAAATAACAAACTGACCGATTTTCTTCTTCTGTTGCTTTGGAATAATTTTTTTTTGCAAAACTATAATTTATTTGTTTTTGCAGTGAGACAAAGAAGTTATATATCAAATTTTTGCAAATTTATTAAACTTCAATAATCTGTTAAAACCATTTTTTTAGCTTTTTTAGTTTAGAAGTAACATCCAAAAATGTAAAGACAGTTTTGGAATCCGTTGTTTTTTTGGCAAAATTGTAATTCATTTGTTTTTGCGGTGAGACAAAGAAGTTATATTAGATTTTTGCAAATTTATTAAGCTTTAATAATCTGTTAAAACCATTTTTGTAGCTTTTGTGGTTTTGCAGTTACAGCCAAAAATGTAAGGACAGTTTCGAATTCAATTTGTTTTGGCAAAACTGTAATTCATTTGATTTTGCAGTGAGACAAAGAAGTTATATATCAATTTTTTGCAAATTTATTAAGCTTTAATAATCTTTGAAACCATTTTTGTAGCTTTTTTGGTTTTGCAGTTACAACCAAAAATATAAGGACAGTTTTAGAATCCATATTTTTGGCAACACTTGTAATTCATTTGTTTTTGCAGTAAGACAAAGAAGTTATCTATCAAATTTTTGTAGATTTATTAAGCTTTAATAATCTGTTAAAACCATTTTTGTAGCTTTTTTCGTTTTGATGTTACAACCAAAAATGTAAAGACTGTTTTGCCATCAATTTTTTTTGCAAAACTGTACAGTTTGCAATACTAATATTAGCAGAGCTTCTTCCTCTGAGGAACTCATGACTATACACCTAAAAATCGCGTTTTGGTGTGGGCATGACCATTTCGCTGCCGCGCCGCTAGAGAATTTTTCGCTGCGTAAATTTCGCGACGCAAACGCTCCGCGCCGGTCTGAAGGAGCCTTAAATCCGCTGCTCCAGTTCGTTTCATCAAGCCAAACTGACCGCGCATGCGTTTAGTCAATGCAATAATTGAAGAATTTATAGAAAAATAGTTTGAAATATGTAGATTCGTCCATTCTCAAATAGTTACGCCAGTCACTCGCTTTCAGTGACAAGTCATTATAACAAATTAATATGAGATAACTGATATTTCTTTTATTGTCAAATAGAATTACTAATCTTGAATGAAACAATAAATAGCATTACTTAATAGTTTATAAACTTGTATCCCTATAATTTAGGTTTACAATTTATAGATTTTCATAGTGTGATAACGCTTGAAACAGTTTCCTAAGTGCATCGCGGGGTTGCTTGGACACGTCTCACAAAAACAATTTGTTTTGACGTCTTCCACCTTCCACTGATCGATTGGAGCATACGATACAATCTTTTTTTGAACTTTGGGCAATTATATGAAGTTTTCCATTCATCCGATCATTACTAGAGAGTGATCGCCGTTTTCTCTCGTCATGAAAGTTGCCTACTAGCTGTTTTACAAAGCATTTCCGATATTGGTAATGGGACATTACATTTTCTTTGCGACCTTGCTTAACAGTTTTATAGAGGATATAAGAATTCACTATACATATTTCCATTCCCCAAAAAACAATTTTCGCCACCACTTTCTATTTCTTCAAAAAACAGTAAGTGGCTGCATAATAGTCAGCGCGATCAATACCCCCCATTGAAGATGTATAATTCAACACAACCTGTGGCTTTTCTAACAATATCTAACACCACCTTGCAAGATTCTTTTTCGTTCAACAGATCCAGCATGATCCCAAGTCGAAAGAATAGTCATAACTCTCTTATCTCTCCAAGCTAAGAGCATTGTGTTTTCCCCCTTCTGTATGCAATGGATTTATGCATAGCTAATTTAGGTTTCTTCATTTCTATGGGAATACCTTTTCGGTTTGGCATGATAGTTCCAGTTAGATGACACTTTAATTTCAATTGTTCTTCAGCTAATGCAATGCTGGTGAAGTATTGGTCGGTGAATAAATGGTAACCAGTGGCAGTTGGATTATCGCTCAATAACTGATGATATAAATGCACTGGAATCCTAGTAGATACTGGAAGGTCCATCTCATCAATGACTTTGTTGTTATACTTTCAAAATAAGGTAAAATCGAATATATGTACTCCGTTGCTAAATCAGCCAAACCATAAACGCGGATTCCCCACTTTGTCGGCTTTTTCCGATTGTGAATGATAAAAGATACCCTTCCCTTGAATTTTACTATTGATTCATCCACGCAGATGTCTTTCCTTGTTGTCTAAATGTTCTCTAAATTTTGAATCTATGTGTTCTAAGAAACCACTGATATGCTGAATTTTTGTTTTTGGATCCCTGTTTGTGCTGTCAGGAGGTGTACTGGTATGTAGCATCCAAAAAATTTCTAAAAATCTGGACCTGGTGAAAACTTCTGCGAAGAATGGGATTCTGCTTACGGCATCTGAGCACCAATAGTCTTTGATATTTCGAACTGTCATTGTACCCATGTTCACAATAACGCCAATGAACCCCAAAATTCCTGTTTCTCAATATTTTTCACTGTATGCCAAATCGAATACGATGATAATTCTTTTCCATCTAGTACATGGTGTGGTGTGTGATGAACACGCTGCTCACAACGGGAAACTTTCCGGCCAGATGGAAAAGCGCAAAGCTCGTTCTCATCAAAAAAGGAGATAAAGAAATAGGAAACCCCACATCCTATAGACCTATTTGCCTACTCGGGAATGTAGGGAACTATGTGTCGGGAAAACTCTTATAGCAACTTTTGCTAAGCAGAATAAAAGGAGAACTTGAGGTTGGACATGGTTTGTCAGCAAAACAATTTGGCTTCAGTCAAGGAAAATCCACAATTGACGCGCTAAGATCAGTCATAGAGATTGCCGAAAAGGCAAAGTCTAGCACGCAAAGAACAAAGAAAGGTTAGCAACGCACGCAGTCGTTGCTAACCTTCGATGTTAGAAACGCATTTAACAGCGCTAGCTGGAAAAAGATCATGGAAGGCCTAACATCAAAGCGGTATATCACCGTATCTGCTACGCATGGTGAGGAGCTACCTTAGCGATAGAAAGTTAATACTAAAAGGGGCTCGAAAAACGGAAGAAAGAAGCATCAGCAGCGGTGTTCCACAAGGTTCGACATTAGGCCCAACCTTGTGGAACGTCTTATATGACGATGTGCTGATATTAAGACTGCCATTGGGGGCGACAGTGATTGGCTTTGCAGACGACTTGGTTCTAGTGGTAACAGCCAGAACAGAAGAAGGATTGATGCAGACAGCAAACCACGCTATAGAGCAAATCATTAACTGGATGAAATCCAAAAGCCTCAATCTAGCGCCAGAGAAAACTGAGGCGCTCCTTCTCATAGGACAAAAAAAGGTCCAACCAATATCTTTCCGTTTTAAAATTTAAAATTGAAAAACTGACAATAATCCCCAAGTGTCAAATAAAATACCTGGGCATAGTAATAGACAAGGCATTATCTTTCACACCGCACATAGCAGAAGCTGCAGCAAAGGGGATGAGGACAATGGCAGCAATACAACAACTAATGCCTAACATTGGAGGATCCAGGAGCTGTAAACGCCGACTGCTCAGCTACGTAGTAAAGGCCACTATGATGTACGGAGCACCAATATGAGCCAAAGCACTGGGAAAACAGAGCACTATCCAAAAGCTCCTTGCAATGCAAAGACAAATGGCTCTGAGAATCTGTAGCGCTTACTGCACAATATCAAGTGAGGCAGTCTTTACCATCGCGGGTATCGCGCCAATCGACTTGCTTGTGGAAGAGCAAAGAAAACTGCAGGAGACAGGTCGCAGCAAACTTAAAAAAAAATGGCCAGGAAACACTTAATTGAAGAATGGCAGCAAAAGTGGAAGCAAGGCATTAAAGGAAACCAGACTTCTTATCCCTGAACTTCAACCCTGGATAGACAGAGAGCATGGTGAAAATAGCTACTATCTCACCCAAGTATTGTCCGGCCACGGCTGTTTTAACGCTTACTGCATCAAATTGGCAGAGCCTCAGACGACCAGTGCATATACTGCGGAGAAACAGATACTGTGAGCCATACAATCTTTGACTGTTCTCGATGGGAAATAGAAAGGCATGAAATTACAACCAATTGAGAAATACCACTCAACCCGAGAACGATAATTGGACATATGCTCAAAGCAAAAGAAAACTGGATTAAGACACAACAATATATTCATTATATCATGGAATCCAAAACAACAGATGACACGAAAGAACAAAAGATAAAGAGAAATTAAATTTAAATAAGTCACCCGTAACTCCGAGGCCATGCGACTAGCAGTACCAGAGTTTACGGCAGTGTTTCCAGGGGGGGGGCCCACTACGTCCCTCAAAAAAAAGTGCATGGTGTGAGTACTCATTCGTTTTTGAAACTAAATCATCTATGAGTTCTTCAGTGGAATACATTTTTTAAAAATCCAGTGGTTCCACAATCGAAGAGGAAACTTGCGGTCCGGCAACTCGTGGTGAAACATCAAAAGTAAATCTTTCTGGAATATTGAAGCTATCACTCACGTCATTCCACTTATCAATATCATCATTCATGTCACTATCACTGAGAACCCGAAGTCTGCACCTCTTGCGAAAAACTATATCACTTCCACTACATCCGCCACTTTCATACTCAACCTCATTATCGCAAATTTTTGAATTATCGGAGATATAAAAATCGCTGTCGTCTTTACTCTCAGCCAATATTAAATTTTCTTCACTCTCGTTCATATTCGGATGAATAGAAAGGGTGGCATTTAATAAAAACTTACTTGAGAACTGTAATAAGTTTGTAACCGTTTGGGTGAATCTGACATATGAGATATCATACGTTCAGCGCCCCCTGTGTTCAAACTAACGGAAAATTCAAACTAACGGAAATTGACATAAAACTTCTAGTGGCGTGTAAAAAACGCCACCATAGCTACAGATTTGAACAAAATGGATGGTTAGATTAGGTCTTAAGAGGAGCAGATCTTTCAAGACCACATATCGAGCGGCAGCGCGAAAACAATTTCAAACAATTTTTATATACCCCCTTCAAATTTATTTCCCCTACACCATTTTGTCTTGCCTTAATGCGTACATTTGGTTGCCTATATCTATGATATCCTATAAGTCAGATTAACCCACGGGTTAACGTTTTATGCTCGCGAAACCAAAAACTGCAAGTTAGTTTTGTCTTTTATGTACGTATTGCAATGCGCTATGACTCGTACCCGTCGAGTGGATTCGGTGAGCAGTCGTGAGCAGTTCGCTGGGTCCTATAACAACAAATAACGGTCCAACAACTACACGTATATATGTCCCCACTGCAGAGCCAAAGGTCCTGTCACTACCTGGACACATGTCCCCGTTAGGGAGACAGCGGACCGCAAAGGGTTAATATTTCACAAACGGATTTCTTGATCGAAAATTTGTTTTCACAAGCCTGTAATATTTTTGACCTACCCAACGACACGTTACACCATGGGGTAGACGAGAAAAAAGAACGTCCTCACTTCTTTGGGGTAAAGGAGGTACCCTAAAAACTCAAGATTTTATTTTACCACTTTGCCCGCGTGACATCTCTATATCCATGTCAAATTACAGCTTTATATTTCTAAAAGTCTCAGAGCTAAACTGCGGACAGACGGACGGACAGACATATCGAAACTATAATGGTTCCTTGTTGATAACAACGGAACCCTAAAGGAGGTACCCTAAAAACTCAAGATTTTATTTTACCACTTTGCCCGCGTGACATCTGTATATCCATGTCAAATTACAGCTTTATATTTCTAATAGTCTCCAAGCTAAACTGCGGACAGACGGACGGACGGACAGACATATCGAAACCATAATGGTTCCTTGTTGATAACAACGGAACCCTAAAAAGGTCTATTGTGCAAACTCCGAGAGACAAAACTAAATGGAGAATATTGAGTTGTGCAAACTTTAAAAGATCTAACCTAACCTTGATAGAGAAAATTAAAAAGACAAAATACAAATACATAGTAACTCTGAATTGAAAATTGCACTGTGTTTTGTTAGCACCTATTATGTGAAAATATTATATAACTTGTGAAGTTATATAAATCTAAACACTTTACACAATAAATAGCTATTTATTTAGTTTTGATAAAATTAGTTAATTACAACAACATTGAATTCGTAGGAAAAAATCGTTGCAGTAAATATTTGTGATGACAAGTGTGTTTAGTAAATCTAATTCGGGCTTAGCGACAGAATTTATTAATAAAAAAAGTTCAGAGAAATGTTCTTTCTCGCAGCCGAAGTTTGTGGAATGCATTAGCTGCGATTGGTATATTCGGTCTGATTTGACACTTTCGTTGTCAATTACATGATCTCGGTGTCTGTTTCTGTCATCTCGTGATTAATCCGAGGAATTCTCGTCTTCCACATAAATTCCGATTTCATGCCCGCCTGACATTTATCATTTCTATTTTCATTGGCCGCGTGCTCTCTCGACTCGCTATTTCCGTCCTTGCTGGAAATTTCAGCCGGCCAGGTACAAAATTCTTACCCACTCGAACACACAATCATTTTCCAAAAATTATCAAATTTCACAATAAAATCTACAAATATTCACAAAAACTTTTATTTACTCTCAAAAACATATTAACATCGACTAGCATAAATATTGATTGTGGAAATAATTACTTATACCGGATAGTGGATAGAACAATATATTCTCTTCAAGAGAGCATGGTAGATGTGCAGTTTAGGAACCCTTGTGTGTCAGTTTAAAAAAGTAAATTGGCGCATTTCTGTTATAGTATTTTCTTCAACCCTATCCCCCACCCATCCCCAGAAACTTTCAAACCACCCCCGAAACTAAACCCTGGCTACGCCCATGCCTTATACAGTACAATCTCGTTAATTCGGCCGTTGCACAGTGGGGCCAAATATAAGAATTCTTGGCAAAACTAATTTTAACTAAGTTTAGAATATTAATTGATTAATTCAACATTTTTAAATAATAATACGAAGTGTAATACTGTAAGAAACCAAAGCGTTGGTTAATCGGACGATACGTTCAGTAATCCGGCGGTCTGGAGACCGCTCGCGCTCTTCCCTCTCACCACTCATTCTGATAATCCGGCTGTTGCATATGGAACCATATGTTTCGGATTATCGATATTATACTGTATATCATATTGCCTAAGTCTATGTATTCTTTGTTGTCTAATCTCTTGCCCATCTAGTCTTCTCTGTCTAGTCTACCTTGTCTTGTCCGTATAGTCTTGTAGCCATGTTTTTCAGTCTCTTAGTATTGTTATTGCATGCTTGACTATTTGGTCTAGTCGATAGGAGTGAACTAAATAATAAAAAAATAAATAAGATCCAATAATGTTTCTCAATAATAATTTCGAATGCAGTCTATGTTCCCTGACTAATAGTCTACACCTGTTCGTTGCTGAACCTTGTTACTTTGTAGTTAGTGTGAATGGTCTGTCTGTGCTTCATGAATGGGGTTGCAGTCTTTATCTTGACTTCATCGCCTTCATAAATAACTCAGTGAGAAGATTAGTCTAAATTAACATTAAAGATGTAACCAAGTAGAATTAATTAATTTTGGATTTTCAAGTGGTTAATGGCTTCGAAAGGTTGCGAGTTTTGTTTAATGGTTGGGGAACGTTCAACCTGGCGGAATAGTGTGCGAAAATAATCCTTGAAAATGTATTTTTTGCAGTTTATTTTCGTTGGCAAAATCATCGGTGGAATGTTGGAAAGCTTTTTTCCGGGAACAATTTAATTTTAGTTTAAACAGGATTAGACAGACTAGACTAGACAAACAAGACTAGACAGATAATACTAGACAGACGAGACTAGAGAGACAAGACTAGACAGACAAGACTAGACAGACAAGACTAGACAGACAAGACTAGACAGACAAGACTAGACAGACAAGACTAGACAGACAAGACTAGACAGGCAAGACTAGACAGACAAGACTAGACAGACAAGACTAGACAGACAAGACTAGACAGACAAGACTAGACAGACAAGACTAGACAGACAAGACTAGACAGACAAGACTAGACAGACAAGACTAGACAGACAAGACTAGACAGACAAGACTAGACAGACAAGACTAGACAGACAAGACTAGACAGACAAGACTAGACAGACAAGACTAGACAGACAAGACTAGACAGACAAGACTAGACAGACAAGACTAGACAGACAAGACTAGACAGACAAGACTAGACAGACAAGACTAGACAGACAAGACTAGACAGACAAGACTAGACAGACAAGACTAGACAGACAAGACTAGACAGACAAGACTAGCCAGACAAGACTAGACAGACAAGACTAGACAGACAAGACTAGACAGACAAGACTAGACAGGCAATACTAGACAGGCAATACTAGACAGACAAGACTAGACAGACAAGACTAGACAGACAAGACTAGACAGACAAGACTAGACAGACAAGACTAGACAGACAAGACTAGACAGACAAGACTAGACAGACAAGACTAGACAGACAAGACTAGACAGACAAGACTAGACAGACAAGACTAGACAGACAAGACTAGACAGACAAGACTAGACAGACAAGACTAGACAGACAAGACTAGACAGACAAGACTAGACAGACAAGACTAGACAGACAAGACTAGAGAGACAAGACTAGACAGACAAGACTAGAGAGACAAGACTAGACAGACAAGACTAGACAGACAAGACTAGACAGACAAGACTAGACAGACAAGACTAGACAGACAAGACTAGACAGACAAGACTAGACAGACAAGACTAGACAGACAAGACTAGACAGACAAGACTAGAGAGACAAGACTAGACAGACAAGACTAGACAGACAAGACTAGACAGACAAGACTAGACAGACAAGACTAGACAGACAAGACTAGACAGACAAGACTAGACAGACAAGACTAGACAGACAAGACTAGACAGACAAGACTAGACAGACAAGACTAGACAGACAAGACTAGACAGACAAGACTAGACAGACAAGACTAGACAGACAAGACTAGACAGACAAGACTAGACAGACAAGACTAGACAGACAAGACTAGACAGACAAGACTAGACAGACAAGACTAGACAGACAAGACTAGACAGACAAGACTAGACAGACAAGACTAGACAGACAAGACTAGACAGACAAGACTAGACAGACAAGACTAGACAGACAAGACTAGACAGACAAGACTAGACAGACAAGACTAGACAGACAAGACTAGACAGACAAGACTAGACAGACAAGACTAGACAGACAAGACTAGACAGACAAGACTAGACAGACAAGACTAGACAGACAAGACTAGACAGACAAGACTAGACAGACAAGACAGACAAGACTAGACAGACAAGACTAGACAGACAAGACTAGACAGACAAGACTAGACAGACAAGACTAGACAGACAAGACTAGACAGACAAGACTAGACAGACAAGACTAGACAGACAAGACTAGACAGACAAGACTAGACAGACAAGACTAGACAGACAAGACTAGACAGACAAGACTAGACAGACAAGACTAGACAGACAAGACTAGACAGACAAGACTAGACAGACAAGACTAGACAGACACGACAAGACAGAATAGACAAATGAAATAGCACTTCTGGATTTTCCATGAATTTATCTATCGTGTAAATCGAGGGTAATGTAATTCTAAGTTCAGTAATTCTAAGATTTCTTAAAACTTGTAGAGGCTTGTCTATTTATCTTATTTTTAGGTTTCTTTTTTTTGAGTGTTTAGACTGGATGGCGAAGTAGTAATAACTATTCTTAGCCGCATAAAATAAACACGTAGTGTGGCCGATTTCGCAACTCCCCGAATTCCAATTGCAGCCAGGATTCGGCCGTTTGGACTCCGTCCAATCGCACCCACTTCGCCGAAGATGACTCAAATTCACATCGGACGTGTTTACATACAATTGTTGCTTTGATTTCTTCGCGCTGACTAACTCTGCACATCGAAACGTTCCAATTACTCACAAACGGTTTTCAGATTTCGAATCATTAAAACTAAATACGGAATATACATATATCACTAACTGACTAAATATAGATGGAAATGTTCCAGACAATTGACACGGTTACATTAAAACTAAATTCAAACATAAAAGAAGTAGTAATAGAGTTTTAGCTCAAACTAATCTGGTCATTTAGTTTTGCCCGTCTAGACTTATTCATTTGTCGCTACCAAGAAAAAATGCCCACGTGAAAGAGCAAAACAAACACCGGAAGAAAAAATTAAACTGTTACGTCATCAATACAACCGAGCAGAAAAGGAGCTACGTCAACTCATTAACAAATCAAAGCAAAGCCATTGGAAAAAACTATGCACCGACCTGTCTGTGCATAAATAAAGACACATGGGGAGACGCGTTCCAAATTATAAGAAGAAACCTGAAAATTCGGACGCAAGATCTTCAAATGACCATGGAAGGAGTTCGTCAAGTAGCTGATGTACTATTTCCGAAACATACACCTTTTCCTTGGGTACAACCTGAGGTTCAGACAACGCCCCCCTTTGCGAAAGAGGAACTATCGCTGGCGAGTAAGCGTATTAGAAACTGCAGAACACCGGGCCCGACGGCATACCACCCGAGATTGTCAAGTTAACCGCTAGACATCATCCTAAATTCGTCTTAGACGTAATGAATAGGTTGTTAACTGCTGGGAACTTCCCAGTCATATGGAAGCTCGCAAAACTGTCACTAATTAGAAAAGGAGATAAACCGATAGGAGATCCCACATCCTATAGAACCATCTGCCTATTGGATGTGTCTGGTAAGCTACTTGAGCAGCTCTTGCTACTAAGGCTAAAGGGAGATCTTGAGGCAGGAGGCGGTTTGTCCAAAAACCAATATGGGTTTAGAGAAGGTAGATCCATCAATGCCTTAAGCGCTGTCTTGGAGATCACAGAAAAGGCTAAAAGCGGAACCCAGAGAACCAGACGCATGTGTGCCCTCCTTACATTTGATGTTAGAAATGCTTTTAATAGCGCATCCTGGAAGCATATCATGAACAGTCTGACAAGAAGGGGTATATCATGTTAAGAAGCTACCTCAGCTGTCGAAGCATCATACTGCTAGGAGACCAGGAAAAATAAGAGCGACAAATCAACAGTGGCGTCCCGTCCCACAGGGTTCGATACTGGGCCCCACCCTGTGGAACGTGCTATATGACGAAGTACTTACCATGAGGCTGCCATTGGGGGCCACCGTAATCGGCTTCGCAGACGATATCGCACTTGTTGTCACAACACAAACAGAGCAAGGCTTAATGCGAACGGCAAATCAAGCAACAAAAATGGTCAGCGCGTGAATGAAGTCGAAGAACCTAAGTCTAGCTCCAGAAAAAACCGAGGCTGTCCTCCTCACAGGCCTAAGACAACTTAGCCCCGTAAAGTTTAAAGTGGAAGAGGCAATTATAATACCAAAAGAAACACTCAAATACCTCGGAGTAGTGATCGATAAAAGGCTATCCTTCATGCCCCACATTACCGAAGCGGCAGGAAAGGCAATGAGAACACTAGCAGGCATTCAGCAGCTCATAGGTATCAAATAGGTATCAAACCAAACATAGGGGCGCCTAAGAGCAGCTCTAGGAAAGTACTTAGTTCTGTAGTCCAGTCTACCATGTTGTACGGAGCTCCAATATGGGCCAAAGAACTAGACAAGAAACGAAACCTTCACCAACTCGCAACCGTTCAGCGGAAAATGGCTCTACGTACATGCAGCGCTTACCGGACGGTCTCAGGAGAGGCCGCCCAAGTCATCTCGGGAATACCCCCATAGACCTGCTCGTAAAAGAGCGGAAAAAGCTACAGGATGCAAACTACTGCAAACGAAATCAAGTGGCCAGAGAAGAGCTTATCGAGGAATGGCAAAAAAGATGGCAGTTAAGATGGCAGCTTTGTCCATTGACAAAGGACAGTGGACCCAAGTGCTAATCCCAAATATATCGTCTTGGGTAAATAGAAAATTCGGCGAAACTAGCTACTACCTTACTCAAGTACTGACTGGCCACGGTAGCTTCCGGGATTATCTCTTCAATATTGGCAGAGCAACAGACGACCCATGTGTTTACTGCGGGGAAACAGATAATGTAAATCACACTATCTTTGATTGCTGGAGGTGGGAAACTGAAAGAGAAGCAGTCGAAAAAGTCATGGAAGAACCCTTTAGCGCCAGAACAATAATCCCATACATGTTAAAGGGAAAAACAAACTGGGACAATGTAAACGGATTAATTGTAACGATAATGACAGATAAAGAAAACGATGAGATGCAGTCCAAAAAGGGGAAAAACAACATGTAAACTATTTTTTAAAAAAATGCCTTCCGTCACTCCGAGGTTACGCGATAATCGGGTCCAGAGTGTACGGAGGTGATTCCAGGGGGTACACTTGTCTGGAGAAGTTATTTTATTAACACCAGCTACGCCTTTTGGACCTTATAGTGAGGCAGATAGTCGAGTTTGAGGAGGAACTTCCTGTACATTTCGACGGCTTTCATCATGTCGTAGAAACTGAGGTTGGCAACGTTAGCCGCCACCCTGGTGTCATACCCGTCCTCAACAATCATATACAGGTTCAATGTAATCTGGTTCAATGTAATTGGCCAGCTGTTCCAATATTTTAGCTCTTTACTCCTCATATAGGATTATTCCTTCCAAATTATCTTGATTTGACTCTCGTAGTTGGCTTGGACGGCGGCCATAGTTTCTTTGATATTCTCGAGCAGGAGCGCCAATTCTTCCTTCAAATTTTGCAGCTCGATGAACCGATACACCTTGAGCCGTTCCTTCGAATTTTGGAAGTTGAAATTCTGAATGACGTCTTAAAACAACTTGACGTCGCTGACGGCCTAGGTTGTGTGTTCGTACCCCGCCGAGTAGTTCTCCTCAGATTCTTCGTTGTCCTTCGAACCTCTATCGCTGATGTAGTAGTGGTCGCAGGCTTTCCTCCGCTGTATGGTAATAACAATGCAGTTTCTCCACTTCTTCTCCACTTCGAGATTGTAGACTTGGGACTTTAATGTTCCGAACACTTTGGCCATGATTCGGTACTGTTCGTAATTCTCGAAGGACTTAACTCTCGTTGTAAGTAACTCTCGTTGGTGTCGTTTTCGCTCGGTCGCAGTAAAGCCATGGATGTGTTATGGTCTTGGCACAAGAACTCCTCGAAGGTGCTCAGGTAAAGGTTGTATTGCTTGGTGATTTTGTCGATCATGTTTTGTTCGGTCACGATCTACGTCCTCATAATCTCCCTTGCGTTATCTATGGTTTCCTAGGATTCTTTAGAGGTCTTGTTTAGTCTAGACTAGACAAGACTAGACAAGTCAAGAGTTTACTTTTTGACAGGTTTACTGTTAATAATAATAGCTGGTGTAATATAGTGTAATAGGGATTCCAATTCGAGCGGTTGAGCGGAGCGGACGTGTTTTGTGAAGCGAGTTTTACGGATTGAGTTTTTTATTTGTGACGCGTAAAAACGGCGCGCGATAAGGAAAAAAAAGGAAAGAAAAAATGAAAAAAAGTGAGAGTGAAAGCGACCGAGACGAGGATTATAAAAGGAAAAGAGAAAAGGGAAGAGGGTCAGAAGAAAGGTTGAACCCCTTTCAAAAAAGTAAAAAACTGGAAAGATCACCGGCTAAAAAGGAAATGGGTGAGGAAATGAAGATGCTGAAAAAAATTATGGAAGATATAGGGGAGATAAAGGAAGAGAATCGGAAGATGAGCCGGGAAATGGAATATTTGAAAAATATGATGCGTGAAAAGGAAGAAAAATGGGAAAGAGAAAAGACAGAACTAAATGAAAAAATTAAAAGACTGGAGGAGAAAATGGAAGAGAAGGAAAAAATAATGAGAAAAAAGAATATTGTTGTGACGGGACTGGACGAAGGGGAATGTGAGAACGAGAAGAATCTGGAAGAATGGATAAAGGCAGAATTAGAGGTAGAAGTGACGGTGAAAGAGATGTATAAAGTAAGTGGAGGGAAAATGCTAGTGGCGGAACTTGGGACCTGGGGTGAAAAGCGGAAAGTTATGGAAAATAAGAGGAAACTAAGAGAAAAAAGCGAAAAGAGAGTATACATAGACGACGATCTGACAAAGAAGGAAAGAGAAATACAGAAGGAATTAAGAGCGATAGCCAAAGAAGAGCGACAAAAAGGACGGTGGGCGAAAGTCGGTTATAAAAAGATATGGATAGACGGAAAAGGCTTTAAGTGGGATGATGAAAAGGGGGAGTTAAACACAACAAATTTTTGAATAAGAGCACAAGGAAAAGACGACAGGACAGAAAACGGAAAACGAACATGGAGAGGAATAAGGAAGAAACGGAGCAGTTAAGAATAGTATACTGGAACACAGCGGGGATAAAAAACAAAGACAATGAGTTTTGGGAATATTTGGGAAAATTTGACGTAGTGGGATTGGTAGAAACGTGGGTGGAAGAGAAGGGGTGGGAAAAATTGGAAAAAATAATGCCGAAAGAGTTTAAGTGGAAGTGTCAATTTGCAGAGAGGGTAAGCAGGAAAGGGAGAGCTAAAGGGGGGATAATAATGGGAGTGAAAAAGGGTTTGGAAGAAGAAAACAGAACCGAAGCAAAAGAAGAAAGAGGCATTATGGAAAGAACGGTGAAAATTAGACAGAAAAAATGGAGAATTATAACAATATACAGCAGAAGTATGAAAGAAACGAAGAGAATGATAGAAGAGCGAGTAAAACAGCAAGACGAGGGAACTCTGGTGATTGGGGGGGACTTTAACGCAAGAATTGGAGGAAAGGGAATACGGCTAGAAGAAGATCAAACAACAGTAGAAAGAAGACCAACAAAAGACGCAACAGAAAACGCCGAAGGGAGACTACTGATTAGTCTAGTAGAAGAAAGAGGGTGGGACATACTTAATGGAAACAGTATAGGAGATGAGAAAGGAGAGTACACATATATTGGACCAAGAGGGGAGACAGTTATTGACTATGTTATGGTGAATGAAGAAGCATGGGATGAAATAGAACAATTCAAGGTGGGAGAAAGAATCGAGTCGGATCATATGCCATTGGAAGTGAAGACAAAAGGAAGAGAGAAAAATAGAAGAAGTGAGAAGGATGTTAGAAGAAAAATTGTCAAGAATATCTGGACGGAAGAAGCAATAGAAAATTATAGAACAAGACTTAGGGAGGCTAGATACGAAGAGGAAGGGATAAACGAAAAAGTGAAAGAACTGGGTGATCACGTAAAAAATGCAACAGAAAAAAAAGTGATAGAGACAAGAGTGAAGGTGGGGTCTTGGAAAAACGAGTGGTGGGATAAAGAATGCAGGGAAGGGAAGCAAGCAGTAAGAAAGAAATTAAGAAATTGGAAAAGAGGAATAGCAAGTAATGAGGATTACAAGAGAGCACGCAAGAGGTACAAATTAGTATGCAAGGAGAAGAAGCAAAAGAAATGGATGGAAGAAGAACTAAAGATGAAAGGCATAAAGACGGAAGAAGAGGTATGGAAATACATAAATAGGGAAAGAAAGAAAAAAGTAGAAAGAGTGAGTAATAGAATTACTATGGAGGAATGGAGAAAGTACTTCAGTCAGCTGCTGGGTGGTGATGAAATCAGACAGGAAAAGAAAAAGAGTCAACACAGGGTGGGAGAAATAGAAGAGATAACAAGAGAAGAATTAGAACAACAACTGAGTAAACTGAAAAAGAAAAAGGCACCGGGGAGGGACGGTATACAGAATGAATCGTGGATATATGGAACTGAAAGGGAAGCTGACAGGCTGTTGGAGATAATGAATGGAGTGTGGAAGGGAGAGGGCTTCCCACAGGAGTGGAAAGAGGGGATAATATGCCCCATATATAAGAAAGGAGAAAGGGAAACAGCAAGCAATTACAGGGGGATCACGATGCTCAATACGGCATATAAGATATATGCAATGATTGTAGAAGAGAGATTGACGAAGGAATTGAAGGAGCGAGGTGTGATACCAGACGGACAGGCGGGATTTAGGAAAGGGAGAGGGACCATGGATAATGTATACATCTTGAATCACATAGTAGGGAAGGAGATAAAAAAGAAGGGCGGCAAGATGTATGCATTATTTGTGGACCTGAAGGCGGCCTTTGATAATGTAGCAAGAGAGGCACTGTGGGAATGCCTGAGAAAGAAAAGGATAAAGGAGCATCTGATATCAAAATTAGAAGAGATTTATGAAGAAACAATAAGTAGAGTGAGAGTTGGTGAAAGGGTGAGCGAAGGTTTTAATACGCATAAGGGAGTGAGACAAGGCTGCCCACTAAGCCCCAGCCTGTTTGCTGCATTTATTGGAGACATAGAGGAGATGTTCAGCAAGGCGCAGACGGGTGGGTTTGTGGTGGGCAAAGAAAAAGTGTGGTCCCTAGCCTACGCGGACGATTTGGTGGTGCTAGCGAGAGACGAGAAAGGGATGAAAGAAATGATAAGAAACATGGAGAAATATATGAGGAGGAAAAATCTGACAGTGAATGTGGAAAAGTCCAAGATGATGGTGTTTAGAAAAGGGGGTGGCAGGAGAAGAGTAATTGAGTGGAGATGGGAGAAGGAGAAAATTGAAGAAGTAAAAGAATTTAAATACCTAGGGTACGTGTTTAATGAGAGAAATACTGAAACAGCACACATGAGAGAGTTAGTAAAGAAAGCCAATAAAATACTAGGAGTGGTATGGGGAATAGGAGAGAGAAAATTTGGGCACGACTATAGAAGGAGAGTGATGATGTTTGATAGCCTAGTGAAAAGTGTGATGATGTATGGAGCGGAAATATGGGGATGGAGAGAGCAAGAAGGACTGGAAAGGGTGCAAGAAAAATATTTGAAATGGGTGCTAGGACTAGGTAGAGAGACCCCGGGCTATATAGTGATGGAGGAAACAAAGAGAGATGGAATAAGAATAGAAGCAGGAAAGAGAGCAATAAGTTTTGAGGAGAGAGTGATAGAGAGAGGAGAGTGCAGAATTCTGCAAGAGTGCCTCAAAGAAAAAAGAAAAGAAATAGGAAAGGGGGTGTGGAAAGAGAGGGAAGCATATCTAGAAAGAAACGGGTATGCAGGAGCGGAGATAGAAAGAATGAGAGAGAGAGGTAGAGTAATGACAGAGGAATTGGTCCAGAGAGATAGAGATGTGCAAAGGCAAGAAAGGAGAGCAAGAATTAGGGAGTCTAGGTACAATGGGAAATATGAAAAAATAATAACGGAAGAACTGCCAAAGTACCTAGGAAGAGAAAGTAGAAAAGAGAGAGTGACAATAGCAAGATTCAGATGTGGAAATGAAGAGAAAGATAATAAATTTTGGATGGAGGATAGGAATAGAGTATGCAGGATGTGTGGAGAAAACAAGGAGACAATAGAACACCTGCTGAACGAATGTTCAGAAATGAGAGAAAGGGACGAGTGTAGAGAAGAGATTTTAAATGAGGATGGAAGAGGGATAGATTGGATGAAGAAAGTGGAGGAGAGAAGAAGAGCAATATGTGGGGCGGGAAGCAGGTAATCGGTTTAGGGATTGGAATTTAATGGCTTTCTTATTTTTTGTTTTTAGTTTGATTAGTATGATTCTTTTTTTTTCTTTCTCTCTTTTTTTAATTTATATTATGTACAATATTTGTATATTAATTATATATGTACTGGATTTTGATGATGTAAAATTTTGGAACCAATTTATAAACCCGTAAGGGTAATAAATATACATAATACATACATATAATATAGTGTAATAGTGTAATAGCTGGAACTCATTTGGGTACACCATCTTGCGGCCCATCAGAATTCATTGCATCGGATTCCTCCTGCTCCGTCACCATATCTATTTCTGATATGAACTGCATGTCATCATTAATTTCATCAATACCATTCTTCTTCTTCTGGTGCCTATCCGATCCGGATGTTGGCGATCATTCGGGGTATCGTGATCTTATTCGTGGCTGCACTAAAAAGCTCAGTGGTTTTCAGAGAGAACCATGTTCCTAAATTTTTTAGCCTAGAAATCCTCCTGGGGACTACTCGGGATTTTCCCTTGCAGTATTTGTTGTAGTAAACCATATCTCTTTTCATTCCGTATTATATGGCCCAGGTACTCTAACTTGCGTGCTTTTATGGTGGTTATTATCTCCGTGGATTTCTTCATTCTTCGAAGAACTTATTCGTTGGTTACGTGGTCCACGCAAGAGATCCTCAAGACTCTGCGATACAGCCACATTTCGAATGCTGTCAGCTTCCTCATGGTGGCCTCAGAAGACATAGCAGCGGAGTAGTCCTAGCTTGGTCGTCATCGACAAGGAACGACATTTAAAAATTGATGACATTTTAACGAATGCAGCCCTTGCCTTTTCTTTTCGGCATCTTATTTCCTGTGAGTGGTCCCATTGGTAATTTAGTATAGTTCCCAGTCAATACCATTACCAGTCAAATTCAGTATTCTAGATTTCTTCCGTGGGCTCATTTCCAAAGGAGGTCTATTTTCTTCTTCTTTAATCATTGTCAAATGAGACATACTATCCCCATTCTCCGTCAGCCCGTGTTCGTCCACTATGGACATAGGCCTTTCCTATACTCTTCCATTTGTCTCTGCCCTGTACCTTTTGTTGCCAGTCTTCTCCAGAGGTTTTCTTGATGTCATCTATACTCATTATTATCTGGTAAACTGGGAATTGATGTAGCTGAGAATGTTGCACTACTACCTAAACTATATCCGTTATTTCGCGAAGCCGGTCTAGACGGTGATGATATGAGGGGTCTTGGATGTGATGCGCAATATATGGTCACCAGCGGCCACATATATCTGGCCACATACTCGCCTAGACGTGGTGCCCCTGTTACGCTGAGCATAAGTCGATGAAGTAGTGGTCATGGGCTTTCCTCCACTGTCTCCATCGCAAAAACAATGTACAAGAACTTTTGGTACATCTTACAGTTTCTCCACATCTCTTCGAGATTGTTAACTTGGGACTTTAAGGTTCCGAACTCTTTGGCCATGATTCGGTACTTGTACGTACTTCCCGAAGGACTTTTTGGCTTCGTTTTCGCTCTGTCGCAATAACGCCATGGATGTGCCGTGGTCTTGGCAAAAGAACTCCTCGAAGGTGCTCACGCAGAGGTTGTATTGCTTGGTGTCTTCGTCGATCATGTTTTGCTCGGTTACGATCTACGTCCTCATAATCTCCCTCACGTTATCTATGTATTTTTGCAATTTGAACCGATCGGCCCTCCTTGGATTATGGTGTAAAACTCCGACTCTATGTCCAAAATAATTTTGGCGGACTAAAGATCATCCCGTACATGATCTTTAGTGTTCAACTGCTGTTGCAAGAATTCCTCTAGTAGTACTTCAGATTGAGTTCGTTTTTTGAGTTCGGTTTGTAGGCGAAGGAGTTCATGTCGTCGCGATACTTCAACGGCGATTGTACGTTTACGAAGACCCTTATGTTGCTGCTGTTGATTTTCGATGGGGCGGTGAAATAAAAGTGCTTTTTCGAGCCGAAGATCCGTTCCAGAGGGGTATTCGGCTTATTACCGCCTCCTGGTTCTTCGGCCGCGTAGGAAGCACCGTATTCCTCCGGGCACAGCTCACACAGACTCGAAGACAGCTCCATTTTGGTTTATTGTAAAAATTTGTAAGAAAAATGTCTTTTAACCTTAAACCTTCGCCTTTTAACGGTTAAACCTTTTCTGACGTCGTTGCTGCGTCAGTTTTTGAAGAGGTCTTGTCTGTCTAGTTTTGTCTGTCTAGTCTTGTCTGTCTAGTCCTGCCTGTCTAGTCTTGTCTGTCTAGTCTTGTCTGTCTAGTCTTGTCTGTCTAGTCTTGTCTGTCTAGTCTTGTCTGTCTAGTCTTGTCTGTCTAGTCTTGTCTGTCTAGTCTTGTCTGTCTAGTCTTGTCTGTCTAGTCTTGTCTGTCTAGTCTTGTCTGTCTAGTCTTGTCTGTCTAGTCTTGTCTGTCTAGTCTTGTCTGTCTAGTCTTGTCTGTCTAGTCTTGTCTGTCTAGTCTTGTCTGTCTAGTCTTGTCTGTCTAGTCTTGTCTGTCTAGTCTTGTCTGTCTAGTCTTGTCTGTCTAGTCTTGTCTGTCTAGTCTTGTCTGTCTAGTCTTGTCTGTCTAGTCTTGTCTGTCTAGTCTTGTCTGTCTAGTCTTGTCTGTCTAGTCTTGTCTGTCTAGTCTTGTCTGTCTAGTCTTGTCTGTCTAGTCTTGTCTGTCTAGTCTTGTCTGTCTAGTCTTGTCTGTCTAGTCTTGTCTGTCTAGTCTTGTCTGTCTAGTCTTGTCTGTCTAGTCTTGTCTGTCTAGTCTTGTCTGTCTAGTCTTGTCTGTCTAGTCTTGTCTGTCTAGTCTTGTCTGTCTAGTCTTGTCTGTCTAGTCTTGTCTGTCTAGTCTTGTCTGTCTAGTCTTGTCTGTCTAGTCTTGTCTGTCTAGTCTTGTCTGTCTAGTCTTGTCTGTCTAGTCTTGTCTGTCTAGTCTTGTCTGTCTAGTCTTGTCTGTCTAGTCTTGTCTGTCTAGTCTTGTCTGTCTAGTCTTGTCTGTCTAGTCTTGTCTGTCTAGTCTTGTCTGTCTAGTCTTGTCTGTCTAGTCTTGTCTGTCTAGTCTTGTCTGTCTAGTCTTGTCTGTCTAGTCTTGTCTGTCTAGTCTTGTCTGTCTAGTCTTGTCTGTCTAGTCTTGTCTGTCTAGTCTTGTCTGTCTAGTCTTGTCTGTCTAGTCTTGTCTGTCTAGTCTTGTCTGTCTAGTCTTGTCTGTCTAGTCTTGTCTGTCTAGTCTTGTCTGTCTAGTCTTGTCTGTCTAGTCTTGTCTGTCTAGTCTTGTCTGTCTAGTCTTGTCTGTCTAGTCTTGTCTGTCTAGTCTTGTCTGTCTAGTCTTGTCTGTCTAGTCTTGTCTGTCTAGTCTTGTCTGTCTAGTCTTGTCTGTCTAGTCTTGTCTGTCTAGTCTTGTCTGTCTAGTCTTGTCTGTCTAGTCTTGTCTGTCTAGTCTTGTCTGTCTAGTCTTGTCTGTCTAGTCTTGTCTGTCTAGTCTTGTCTGTCTAGTCTTGTCTGTCTAGTCTTGTCTGTCTAGTCTTGTCTGTCTAGTCTTGTCTGTCTAGTCTTGTCTGTCTAGTCTTGTCTGTCTAGTCTTGTCTGTCTAGTCTTGTCTGTCTAGTCTTGTCTGTCTAGTCTTGTCTGTCTAGTCTTGTCTGTCTAGTCTTGTCTGTCTAGTCTTGTCTGTCTAGTCTTGTCTGTCTAGTCTTGTCTGTCTAGTCTTGTCTGTCTAGTCTTGTCTGTCTAGTCTTGTCTGTCTAGTCTTGTCTGTCTAGTCTTGTCTGTCTAGTCTTGTCTGTCTAGTCTTGTCTGTCTAGTCTTGTCTGTCTAGTCTTGTCTGTCTAGTCTTGTCTGTCTAGTCTTGTCTGTCTAGTCTTGTCTGTCTAGTCTTGTCTGTCTAGTCTTGTCTGTCTAGTCTTGTCTGTCTAGTCTTGTCTGTCTAGTCTTGTCTGTCTAGTCTTGTCTGTCTAGTCTTGTCTGTCTAGTCTTGTCTGTCTAGTCTTGTCTGTCTAGTCTTGTCTGTCTAGTCTTGTCTGTCTAGTCTTGTCTGTCTAGTCTTGTCTGTCTAGTCTTGTCTGTCTAGTCTTGTCTGTCTAGTCTTGTCTGTCTAGTCTTGTCTGTCTAGTCTTGTCTGTCTAGTCTTGTCTGTCTAGTCTTGTCTGTCTAGTCTTGTCTGTCTAGTCTTGTCTGTCTAGTCTTGTCTGTCTAGTCTTGTCTGTCTAGTCTTGTCTGTCTAGTCTTGTCTGTCTAGTCTTGTCTGTCTAGTCTTGTCTGTCTAGTCTTGTCTGTCTAGTCTTGTCTGTCTAGTCTTGTCTGTCTAGTCTTGTCTGTCTAGTCTTGTCTGTCTAGTCTTGTCTGTCTAGTCTTGTCTGTCTAGTCTTGTCTGTCTAGTCTTGTCTGTCTAGTCTTGTCTGTCTAGTCTTGTCTGTCTAGTCTTGTCTGTCTAGTCTTGTCTGTCTAGTCTTGTCTGTCTAGTCTTGTCTGTCTAGTCTTGTCTGTCTAGTCTTGTCTGTCTAGTCTTGTCTGTCTAGTCTTGTCTGTCTAGTCTTGTCTGTCTAGTCTTGTCTGTCTAGTCTTGTCTGTCTAGTCTTGTCTGTCTAGTCTTGTCTGTCTAGTCTTGTCTGTCTAGTCTTGTCTGTCTAGTCTTGTCTGTCTAGTCTTGTCTGTCTAGTCTTGTCTGTCTAGTCTTGTCTGTCTAGTCTTGTCTGTCTAGTCTTGTCTGTCTAGTCTTGTCTGTCTAGTCTTGTCTGTCTAGTCTTGTCTGTCTAGTCTTGTCTGTCTAGTCTTGTCTGTCTAGTCTTGTCTGTCTAGTCTTGTCTGTCTAGTCTTGTCTGTCTAGTCTTGTCTGTCTAGTCTTGTCTGTCTAGTCTTGTCTGTCTAGTCTTGTCTGTCTAGTCTTGTCTGTCTAGTCTTGTCTGTCTAGTCTTGTCTGTCTAGTCTTGTCTGTCTAGTCTTGTCTGTCTAGTCTTGTCTGTCTAGTCTTGTCTGTCTAGTCTTGTCTGTCTAGTCTTGTCTGTCTAGTCTTGTCTGTCTAGTCTTGTCTGTCTAGTCTTGTCTGTCTAGTCTTGTCTGTCTAGTCTTGTCTGTCTAGTCTTGTCTGTCTAGTCTTGTCTGTCTAGTCTTGTCTGTCTAGTCTTGTCTGTCTAGTCTTGTCTGTCTAGTCTTGTCTGTCTAGTCTTGTCTGTCTAGTCTTGTCTGTCTAGTCTTGTCTGTCTAGTCTTGTCTGTCTAGTCTTGTCTGTCTAGTCTTGTCTGTCTAGTCTTGTCTGTCTAGTCTTGTCTGTCTAGTCTTGTCTGTCTAGTCTTGTCTGTCTAGTCTTGTCTGTCTAGTCTTGTCTGTCTAGTCTTGTCTGTCTAGTCTTGTCTGTCTAGTCTTGTCTGTCTAGTCTTGTCTGTCTAGTCTTGTCTGTCTAGTCTTGTCTGTCTAGTCTTGTCTGTCTAGTCTTGTCTGTCTAGTCTTGTCTGTCTAGTCTTGTCTGTCTAGTCTTGTCTGTCTAGTCTTGTCTGTCTAGTCTTGTCTGTCTAGTCTTGTCTGTCTAGTCTTGTCTGTCTAGTCTTGTCTGTCTAGTCTTGTCTGTCTAGTCTTGTCTGTCTAGTCTTGTCTGTCTAGTCTTGTCTGTCTAGTCTTGTCTGTCTAGTCTTGTCTGTCTAGTCTTGTCTGTCTAGTCTTGTCTGTCTAGTCTTGTCTGTCTAGTCTTGTCTGTCTAGTCTTGTCTGTCTAGTCTTGTCTGTCTAGTCTTGTCTGTCTAGTCTTGTCTGTCTAGTCTTGTCTGTCTAGTCTTGTCTGTCTAGTCTTGTCTGTCTAGTCTTGTCTGTCTAGTCTTGTCTGTCTAGTCTTGTCTGTCTAGTCTTGTCTGTCTAGTCTTGTCTGTCTAGTCTTGTCTGTCTAGTCTTGTCTGTCTAGTCTTGTCTGTCTAGTCTTGTCTGTCTAGTCTTGTCTGTCTAGTCTTGTCTGTCTAGTCTTGTCTGTCTAGTCTTGTCTGTCTAGTCTTGTCTGTCTAGTCTTGTCTGTCTAGTCTTGTCTGTCTAGTCTTGTCTGTCTAGTCTTGTCTGTCTAGTCTTGTCTGTCTAGTCTTGTCTGTCTAGTCTTGTCTGTCTAGTCTTGTCTGTCTAGTCTTGTCTGTCTAGTCTTGTCTGTCTAGTCTTGTCTGTCTAGTCTTGTCTGTCTAGTCTTGTCTGTCTAGTCTTGTCTGTCTAGTCTTGTCTGTCTAGTCTTGTCTGTCTAGTCTTGTCTGTCTAGTCTTGTCTGTCTAGTCTTGTCTGTCTAGTCTTGTCTGTCTAGTCTTGTCTGTCTAGTCTTGTCTGTCTAGTCTTGTCTGTCTAGTCTTGTCTGTCTAGTCTTGTCTGTCTAGTCTTGTCTGTCTAGTCTTGTCTGTCTAGTCTTGTCTGTCTAGTCTTGTCTGTCTAGTCTTGTCTGTCTAGTCTTGTCTGTCTAGTCTTGTCTGTCTAGTCTTGTCTGTCTAGTCTTGTCTGTCTAGTCTTGTCTGTCTAGTCTTGTCTGTCTAGTCTTGTCTGTCTAGTCTTGTCTGTCTAGTCTTGTCTGTCTAGTCTTGTCTGTCTAGTCTTGTCTGTCTAGTCTTGTCTGTCTAGTCTTGTCTGTCTAGTCTTGTCTGTCTAGTCTTGTCTGTCTAGTCTTGTCTGTCTAGTCTTGTCTGTCTAGTCTTGTCTGTCTAGTCTTGTCTGTCTAGTCTTGTCTGTCTAGTCTTGTCTGTCTAGTCTTGTCTGTCTAGTCTTGTCTGTCTAGTCTTGTCTGTCTAGTCTTGTCTGTCTAGTCTTGTCTGTCTAGTCTTGTCTGTCTAGTCTTGTCTGTCTAGTCTTGTCTGTCTAGTCTTGTCTGTCTAGTCTTGTCTGTCTAGTCTTGTCTGTCTAGTCTTGTCTGTCTAGTCTTGTCTGTCTAGTCTTGTCTGTCTAGTCTTGTCTGTCTAGTCTTGTCTGTCTAGTCTTGTCTGTCTAGTCTTGTCTGTCTAGTCTTGTCTGTCTAGTCTTGTCTGTCTAGTCTTGTCTGTCTAGTCTTGTCTGTCTAGTCTTGTCTGTCTAGTCTTGTCTGTCTAGTCTTGTCTGTCTAGTCTTGTCTGTCTAGTCTTGTCTGTCTAGTCTTGTCTGTCTAGTCTTGTCTGTCTAGTCTTGTCTGTCTAGTCTTGTCTGTCTAGTCTTGTCTGTCTAGTCTTGTCTGTCTAGTCTTGTCTGTCTAGTCTTGTCTGTCTAGTCTTGTCTGTCTAGTCTTGTCTGTCTAGTCTTGTCTGTCTAGTCTTGTCTGTCTAGTCTTGTCTGTCTAGTCTTGTCTGTCTAGTCTTGTCTGTCTAGTCTTGTCTGTCTAGTCTTGTCTGTCTAGTCTTGTCTGTCTAGTCTTGTCTGTCTAGTCTTGTCTGTCTAGTCTTGTCTGTCTAGTCTTGTCTGTCTAGTCTTGTCTGTCTAGTCTTGTCTGTCTAGTCTTGTCTGTCTAGTCTTGTCTGTCTAGTCTTGTCTGTCTAGTCTTGTCTGTCTAGTCTTGTCTGTCTAGTCTTGTCTGTCTAGTCTTGTCTGTCTAGTCTTGTCTGTCTAGTCTTGTCTGTCTAGTCTTGTCTGTCTAGTCTTGTCTGTCTAGTCTTGTCTGTCTAGTCTTGTCTGTCTAGTCTTGTCTGTCTAGTCTTGTCTGTCTAGTCTTGTCTGTCTAGTCTTGTCTGTCTAGTCTTGTCTGTCTAGTCTTGTCTGTCTAGTCTTGTCTGTCTAGTCTTGTCTGTCTAGTCTTGTCTGTCTAGTCTTGTCTGTCTAGTCTTGTCTGTCTAGTCTTGTCTGTCTAGTCTTGTCTGTCTAGTCTTGTCTGTCTAGTCTTGTCTGTCTAGTCTTGTCTGTCTAGTCTTGTCTGTCTAGTCTTGTCTGTCTAGTCTTGTCTGTCTAGTCTTGTCTGTCTAGTCTTGTCTGTCTAGTCTTGTCTGTCTAGTCTTGTCTGTCTAGTCTTGTCTGTCTAGTCTTGTCTGTCTAGTCTTGTCTGTCTAGTCTTGTCTGTCTAGTCTTGTCTGTCTAGTCTTGTCTGTCTAGTCTTGTCTGTCTAGTCTTGTCTGTCTAGTCTTGTCTGTCTAGTCTTGTCTGTCTAGTCTTGTCTGTCTAGTCTTGTCTGTCTAGTCTTGTCTGTCTAGTCTTGTCTGTCTAGTCTTGTCTGTCTAGTCTTGTCTGTCTAGTCTTGTCTGTCTAGTCTTGTCTGTCTAGTCTTGTCTGTCTAGTCTTGTCTGTCTAGTCTTGTCTGTCTAGTCTTGTCTGTCTAGTCTTGTCTGTCTAGTCTTGTCTGTCTAGTCTTGTCTGTCTAGTCTTGTCTGTCTAGTCTTGTCTGTCTAGTCTTGTCTGTCTAGTCTTGTCTGTCTAGTCTTGTCTGTCTAGTCTTGTCTGTCTAGTCTTGTCTGTCTAGTCTTGTCTGTCTAGTCTTGTCTGTCTAGTCTTGTCTGTCTAGTCTTGTCTGTCTAGTCTTGTCTGTCTAGTCTTGTCTGTCTAGTCTTGTCTGTCTAGTCTTGTCTGTCTAGTCTTGTCTGTCTAGTCTTGTCTGTCTAGTCTTGTCTGTCTAGTCTTGTCTGTCTAGTCTTGTCTGTCTAGTCTTGTCTGTCTAGTCTTGTCTGTCTAGTCTTGTCTGTCTAGTCTTGTCTGTCTAGTCTTGTCTGTCTAGTCTTGTCTGTCTAGTCTTGTCTGTCTAGTCTTGTCTGTCTAGTCTTGTCTGTCTAGTCTTGTCTGTCTAGTCTTGTCTGTCTAGTCTTGTCTGTCTAGTCTTGTCTGTCTAGTCTTGTCTGTCTAGTCTTGTCTGTCTAGTCTTGTCTGTCTAGTCTTGTCTGTCTAGTCTTGTCTGTCTAGTCTTGTCTGTCTAGTCTTGTCTGTCTAGTCTTGTCTGTCTAGTCTTGTCTGTCTAGTCTTGTCTGTCTAGTCTTGTCTGTCTAGTCTTGTCTGTCTAGTCTTGTCTGTCTAGTCTTGTCTGTCTAGTCTTGTCTGTCTAGTCTTGTCTGTCTAGTCTTGTCTGTCTAGTCTTGTCTGTCTAGTCTTGTCTGTCTAGTCTTGTCTGTCTAGTCTTGTCTGTCTAGTCTTGTCTGTCTAGTCTTGTCTGTCTAGTCTTGTCTGTCTAGTCTTGTCTGTCTAGTCTTGTCTGTCTAGTCTTGTCTGTCTAGTCTTGTCTGTCTAGTCTTGTCTGTCTAGTCTTGTCTGTCTAGTCTTGTCTGTCTAGTCTTGTCTGTCTAGTCTTGTCTGTCTAGTCTTGTCTGTCTAGTCTTGTCTGTCTAGTCTTGTCTGTCTAGTCTTGTCTGTCTAGTCTTGTCTGTCTAGTCTTGTCTGTCTAGTCTTGTCTGTCTAGTCTTGTCTGTCTAGTCTTGTCTGTCTAGTCTTGTCTGTCTAGTCTTGTCTGTCTAGTCTTGTCTGTCTAGTCTTGTCTGTCTAGTCTTGTCTGTCTAGTCTTGTCTGTCTAGTCTTGTCTGTCTAGTCTTGTCTGTCTAGTCTTGTCTGTCTAGTCTTGTCTGTCTAGTCTTGTCTGTCTAGTCTTGTCTGTCTAGTCTTGTCTGTCTAGTCTTGTCTGTCTAGTCTTGTCTGTCTAGTCTTGTCTGTCTAGTCTTGTCTGTCTAGTCTTGTCTGTCTAGTCTTGTCTGTCTAGTCTTGTCTGTCTAGTCTTGTCTGTCTAGTCTTGTCTGTCTAGTCTTGTCTGTCTAGTCTTGTCTGTCTAGTCTTGTCTGTCTAGTCTTGTCTGTCTAGTCTTGTCTGTCTAGTCTTGTCTGTCTAGTCTTGTCTGTCTAGTCTTGTCTGTCTAGTCTTGTCTGTCTAGTCTTGTCTGTCTAGTCTTGTCTGTCTAGTCTTGTCTGTCTAGTCTTGTCTGTCTAGTCTTGTCTGTCTAGTCTTGTCTGTCTAGTCTTGTCTGTCTAGTCTTGTCTGTCTAGTCTTGTCTGTCTAGTCTTGTCTGTCTAGTCTTGTCTGTCTAGTCTTGTCTGTCTAGTCTTGTCTGTCTAGTCTTGTCTGTCTAGTCTTGTCTGTCTAGTCTTGTCTGTCTAGTCTTGTCTGTCTAGTCTTGTCTGTCTAGTCTTGTCTGTCTAGTCTTGTCTGTCTAGTCTTGTCTGTCTAGTCTTGTCTGTCTAGTCTTGTCTGTCTAGTCTTGTCTGTCTAGTCTTGTCTGTCTAGTCTTGTCTGTCTAGTCTTGTCTGTCTAGTCTTGTCTGTCTAGTCTTGTCTGTCTAGTCTTGTCTGTCTAGTCTTGTCTGTCTAGTCTTGTCTGTCTAGTCTTGTCTGTCTAGTCTTGTCTGTCTAGTCTTGTCTGTCTAGTCTTGTCTGTCTAGTCTTGTCTGTCTAGTCTTGTCTGTCTAGTCTTGTCTGTCTAGTCTTGTCTGTCTAGTCTTGTCTGTCTAGTCTTGTCTGTCTAGTCTTGTCTGTCTAGTCTTGTCTGTCTAGTCTTGTCTGTCTAGTCTTGTCTGTCTAGTCTTGTCTGTCTAGTCTTGTCTGTCTAGTCTTGTCTGTCTAGTCTTGTCTGTCTAGTCTTGTCTGTCTAGTCTTGTCTGTCTAGTCTTGTCTGTCTAGTCTTGTCTGTCTAGTCTTGTCTGTCTAGTCTTGTCTGTCTAGTCTTGTCTGTCTAGTCTTGTCTGTCTAGTCTTGTCTGTCTAGTCTTGTCTGTCTAGTCTTGTCTGTCTAGTCTTGTCTGTCTAGTCTTGTCTGTCTAGTCTTGTCTGTCTAGTCTTGTCTGTCTAGTCTTGTCTGTCTAGTCTTGTCTGTCTAGTCTTGTCTGTCTAGTCTTGTCTGTCTAGTCTTGTCTGTCTAGTCTTGTCTGTCTAGTCTTGTCTGTCTAGTCTTGTCTGTCTAGTCTTGTCTGTCTAGTCTTGTCTGTCTAGTCTTGTCTGTCTAGTCTTGTCTGTCTAGTCTTGTCTGTCTAGTCTTGTCTGTCTAGTCTTGTCTGTCTAGTCTTGTCTGTCTAGTCTTGTCTGTCTAGTCTTGTCTGTCTAGTCTTGTCTGTCTAGTCTTGTCTGTCTAGTCTTGTCTGTCTAGTCTTGTCTGTCTAGTCTTGTCTGTCTAGTCTTGTCTGTCTAGTCTTGTCTGTCTAGTCTTGTCTGTCTAGTCTTGTCTGTCTAGTCTTGTCTGTCTAGTCTTGTCTGTCTAGTCTTGTCTGTCTAGTCTTGTCTGTCTAGTCTTGTCTGTCTAGTCTTGTCTGTCTAGTCTTGTCTGTCTAGTCTTGTCTGTCTAGTCTTGTCTGTCTAGTCTTGTCTGTCTAGTCTTGTCTGTCTAGTCTTGTCTGTCTAGTCTTGTCTGTCTAGTCTTGTCTGTCTAGTCTTGTCTGTCTAGTCTTGTCTGTCTAGTCTTGTCTGTCTAGTCTTGTCTGTCTAGTCTTGTCTGTCTAGTCTTGTCTGTCTAGTCTTGTCTGTCTAGTCTTGTCTGTCTAGTCTTGTCTGTCTAGTCTTGTCTGTCTAGTCTTGTCTGTCTAGTCTTGTCTGTCTAGTCTTGTCTGTCTAGTCTTGTCTGTCTAGTCTTGTCTGTCTAGTCTTGTCTGTCTAGTCTTGTCTGTCTAGTCTTGTCTGTCTAGTCTTGTCTGTCTAGTCTTGTCTGTCTAGTCTTGTCTGTCTAGTCTTGTCTGTCTAGTCTTGTCTGTCTAGTCTTGTCTGTCTAGTCTTGTCTGTCTAGTCTTGTCTGTCTAGTCTTGTCTGTCTAGTCTTGTCTGTCTAGTCTTGTCTGTCTAGTCTTGTCTGTCTAGTCTTGTCTGTCTAGTCTTGTCTGTCTAGTCTTGTCTGTCTAGTCTTGTCTGTCTAGTCTTGTCTGTCTAGTCTTGTCTGTCTAGTCTTGTCTGTCTAGTCTTGTCTGTCTAGTCTTGTCTGTCTAGTCTTGTCTGTCTAGTCTTGTCTGTCTAGTCTTGTCTGTCTAGTCTTGTCTGTCTAGTCTTGTCTGTCTAGTCTTGTCTGTCTAGTCTTGTCTGTCTAGTCTTGTCTGTCTAGTCTTGTCTGTCTAGTCTTGTCTGTCTAGTCTTGTCTGTCTAGTCTTGTCTGTCTAGTCTTGTCTGTCTAGTCTTGTCTGTCTAGTCTTGTCTGTCTAGTCTTGTCTGTCTAGTCTTGTCTGTCTAGTCTTGTCTGTCTAGTCTTGTCTGTCTAGTCTTGTCTGTCTAGTCTTGTCTGTCTAGTCTTGTCTGTCTAGTCTTGTCTGTCTAGTCTTGTCTGTCTAGTCTTGTCTGTCTAGTCTTGTCTGTCTAGTCTTGTCTGTCTAGTCTTGTCTGTCTAGTCTTGTCTGTCTAGTCTTGTCTGTCTAGTCTTGTCTGTCTAGTCTTGTCTGTCTAGTCTTGTCTGTCTAGTCTTGTCTGTCTAGTCTTGTCTGTCTAGTCTTGTCTGTCTAGTCTTGTCTGTCTAGTCTTGTCTGTCTAGTCTTGTCTGTCTAGTCTTGTCTGTCTAGTCTTGTCTGTCTAGTCTTGTCTGTCTAGTCTTGTCTGTCTAGTCTTGTCTGTCTAGTCTTGTCTGTCTAGTCTTGTCTGTCTAGTCTTGTCTGTCTAGTCTTGTCTGTCTAGTCTTGTCTGTCTAGTCTTGTCTGTCTAGTCTTGTCTGTCTAGTCTTGTCTGTCTAGTCTTGTCTGTCTAGTCTTGTCTGTCTAGTCTTGTCTGTCTAGTCTTGTCTGTCTAGTCTTGTCTGTCTAGTCTTGTCTGTCTAGTCTTGTCTGTCTAGTCTTGTCTGTCTAGTCTTGTCTGTCTAGTCTTGTCTGTCTAGTCTTGTCTGTCTAGTCTTGTCTGTCTAGTCTTGTCTGTCTAGTCTTGTCTGTCTAGTCTTGTCTGTCTAGTCTTGTCTGTCTAGTCTTGTCTGTCTAGTCTTGTCTGTCTAGTCTTGTCTGTCTAGTCTTGTCTGTCTAGTCTTGTCTGTCTAGTCTTGTCTGTCTAGTCTTGTCTGTCTAGTCTTGTCTGTCTAGTCTTGTCTGTCTAGTCTTGTCTGTCTAGTCTTGTCTGTCTAGTCTTGTCTGTCTAGTCTTGTCTGTCTAGTCTTGTCTGTCTAGTCTTGTCTGTCTAGTCTTGTCTGTCTAGTCTTGTCTGTCTAGTCTTGTCTGTCTAGTCTTGTCTGTCTAGTCTTGTCTGTCTAGTCTTGTCTGTCTAGTCTTGTCTGTCTAGTCTTGTCTGTCTAGTCTTGTCTGTCTAGTCTTGTCTGTCTAGTCTTGTCTGTCTAGTCTTGTCTGTCTAGTCTTGTCTGTCTAGTCTTGTCTGTCTAGTCTTGTCTGTCTAGTCTTGTCTGTCTAGTCTTG
Organism: Phosphuga atrata; assembly: GCA_944588485.1. NCBI lineage: Eukaryota > Metazoa > Arthropoda > Insecta > Coleoptera > Silphidae > Phosphuga > Phosphuga atrata. Next base: position 33,589,879 of record OX155905.1, on the reverse strand, counting down.
TCTGTCTAGTCTTGTCTGTCTAGTCTTGTCTGTCTAGTCTTGTCTGTCTAGTCTTGTCTGTCTAGTCTTGTCTGTCTAGTCTTGTCTGTCTAGTCTTGTCTGTCTAGTCTTGTCTGTCTAGTCTTGTCTGTCTAGTCTTGTCTGTCTAGTCTTGTCTGTCTAGTCTTGTCTGTCTAGTCTTGTCTGTCTAGTCTTGTCTGTCTAGTCTTGTCTGTCTAGTCTTGTCTGTCTAGTCTTGTCTGTCTAGTCTTGTCTGTCTAGTCTTGTCTGTCTAGTCTTGTCTGTCTAGTCTTGTCTGTCTAGTCTTGTCTGTCTAGTCTTGTCTGTCTAGTCTTGTCTGTCTAGTCTTGTCTGTCTAGTCTTGTCTGTCTAGTCTTGTCTGTCTAGTCTTGTCTGTCTAGTCTTGTCTGTCTAGTCTTGTCTGTCTAGTCTTGTCTGTCTAGTCTTGTCTGTCTAGTCTTGTCTGTCTAGTCTTGTCTGTCTAGTCTTGTCTGTCTAGTCTTGTCTGTCTAGTCTTGTCTGTCTAGTCTTGTCTGTCTAGTCTTGTCTGTCTAGTCTTGTCTGTCTAGTCTTGTCTGTCTAGTCTTGTCTGTCTAGTCTTGTCTGTCTAGTCTTGTCTGTCTAGTCTTGTCTGTCTAGTCTTGTCTGTCTAGTCTTGTCTGTCTAGTCTTGTCTGTCTAGTCTTGTCTGTCTAGTCTTGTCTGTCTAGTCTTGTCTGTCTAGTCTTGTCTGTCTAGTCTTGTCTGTCTAGTCTTGTCTGTCTAGTCTTGTCTGTCTAGTCTTGTCTGTCTAGTCTTGTCTGTCTAGTCTTGTCTGTCTAGTCTTGTCTGTCTAGTCTTGTCTGTCTAGTCTTGTCTGTCTAGTCTTGTCTGTCTAGTCTTGTCTGTCTAGTCTTGTCTGTCTAGTCTTGTCTGTCTAGTCTTGTCTGTCTAGTCTTGTCTGTCTAGTCTTGTCTGTCTAGTCTTGTCTGTCTAGTCTTGTCTGTCTAGTCTTGTCTGTCTAGTCTTGTCTGTCTAGTCTTGTCTGTCTAGTCTTGTCTGTCTAGTCTTGTCTGTCTAGTCTTGTCTGTCTAGTCTTGTCTGTCTAGTCTTGTCTGTCTAGTCTTGTCTGTCTAGTCTTGTCTGTCTAGTCTTGTCTGTCTAGTCTTGTCTGTCTAGTCTTGTCTGTCTAGTCTTGTCTGTCTAGTCTTGTCTGTCTAGTCTTGTCTGTCTAGTCTTGTCTGTCTAGTCTTGTCTGTCTAGTCTTGTCTGTCTAGTCTTGTCTGTCTAGTCTTGTCTGTCTAGTCTTGTCTGTCTAGTCTTGTCTGTCTAGTCTTGTCTGTCTAGTCTTGTCTGTCTAGTCTTGTCTGTCTAGTCTTGTCTGTCTAGTCTTGTCTGTCTAGTCTTGTCTGTCTAGTCTTGTCTGTCTAGTCTTGTCTGTCTAGTCTTGTCTGTCTAGTCTTGTCTGTCTAGTCTTGTCTGTCTAGTCTTGTCTGTCTAGTCTTGTCTGTCTAGTCTTGTCTGTCTAGTCTTGTCTGTCTAGTCTTGTCTGTCTAGTCTTGTCTGTCTAGTCTTGTCTGTCTAGTCTTGTCTGTCTAGTCTTGTCTGTCTAGTCTTGTCTGTCTAGTCTTGTCTGTCTAGTCTTGTCTGTCTAGTCTTGTCTGTCTAGTCTTGTCTGTCTAGTCTTGTCTGTCTAGTCTTGTCTGTCTAGTCTTGTCTGTCTAGTCTTGTCTGTCTAGTCTTGTCTGTCTAGTCTTGTCTGTCTAGTCTTGTCTGTCTAGTCTTGTCTGTCTAGTCTTGTCTGTCTAGTCTTGTCTGTCTAGTCTTGTCTGTCTAGTCTTGTCTGTCTAGTCTTGTCTGTCTAGTCTTGTCTGTCTAGTCTTGTCTGTCTAGTCTTGTCTGTCTAGTCTTGTCTGTCTAGTCTTGTCTGTCTAGTCTTGTCTGTCTAGTCTTGTCTGTCTAGTCTTGTCTGTCTAGTCTTGTCTGTCTAGTCTTGTCTGTCTAGTCTTGTCTGTCTAGTCTTGTCTGTCTAGTCTTGTCTGTCTAGTCTTGTCTGTCTAGTCTTGTCTGTCTAGTCTTGTCTGTCTAGTCTTGTCTGTCTAGTCTTGTCTGTCTAGTCTTGTCTGTCTAGTCTTGTCTGTCTAGTCTTGTCTGTCTAGTCTTGTCTGTCTAGTCTTGTCTGTCTAGTCTTGTCTATCTAGTCTTGTCTGTCTAGTCTTGTCTGTCTAGTCTTGTCTGTCTAGTCTTGTCTGTCTAGTCTTGTCTGTCTAATCTTGTCTGTCTAGTCTTGTCTGTCTAGTCTTGTCTGTCTAGCCTTGTCGGTCTAGTCTTGTCTGTCTAGTCTTATCTGTCTAGTCTTGTCTGTCTAGTCTAGTCTATCTAGTCTTGTCTGTCTAGTCTTGTCGGTCTAGTCTTGTCTGTCTAGTCTTGCGTATCTAATCTTGTCTGTCTAGTTTTGTCAAAACCACATTTCTGCAAAAGTCAAAGTGAACCATTAAATACTTTTAAGAAATAGTGAAATAATATTGACAAAAGAACAAAAACCGGAAGAATAAATATTGTAATATGTCGGTGTGTGAGATTTGAGGATTCATGTGGATGCATAAATAAAAATGAGTCCACCGTGTGGTCGGAGCGCATTCTATTTCGAGGAGCGCGTCGCGAGGAATCCGCGAAAGCGGGACATTCTTGCAAAAGAAAAAGGAACGGAAAGAGAAGAAGCCGCCGTGGAGAAGATTGTAAAATGAACAGGTATAGTCGGAGGCGGCAACGGTCGCGACGGCGGCCGCAAGCGGTACCACCGACGCGCACCGACGCCCGTGTCTATAAAAGGACGCTCCCCCCTTCAGGTAACCTGAGATACGACGCCCGAAGCGAACCTGTGCAACCACAAATATCTTCGGACGCTTTCGCCAAAACAAAAAACTGAGACTGAAATTAAGCGAAATATGCTTTAAAATGAACGTACTTATAAGGTCCAAAGAATGCAAGAAATGCATAAACAAGTTTCAGTATTTCATAAATAATTAGTTTTTTTTTCGGTTTGAGAAAATTTGGTAATTGTGAGTCATTTATGCGCAGGAGTGTTTGCGCGTTCACCGGTCGCGTTTTTAGGCGCACGCGTGAGAGGGACCGACGCGTCTTATTCACGTCGCGACGCTCATACGAACGACTTAGCCACCAGTGTAAGGCGGCGTCGGCACGCGGGTTTCAAGTCTGAAATTACGACGGTCAGTGTACAGCTACCGAATTATTGAAATAAATCGCAACCGAAAGGATTATTTGAACAATCCGCCATGTCTTCTTCCTCTGCCGTGAGGACCTCCAAGTACACCTACCGTTCTTCCGGAGCTGCCGGAGGCAACGCCGATGTCAGCATCGAATACAGCGCTGACCTAAGCGCCCTAACCAGGCTTGAGGTAACAAAAACAAATATCAATCATTTCTTCGTCAAAAAAAAAAAAAAATATATTAGTGAAAAAAAGTGAAAGAAGTGAATTTTTCTAAAACGAAAAAAATTCGCAATTCAGTTTTTAGTGTACAGGAAAACGTTTTTCCTTTTTGTATTTTCGGTCTAAATTTAACCGGTCGCAGAAATTAGATACGGCCGTGACGTCAGGAGAGGCAAGATAAATTTGGACTGTGCTGAAACTGAAACCGCATCGAAAATGTTACACAAGACCGACTTTTTCCCGACGTTCGGTCCACCAAAGTGTATTTTTACCGGAATTTTTCGCCTCTTTTCCTCACATTTTTCACCTAAACGGAAACGGGACCGCTCCGTCCTATTTTTAGATCCACCAAATATCACACACTCTCTACATACTTCATCTAAATTCATCAACATATACATAATAATATTATATTTATACACCCTCAATTACTTCTAAACTACCCTTCCCTATAAGCTAGTTCTAATATAGTTTCACCTAAAAATTTCTACAAAAACTTAAAACATATTTGATTTTGTCTGCAAAAATCCTTACTAATTTCCTACTTAATCCACACGATTGATCCACTTAATCTTCACTTGATCCACATTTATCAAAAATGTTTTCTTGTTCCACACAGATTCCCTAATCCATACTCATCTTAACTCAATCCACAGTTATAACAATAAAATCTTCGTGTTCCACACGGCTGCCATACTTAAGCCACACTATAATCTACACTTACTCACCAGTTATCAACACACAGTATTCTTGTTCCACTGATTCCCTAATCCATACTCATCTTAACTCAATCCACAGTTACCAAAAATAATCGCACTGAACACTTAATCCACACTGATTCCCTTCTTAATCCACACTGATCAATAGTTAATCCACAGTTATCAAAACAAAGTCTTCTTGTTCAACACTGATTCCCTAATCTATTCTCATCTTACCTCAATCAACACTTATTAAAACCAAAATCTTTTTGTTCAACTCAATTGATTCACAACTGATTTTACATCTTCACCTAACCCATAGCTATCCACAATTTAATCCACATTATACAGTCATCTTTATTTAATCCACAGTTGTTAGTTTAATCCACACATTACATCGAAACTTATCTGCACTTGATCCACATCTATCTATGTTACAATGCAACAAACATAATGTACAAGCATTCGCACGTAATCCAATCTCATTTTTATTTTAATCCATACTTATCCGCCTTTAATACATAGTCTTAATCTACCAAGAGCCGTACTTAATCCACAGTCAACAATGCTAAAACCACACGTATACACTAAGCCCAGTTAGACTAAGAAATTCTCTACGCTATTCAAACGAACATGAAAAGATGTTATGTTAAAATAGGCTAGTTAAGCAATACAAGGTAAACAATTAAAGCAAGAGTAAACAAACTTTACTAGAACAAACTATATGTCACAACAGACAAGAGAAAAACCAAGATAATAGTAAACAGGCTAAACTAGACGAAGAGTACTAGTCTTGCACAGTCCTGTCTAGTCCTGTCTAGCCCTATCTGGTCCTATCTTGTCTTGTCTTATCCTATCTAGTCCTATCTAGTCCTGTCTAATCATATCTAGTCCTGTCTAGTTTTGCCTAGTCCTTTTTAGTCTTGTCTAGTTCAGTCTACTCAGGTCTAGTCCTGTCTATTTCTGTCTATTTCTATTTAGTCCGGTTTAATCCTGTCTTCTAACCCGTCCTGTTTAACCCTGTCATGTCCTGTCGAATCCTGGCTAGTCTTGTTTCATCCTGTTTAGTTCTGTTTTATCGTGACTAACCCTGTCTAGTCCTGTCTAGTCCAGTCTAGTCGAGTCTTATCGTGTCTAGGCTTGTTTAGTCATGTCTAGCCCAGTCTTGTTCAATCTTGTTCAGTCTTACATACTCTTGTCCAATCTTGTATAGGAATGTCCAGTCCTGTCTAGTCCTGTCCAGTTCTATCCAGTCCTGTTAAGTCCTGTCCAGATTTATTCAGTCCTATTTAGTCCTGTCGTGCCCTGTCGAGTAGAAGACTAAACACTGTTTAAGCAAGAGTTAAACTCGAAAGGACACGACAGGACTAAATATGACTGGATAGAAATAGACAGGACTGGATAAGACTAGACAAGACTGAACACCATGAAACAGGACTGAACACGATTGGACAAGACTAAGCTAGACATGACTAGACTAGACAGACCTAGACAGAACTAAACTGGACTAGATAGGACTAAACACGTTAAGACATGACTATACAGGACTAAACAGGTCTAAACAGGACTAGAAAGGCCCATACAGGTTTAAACAGGACTAGACAGGACTAAACATGATAAGACATCACTAGATAGGACTAGACACAACTAGGACTAGACATGACTAGTTGTGTCTAGTCCTATCTAGTGATGTCTTATCATGTTTAGTCCTGTCTAGTCCTGTTTAAACCTGTATGGGCCTTTCTAGTCCTGTTTAGACCTGTTTAGTCCTGTATAGTCATGTCTTAACGTGTTTAGTCCTATCTAGTCCAGTTTAGTTCTGTCTAGGTCTGTCTAGTCTAGTCATGTCTAGCTTAGTCTTGTCCAATCGTGTTCAGTCCTGTTTCATGGTGTTCAGTCTTGTCTAGTCTTATCCAGTCCTGTCTATTTCTATCCAGTCATATTTAGTCCTGTCGTGTCCTTTCGAGTACTGTTTACTCCTGTTTAATCCCGAGTAACCATGACTAGTTGTGTCTAGTCATATCTAGTGATGTCTTATCATGTTTAGTCCTGTCTAGTCCTGTTTAGACCTGTTTAGTCCTGTCTAGGCATGTCTTAACGTGTTTAGTCCTATCTAGTCCAGCTTAGTCCTGTCTAGGTCTGTCTAGTCTAGTCCTGTCTAGCTTAGTCTTGTCCAATCGAGTTCAGTCTTGTTTCATCGTGTTCAGTCTTGTATAGTCTTATCCAGTCCTGTCTACTTCTGTTAGTCATATTTAGTCCTGTCGTGTCCTGTCGAGTACTGTTTAGTCCTGTTTAATCCTGAGTAACCATGACTAGTTGTGTCTAGTGCTATCTTGTGATCTCTTATCATGTTAGTCCTGTTTATACCTGTTTCTTCCTGTCAAGTCCTGTTTAGACCTGTTTAGTGATATCTAGTCCTGTTTAGACCTGTTTAGTCCTGTCTAGTACTGTTTGGACATGTTTAGTCCTGTCTAGTCTTGTTTAGACCTGTTTAGGTCTGTCTAGTCAAGTTTAGACCTGTTTAGTCCTGTATAGTTCTGTCTAGCCCAGTCTTGTCCAGACGTATTCAGTCTTGTTTAATGTTGTTCAGTCTTGTCTAGTCTTGTCCAGTCCTCTCTATTTCTATCCAGTCCTATTTAGTCCTGTCGAGTAATGTTTAATCCTGAGTAATCCTGTCTAGTTCTCCCTAGTCCTGTCTAGTCAAGTCTTATCGTGTTTAGTCCTGTCTAGTCCTGTCCAGGCCTGTCTAGTCCAGTCTAGTCCTGTCCAGCCCAGTCTTGTCCAGTCGTGTTCAGTCTTGTTTATTCTCGATCAGTCTTGTCCATTCTTGTCCTGGCTTGTCTAGTCTTAACCAGCTTGTCTAGTTCTATCCAGTTCTACTTAGTCCTGTTGAGTACTGTCCAGTCCTGTTTAAAGGCCGATTCTCATATGCGCGACACTCAGCTACACGACGTCGTGCGACATCGCCTCTCAAATAATGATTACATTGTTCTAAATAGGCACGTCCTCATTATGGCTTCGCGTCGTGCCCATTTAAAACAATATAAACATTATTTGACAGACGATGTCGCACGACGTCGCGTAGCTGAGTGTCGCGCAAAGGCCGATTCTCATATACGCGACACTCAGCTACGCGACGTCACGCGACATCGCCTGTCGAATAATGTTACATTGTTTTAAATGGGCACGTTTTCACTATGGCTACGCGACAGCTACGCAACGTGCCCATTTAAAACAATGTAATCATTATTTGACAGACGATGTCGCACGACGTCGCGTAGCTGAGTGTCGCGTAAAGGCCGATTCTCATATACGCGACACTCAGCTACGCGACGTCACGCAACATCGCCTGTCAAATAATGATTACATTGTTTTAAATGGGCACGTTCTCACTAAGGCTACGCAACGTGCTCATATAAAACAATGTAATAATTATTTGACAGGCGATGTCGCGTGACGTCGCGTAGCTGACTGTCGCGTATATGAGAATCGGCCCTTACGCGACACTCAGTTACGCGACATCGCCTGTCAAATAATGATTACAATTGTTTTAAATGGGCACGATCTCACTATGACTCCGCGACAGCTACGCGACGTGCCCATTTAAAACAATGTACTCATTATTTGACAGGCGATGTCACGTGAGGTCGTGTATCTGAGTGTCGCGTATATGAGAATCGGCCTTTACGCGACATTCAGCTACGCGACGTCACGCGACATCGCCTGTCAAATAATGATTACATTGTTTTAAATGGGCACGTTCTCACTATGGCTACGCGACGTGCCCATTTAAAACAATGTAATCATTATTTGACAGGCGATGTCCCACGACGTAGCGTAGCTGAGTGGCGCGCATATGGGAATCGACCTTAACTCTGTTTAGTCCTGACTAGTCCTGTCTAGCTCTCTCTAGTCTTGTCCAGTCTCGCCTAGTCTCAAATAGTCTAGTCTAGTCTCACAACTCTTGCCTAATCTTGTCTAGTCTCACCAAATCTTGTCTATTCTGTTATTATAACACCTTTAAGCCCATTCCCAAATGTTTTAATCTATCTAATCGATATACTAAAAATGACATTAACTGTCAATAAATAGATTTTATTTCCTTCAAACTTGCAACTAATTGCGACATGGTCTATTAGAGTGAAGTTTATTATTGGATACTGCGAAAACATATTCACTTAGTCGATAGTATCATAACAATAAGTGTCAATAGCCTTATAAGTTTGTCTGTCCAGCTGTCTAATTAGTTTTTTGTTTGTGTTTTAGGACAAGATCCGTCTCTTGCACGACGATTTGGAATCTGAAAGGGAGCTCCGTTCCAGAGTAAGTACACGTATCGTCATAATCTAGCTTGTGTGTAATCGTGGTCTATATAGTCACTGGTGTCCAAATTGGAACGGATTCCGAATTCAATTTGTAGATATTTATTTTTGTTGAGTTGTTTTAGTAGAATATGGCATCAGATTATTGAGAGTTGTCAAACTTTAAATCTATATAATGTTGTCTGTCGAAGCCTATTCAATACATAGTAAGATTCTTGTTGATAAATTTTTAAAATCTTTAAAAATAAGTTTAAACCTAGTTATCAAACTGTTGGACAGTTGTTGGAACTGTCAGACTAGTGGAAGGTAATGTTGTCTGTCGAAGTCTATTCAAAACCTTATCCACCTTTACACGGTTAGTTAAGCGCATGCGCGTCCGTCATGTTTAAAACTCGGGAATATCAAAGTTTCGGGCACATTTTGTCATTTTCACTGGTCACACGTCAAAAAGTGCCGGAAAAACATGGCGGAAATTGACGCTTGAACTACTGAAAAAGTACAACTGTGAAATTTTTGCCAATTTTTTTAAATCTTTAAAACAATGTTTGAGCCTAGTTGTCAAACTGTTTGACAGTTTTGTTGTAACCGTTTTGTTAAACTGTCAAAATTTGGAAACACCCGTCATTTATCTCTACAATCGCTATATAGTAGATCATTCTTATAATTTTGTTTTTAATTCTTAATAATGTTTACTGTCAAAGTCTATTCAATATATAGTGAGCTTATTGTTGATTTTTTTAAATCATTAAAACAACGTTTGAGCCTAGTTGTCAAACTGTTTGACACTTGTTAAACTGTCAAGATTTGGACACCCGTTATTTATCTCCATAATACCTATATATTACATCATTCTTATAATTTTGTCTTTAATTCTAAATAATGTTGACTGTCGAATTCTATTCAATATATAGTGAGCTTGTTGTTGCCATTTTTTTTTAATATTTAAAACAACGTTTGAGCCTAGTTGTCAAACAGTTTGACTATTGTCAAACTATTAAGATTTGGACATCCGTTGTATTGTTGCCAATTTTTTAAAATCTTCAAAACAACATTTGAGCTTAATTGTCAAATTGTTCGACAGTTGTCAAACTGTCAAGATTTGGACACCCGTTATTTGTAGAATATAACACGTGGTTCTTGATATCTCAACATTCTTAGTCAACTAAATGACAAATATCGAAACAGTATAAAGCGGCCCATACACTATACAACTTGTTGTCCAATTTGGTTAGGTTGTACGAAAAGTTGGACAGTGTATGTGTAGGTTGTACAACCAGATTTTGGTTGGAAGGCTGGGTTGGACAAAATCAAACAACTTTTGATTTCCTGTGGGCGAGGCATAATGTTGGCCAACCTGTCTGACAGTGTATTGGACAGTTGTAGAACTTCACCACCAACATCAGTTTACATTTATTGTTGTTGTTTACATTTAATCGTTGTATTTAAATTGTGTTTCTAGTACTTTAACACATATTCTTTGAGGTTTTTTAAACTAATTATTACCATAAGTGATTAAAATAATGGCAAATATAACTGAGAATGAAAAGTGGAGAAATATTATAAAGCTTTTAACTAATTTAAAGAAAATTGATGAAAATGCATCTTTAGATGATGTAAAAAAAAGAGAGAACATAAAAAGATGGAAAAAAGTAAAAATCTGGTGCAGAATTGATGATCTATGCCAACGAGGCAACATTATGGTATTTAGATGAATTAAATGATATCTTAAGTGACCAAGAAATGGTACTTACGCATTAACGCCACCACCGCTACATTTTTAAATGCCGCCAATCTACACCTAAAATTTATATGATAAATCATAAAATAAAAAAATCATAAAATAAAAAAAAACATTTTATTTAAAATTAAAACATTTTTTAAACCCAAAATACTTTTAACCTTAAATTACTATTTTTTAACCCCGGTTAGATTAGGTTGCCCGCCGCGAAGCGGACATATAAATCAAGACCACATACGCACGGCAGCGCGAACTCTCCATCTAATATATAACGTTGGTAGCGTTAATACGAAAGTACCCAAGAAATATTATTGTAGCACAGCTAGCACAAGATCCGTGCAGATTAAATTTCAGCTCAAAAGCTAATTTCAGCTAATGTTGGAAGACTTGGTATGACAGTGTAGAGCCTACAATTACAACACGTTGGAAGACTTGGTTGTACAACAAGATGTATAATGACCCGCTTAAAGCCGAAACGGAAAGAGTTAATAGTCCAGTCATTTAAGCTTAAATTAGGTAAGAATCTCGGAATTCGAGATACCCAGCTGTAAGTCTGTAAATACTTGTATATTGACACCCTAAAAGTTGTCTCAAAACCTATATATGGTAATAAAAACCTACCATATGTAGGTGTTGAGACAACTTTTAGGGTGTCAATATACAAGTATTTACAGACTTACAGCTGGGTATCTCTAATTCCGAGGTGAACTTACTATAATGACTGGACTATAATGTTTTGAGTTAAATCTACGTGGATTAGACTAGTCAACTAAGTCTTCAAAAAAAACAAGCGTCTAGTAAACAAACAACTGAAATTCTTCTTAGAACTCACGTCTATCCGTACTAACAGCTCAAGTATTTAATACATTTATAAATAACTTCAAAACAAGCTGTCGTCGCCGGATTAGTCTATGAGTAAACACAGACTACTCAAACGCGAATCATATTTATGTACTCTACAACTTAAAATTAGACAAAAAGAAAATACTTATAAAGCATCGAGTGAACTCAATCAAAACATACATTCAATATAATTGTTTACCATACTCACATTCAAACTACATAGTAGTGCAAATTCATTGTTAAGGTCATTGTTTATCTAGTCTTGTCTGTCTAGTCTTGTCTGTCTAGTCTTGTCTGTCTAGTCTTGTCTGTTTAGTCTTGTCTGTCTAGTCTTGTCTGTCTAGTCTTGTCTGTCTGGTCTTGTCTGTCTAGTCTTGTCTGTCTAGTCTTGTCTGTCTAGTCTTGTCTGTCTAGTCTTGTCTGTCTAGTCTTGTCTGTCCTGCGGAAAACCTCCTCACGAGGGTATATGTGTTTCACCCACCTGTACCAACTGTGGCGGAGACCATTTGGCAAGCGCTCGGTTATGCCCGAAATATAAGGAGGAAGCAGCTATCCAAGAAATTAAAACAAAAGAAAAAATTTCATACTTCGAAGCAAGACGTAAAATCATTGTAACCACACCCATAAAAAATAGGACATATGCAAATGCCGTTTCGACTCCCACAAGACCCGCACCGTTCGATGTGAAGGAGCTGGCTGCAGCCCTTATTCCCGCTATTATGGACTCCCTAAGAAGTTTGATTCGTCCAGACATTTTCCAAGGAAACATTGACCTTCCAGAAATCTCAGCTCCCACACCAACCATAGTAGAAAAGACTCCGGAAGCAACTAGGAAACAGACTCCATCACCTTCCGCGCTAGAGGATAATGGCAGCGAACCATCGAGGAGGGACACAAGACAGACAAGAGATATATTCAAAGCCCCAAAAGGAAGGGAGGAAAAAGACAAGAGAAAACGAGGTGGTCCACCGGCCACCAGAGCATCTTCACTCTCGGACGACACATCTGAACCGGAACCAGATCCCAAGAAAGACTGGGTCAGGTCTAAAACCAAAGGATGGGAAAGAGGAAGATCCAGGAACCAGGGTCACACAACGTCCTCGGACAAAAGCAAATAACTCGCTCTTACTTCCCACCTACGTTCTATAACCTATCTTTAAATCTTCCTAATATCCAAAGCGCAAATAATATGTATCCAACAAATTTAAAAATCCTACAATTAAACCTAAATCGCTGTAAAGCAGCACATAATTTACTTGAACAAACAATCTTCGAAAAAAACATAGATATTGTTATAGGTCAAGAGCCAAATAGACACATGGCTGATAACTCCTTCCTCGACTTAGACGGGGATAGCTTTCCAAGACGACGTCGACCACAACACCGCCACCAATCTACCCCCTGGTGGACTACAACGATTGCCGCTAAGAGAGCCGCATGCTTCAAAAAGAGAAGAGTGATGGTGAGAAGGAACAAATCTAACGCAACTGATGAACAGAAACAAGAGACTAGAATCGAATATAGTAACTCCAAAAAAGAATTCAAGATTGCTATATACGCACGCAAGAAAGAGCTGTGGAAGGATCTCTGCAATCAATTAGAGGAAGATAAATGGGGCCCAAGGTTTTAAAATTATATCAGGCAAACTAAATCTTAGACCAAACATTAGCCTAAGCGAGGAAGAGATAAGTAGCCAGGTAGAAAAACTGTTCCCGAAGAAACCCAAAATCAACTGGATGGTCCCAGTAGTAACTGAAATAAAGACCTTTGACTTGGAAGATATTGTAAAAACTGCGCAGAGAATCAAGACCGGAAAAACTCCAGGGCCGGATAGTATACCCACAGATGTGCTCAAAGAAATAGCTACCAGGAGACCTGAAATCATCTTGAGAGTTATGAACAGCTGTCTAACTAAAGGAGAATTTCCAGACATTTGGAAGGAGGCACGTCTAGTACTCATTGAAAAACCCAAAAAAGATCCGGCCAAAAAAACATCATTCCGGCCGATTTGTATTCTAAATACCCCAGGTAAACTATTAGAAATGTTAGTTAAGACACTCCTGGAGAACGAGCTAGAAAGCAAAGGAATTCTACACGACAGACAATACGGATTTTGAGCGGGCAGGTCAACGATAGATGCCCTGTCCAAAGTCATGGAGATACCTAACAAAATTAGAGAAAAGGCCTTCAAGAACCAAGAGCTCGCGGTACTTCTTACTATTGACATAGAAAATGCCTTTAATTCAGCTCCGTGGGACCTCATAATTGACGCACTAAAAACTGCGGAAATTAGCCCATATCTGATTAAGATGGTCCAGTCGTACCTCAGCAATCGATATATCATCACAAACAGAGGCTCAAAAATAGAAACAACATGCGGTGTCCCACAGGGCTCCATTCTAGGACCTACATTATGGAACATCTTCTACAACAGCATTTTAGAACTCGACTTAGGAAAAAAAGTTACCTCTGTTGCATACGCTGACGACCTAGCAGTGATTGTTTGCGGTAGAAATAAGTCACAACTGGAAGAGTCCGCGAAAAATGCCGTAGTAATAATACACCAACATCTAACAGAATTAGGGCTTAAAATGGCACACGCGAAGACGGAAATGGTAATCCTTGTGGGTAGAAGAAAACTTAAGACTCTGTCGGTAAAAATTGGCGACGCCATAATAACGAGCAAGCCGGCAATCAAGTACCTGGGGGTATACTTAGATAGAAATACCCGTATGACTACCCACATCAAAATCAAATGCGAGAAAGTCGAGAAGTCACTAATGGCTCTGACTAGGATCACTCCAAACATCTGGGGACCGCGCGAAAGAAAACGTCGAATACTAATGTTCGCGGCGTCTTCAGCCATCTTGTACGGTGCACCCATCTGGACGCAAGCGCTTAAGCATTCTCTATATAAGAATAAACTAGAAGCCCTAAACCGAAAAATGGCACTAAGAGTTATTTCGGCATATAGAACTGTCTCCACTGCTGCGGCAACCGCTATCGCCTCACTGCCGCCTCTCGAACTGAGAGCCAAGGAGATGGTTTACATATACCGACTTGGAAAAAACAGTAGGTCTGATGCTAAAGATAAATGCATGGAGGAGTGGCAGCAAAGATGGGGAGAATACAATGGTTGGACCAAAAATCTTATAAAAGACGTTAGGTTGTGGAGCAGGAGAAAGTGGGGTGAAGTGGATTACTATGTTACACAGGCCTTCACTGGGCACGGGGTATTTTGAACATACCTTTACAAAATTAAAAAAAAAGAAAACCCAATCTGCTGGTTCTGTCCGGACATTGATTCAGCCGAACACACAATTTTTCACTGTGTCAGATGGATGGACCTTCGTGAAACAGCAAATCAATTATGCGGCACAGTCATATCAACATCTAATGTGGCAGAATTGCTTCTAAGAACAGAAGCAGATTGGAACGTAATAACAGAAATGATGAGGGATATAATAAAAGCAAAAGAGAAACACGAAATAGAAAACCGAATTTATAAACGAGGAGGGATAAATCATCCTGAAGTAATGCCTAGGGGCGGTTTCCGGGATGTATCTTCTCCTTTTTTTAATATTTTTTTTTTTTTAACTTTTTGAAGTCTTGTTGTCTTTTATTATTATTTTCATAAAAAAAAAAAAAGTCTAGTCTGTCTAGTCTTGTCTGTCTAGTCTTGTCTGTCTAGTCTTGTCTGTCTAGTCTTGTTTGTCTAGTTTTGTCTGTCTAGTCTTGTCTGTCTAGTCTTGTCTGTCTAGTCTTGTCTGTCTAGTCTTGTCTGTCTAGTCTTGTCTGTCTAGTCTTGTCTGTCTAGTCTCGTCTGTCTAGTCTTGTCCGTCTAGTCGGGTCTATCTAGTCTTGCATCTCTAGCCTTGTCTGTCTAGTCTTGTCTGTCTAGTCCTGTTTGGCTAGTCGTATCTGTCTAGTCTAGTCTATCTAGTCTTGTCTCTCAAATCTTGTCTGTCTAGTCTTTTCTCCAGTTGATCTAAAATTGTGTCGTTCTTGTTTTTGTAGTAGTAAATGTTGTTTGTATTCGTGAGTTAATGTTCACTAAAATCTTATTTTGAGCTTTTATATGTGCCGGACTAATTAATTCGGGTTTTATGGTCGTATCTGCATAAATAGTCTTTTATGCGACAGTAAATGATATTAATTAATGCGACGGCCAGAGAAGCTCGTAAAGTTTTATCGGGGTTTGTTTATCTAGATTTGCCACGAGAAAGATTGTTTACAAAGAGATTTGCAATGTTCTATTTTGGTTTTGCTCAAAAAATTTGCGAATTATAAACAAACTGGAAATATAACTGGCAGTTATGCTGCACTTAGGAGACTCCAGCTCCAGCTCCACTGTCCTTAGAACATTGTCTAAAGTTACTAATCTATCACAGCCTAATTGTCCGTGAAAATATAGATGTTTTTACTTTTGTAGTCCATTCTTAAATTTTCGGGGACACATGTCTCGATTGCGAGAATTTCCGATTGGAAGAACGTTGTTTGCTTCTCCAGTGGCAGAGATATGCTCTATCTAGGAGACAGTCCATAAACTCCAGCGCCAGTTACATTGTCCAAAGTATATGTTTGCAGCGCCGTAGCTGGCCAGTCGCACGGCTGCCAGTGGCGCAACCCTCAAGAGGGGCGCATTTTGTCTACCCACAGTCTACGAGCTGCTGGGACACAGGCACATAAAATGAAAACATGGTGCTATTCATATAAAATTGTCATTATATATATATATATATTTATATATATATATATATATATATATATATATATATATATATATATATATATATATATATATACGATATATATATATATATATATATATATATATATATATATATATCGTCATTTAAAGTCATTTAAAGATTTTATAATGTCTTAACCCCTTGACATACGAATAAAATGCGCGTTGACGTGTCCATATACATGTGATCTTATCACATATACATATAATCCAGTCATTTAAGCTTAAATTAGGTAAGAATCTCGGAATTCGAGATATCCAGCTGTAAGTCTGTAAATACTTGTATATTGACACCCTAAAAGTTGTCTCAAAACCTACATATGGTAAAAAAAACCTACCATATGTAGGTTTTGAGACAACTTTTAGGGTGTCAATATACAAGTATTTACAGACTTACAGCTGGGTATCTCGAATTCCGAGGTGAACTTACTATAATGACTGGACTAATAGTTAATTAATGACGTTCATAATTGATTTTAAACTTTAATGTAAACATAACTTGAATTACACTTGCAAAATTATGTGTTGTTTCTTTTCCTAGAAAATAAGTCTCCGGGTGCGAAAAATTTAAATGTTGCTAGGTGCGCTCATGATCCTAGCTATGTCGCTGTAATAAGTGTGTTCTAAATGTGAGTAGCCTGAGTACACAAATAAAGTGATTTAAATATTGAAAAATGTCGACGAACAAAAATAAATTGGAATGAGTCAAAAGACATTCGGGCGTTACTAATAATTCTAAATTTAAAATCTTGGCTGGGATTCGCAAATAATAACCATCATTAAAACAAAAATCCCAGTTGTAACCGTTTTATCGGTGCATTTTTTGATTTATTTATTGTTTGAAACATTTTCGGGATAGTTATTTTGGACGGTGGCAATTCCGAATGGAAGTGCGCTATAAATAGGAAATTGTCCGTTGGCTCGTTAGAGTTAAGTGGACCAACCAGTGGTAGTCGATTTAGTTTAACCACTAAACCATTCGGGAGAACTGAATTTATGCCGCTTGACGACCACCAATAAAATGCGCACTAAATTATAACTCTAATTAATTCAAACTGGTTACGTTTTCTTTGCTTCGTCTAATAATTTATGCTCGCGTTTCGAATTAAGCTAAAAATAAGGTTAATATATTTAGACTTCAAGAAAGTTATAAATTATTGAGTTGAATATAATTCGTGGACAAAACCAAAAATTTTATAAAAACTAAAACTAAATTCTAAATTTTCATTTAAAAATCCTTAGACAAAACCGTTTAAAAATTGCATTTGCAGTTTGTTTTAACTTCGTAATATATACTACTATTTTGATTTTTTTCACATATCCACAAACAGCCATTTAACTGGCTGTGGGGCACACTTGACTCTAACAAAAATTAGCAATTTAAAGCTTAATATTTTACAAACGGATCTCTTAATCGAAATATTGTTTTGACAAACCTGTAATATTTTTGAAGGACCTATCCAACGACACCCTACACCATGGGGTAGACGGGAAAAATAAAACGTCCCCACTTCTTTAGGGTAAAGCAGGTACCCTAAAAAATATTTTTTTCAAGATTTATTTTAGCACACTATGTATATCCATGCCAAATTACAGCTTTATATTTCTAATAGTCTCTTACCTAAACTGCGGACAGACGGACGGACGGACGGACAGACATATCGAAACTATAAGGGTTCGTTGTTGATTACAACGGAACCCTGAAAAAGCAAAATTCCAAATTTCTCGAGGGAGAGTTCAAACATTCTTAGAGAAAACCAAAAATTACATATGCAGTTTGTCTGCTTGTAAGTTGAGAATTTCGAGATAAAATCGAAAAGTAAATTCCAAATTTCTCGAGAGTTTAAAAATTTTTAGACAAAAACAAAAATTGTATTTGCAGTTTGTCTGTGTAATTTGAAAATTTATAGACAAACCTATAAGAAACTTTCAAATTACACTTGCGACAATTCTTTGCCAAATAATAAATTGCAATTTGACTATCTGTATTTTTTTGTAATTTTGTAATCTGTAATTAACAAGATTGCTTAGACAACTCAAATCAGAATCCTTTCCTACAACAAACAAATTTAAAAAAACTTCCCATTAATAAATTTATCTATTTTAATATTCCGTCGAATCTAAGTCCAAGCACACGGGATACTTTTCCTCCGTGTTGAAAAACTTATTGTCGTCTGCGTCTTATATCGGCGACGTTGACTCATTTAATGAGAGAGCGAAGAAGAACCACTCCAAGTAGAACCTCACACCGTACAAAAATAGTTTGACCTGAAAACCGGCGTATTTTCAGAACACCGACAAACTGACGTGTGTTTATCCTCCACAATTTTAAAAATACAAAGAGAATACGGAAAAATGATCATGATTTTGAAGAAAAACTAGACAGACTGGACAGACTGGACAGACTAGACAGACCGCACAGACTGGACAGAATGGACAGACTGGATAGACTAGACAGGCAAGACTAGACAGACTAACTAGAGCTAGAAATAGAACCTAGTCTGAAAAGATCAAATCAAGTCTAAATCTAGTTAGTTACTCGACTTGTAACAAACTATAACTTGTTGGCTAAGGATAATCTATTGCAAACTTACAGTGACCACAAATACTTAGTATTCAAGCAATTATTAAAACAGTTCTAGTTGTAACTCATAATCAGTGTTGGGCATAATTCAATTAATGTTTTAATTGTAGAATCAAACAATTACAATTTTAACTGCAACTAAATTAATTGCAATTGATTTTATTCAATCAAGTGTTTAATTGTGAGATGCAATTGAAATCAATTGCAATTAAATCCATTAATTGTGGTTTACAATTAATTTAATTGCAATTAAAATTTTAATTGTTAGTTACAATTAACTCAATCATCAATTGTTTATTACAATTGTATAACAATTAAAACTATTTGATGAATGTAAAAACTTAAACAGTAGGGAAAGATGGACCCTCCACCTCCACTTCCAGCCCCACCACACCTCAACTTCCGGTTTCCACCCCACTTCCGGTTCCCACCCCACGTCCGGTTCCCACCCCCACTTCCGGTTCTCACTCCCACTTCCGGTTCGTACCCCTTTTCCATTTCCTACGCCAACTTCCTGTTCCCACTCTCACTTCCAGTTCCGGAACCGGAAGTGGGTGAATTTTTGGAACCAGAAGTGGTGTTGGGAACCGGAAGTGGCGGTGGGAACCGGAAGTGGGGTGGGAACCCGGAGTGGGGGCGGGGTGGATGACCGAATGTGGAGGTGGAGGGTCCACAACGAACCATTTTTCCGTACTCTAAAACTATTTGTTTCTTAAATAATAATTGTCGGCCAAGCTAATGCTCCAGCTAATGGGGAACTAACCCTTCGGGCTCGTACACCAAAAGCTGTCGCGTTGTAAAATCAAACTTTCCGCACTCTAATGTAAATAAGTATTTTAGTTACGCATTGTGGCAAGTGATTCATTGGAGTATAATAAACATATCTTCTAACCGACATTTATTAATTGTTAACTGTAACTGTAAACGTGCATCAATCAATTAACAATTGATTAATTGTAATTGCAAAAATTTTCAATTACTAATTAATTAATTGTTAATTGTGTTATCTTGCAATTACAATTAATTATTTTGTTGTTAGTTGCAATTAAATCTGGCAATTTAATTGTTAATTGTTAAGGAGGTTCGAGCGTAACTAATGAGTCAAAATAGTGCTTGAAATTTTCTTTATTTTCAATTATCCTAATAGTTGTTAAAACTCATTATTTTTGTTTATAATAACATAACAAATTATAAAATTCGTTATTATTATTTATTTAATAAAATAAAGTTATTAAGACTTACAAGGTAACATAAAAAGAAAAAATGGCAACATCAGTGTTATGAGTCGACTGGTTGTAAAGGGATCAGAATGTTATAAGCCCAAGATGTTGGCAGAAAACCTCGAAATACCAAAAGACCAAAAATTATAGATTATCTATGTAAAAAACTGGAGTGTATTCTATCAAATAGTTCAAAAGTTCAAAATGTTTCCATGTTTTTCTTTTCTCTCACAATCAGCTGTAAACGACGACGTTGCCAAACCATCTGTCATGTGAATTAAAACAAGATTTAAAACAAAAAAATTAAGTTTAATTATTTAAATAATTACATCGGGAACATCACATTGCTTTAATGTTATCGTGTTTTAATATTATCTAAGTTTATTGCATATATTTTTTTATTCCTTAAAATTGAGAAATTAATACCGAAAAAATAAATAAAGACGTGACGGAAGCTTGTCGGCCATAAGAACCTGTGTAAAAGATTCGAAAAATCTTCATTTAAATTTTTTTTTCCGGATAAACTAAACGGAGGATCACTTTCAAATTTTGAGAGGACATACATCACTACAGTATTGATTCATGTATAAAAAGTTTCAAAGCTTAAACTTGAAAAAAATATTTAACATGGGTTTCGCTCGAACCTCCTTAATTGTTTTCGCAATTAATTTTTGCCCAACTATGCTCATAATGTAGTCTACAAAACTTAGAAATGCTAGTCCAAAAACACAAAGACTAAATCATGTGTTAGTTACTCTACTTGTAACTAGCTACAGCTTATTCGATAAGGATCTTAAGTGAAGTTAGAGTAACTATAACCGGTTATTCAAATAGTCCTATAATTCTAATTGTTATTTGGATGTGTTCTAACTGAATCTAATTAGGTTTGTTTGTAATCTAGATTGAGAGAGAGAAGGCCGACCTCAGCGTACAAGTCATCCAACTCTCCGAACGCCTTGAAGAAGCCGAAGGTGGTGCTGAAAGTCAGGTAACTATATAGTCCAATTCTTAAATAAAAAGTCTAAATCTTTTGTCTAAATCCAAACTATCATTTTTATATCAACGTCCACTTAATGTAATCTGCTTGCTAAATCCAGGTCTAATTCTAATTTCAAATTTATATCAAGATTAAAGTAAAAATCTAAAGTCTAAATCCAGAAAATTGTTTGTCAATAATAATATCTAAATCTAACTGGAATGGGTTGGCCTGTTCACTATCGGAACTGCGTTCCTGCTCACTACACTCCATGTTATCCTTTTTTTTCTCTTTTTTTTTTCTTTCTTTTCTTGCTACCGTTATCTTTGCTTTTTTTTCTTTTTCTTCTTTCTGTTTCCTTACACTAACTAATCTAAATCTAACTGATATCCTAAATCCAGGTGTAAATCTAATTTCAAATCTAAATCCATATCCAAATCTATTTCCAAATCTAAATCTACATACAAATCAAAATCTAGTTCTGAAATTAACACTTTATCGGAGTCGGTTGCACAATAAAACTAAATCAATACAAAATCTAAAACTGGCTTTGGATCTATAAGTCTAAATTTACAACCAAGGTAGTATCTTCATCCAAGTCTAAAACTAAATTCAACACGAAATATAAAGCTAGCTCATAGATTAAATCTAAAGGAAATTTAAATCTAAATTTAAATTCAAGATCTAAGTCCAAATTTAAATTCAAGTCCAAATGTAAATTCAAGTCCAAATTTAAATTCAAGTCAAAATATTTGCCTAACATGTAGACTCAATTGTTAGTCTAGAAAATTGAGTGTAATAGAAAATATAAACTTAAGCCTGGACTTATAGACTGAATAAAATCTATCTGTATAATTAAAGTTCAAATCAAAATCAACGTCTCAATCTAAAATCGAATTTAAATCTACGTCCAAGTCTAAAACTAAATAAAAGTCTAAACCTAAAGCCAAATATAAATCTAATTATAAATAGAAGCCTAAATGTAAAACCAAGTCTAAATACAAGTCTAAATCTAAATAGAAGTCCAAAGATTAAACCAAGTCTCAATCTAAATAGAAGTGAAAATCAAGTGGTATCTTAAATAGAGTTCTAAATCTAAATGCAAGTCTAAATCTAAATAGAAGTCTAATTCCAAATTTAATCTAAATGGAAGTCTAAACGCAGATTGTCATATACACGACACTCAGTTATGCGACGTCACGCGACATCGCCTGTCAAATAATGATTACATTGTTTTAAATGGGCACGTTCTCACTATGGCTACGCGACGTGCCCATTTAAAACAATGTAATCATTATTTGACAGGCGATGTCGCACGACATCGCGTAGCTGAGTGTCGCGTATATGAGAATCGGCCTTAAATCCAAATATAAGTTTCGATCTAAATCCAAATCTAAATATAAGTTTAAATCTAAATCCAAGTCCAAATCTAAATATAAGTTTAGATCTAAATCCAAGTCGAAATCGAAATATAGGTTTAAATCTAAATCCAATTCTAAATCTAAATATAAGTCGTCTAAATCTAAATCCAAGTCTCAATATAAATAGAAGTGAAAACCTAAATCCAAGTCTAAGTTTAAATAGAAGTATAAATCTAAATCCCAGTCTAAATCTAAATATATAAAGTCCAAATCTAAATATAAGTTTAGATCTGAATCCAAGTCTAAATCTAAATAGAAGTTTAAATCTAAATCCAAGTCTAAATCTAAATAGAAGTCCAAAGCTTAAACCAAATCTCAATTTAAATAGAAGTCTAAATCCAAATCCGAATGTAAATCTAAATAGAAGTGCAAATTTAAATCTAAATGTTAACCTAAATAGAAGTCTAAATCTAAATTCAAATCTAAATCTAAATCCAAGTCTAAATCTTAATAGAAGTCTAAATCTGAATTCAAATAGAAGTTTAAATCTAAACCAAAGTCTCAATCTAAATCCTAAATCCAAACTCATCCAATCTCATGAAGCCTAAGTCGTAAGTTTTGGAAATTAATTGTAATAGATAATATAAACAAACCTAAACGTAACTTATAAACTGCATGAAACCTAAATGTCTTATTACAATCTAAATCTAAATACAAAATTAAATTCAAAATTTACAACTTAATTCTTTCAAGCATATTTATCCTATCTGAAATCAATATTTTATATTTTAAAGTCTAAATCTATGCATAAAATGAAAATTCAAATTTTATAGTTACTATACCCAGGCATAACTTCGAGGTTTTTATGGTGGAGGTGCCGGACCTCCACCATAAAAACATCGAAAACGTAATTAAATCTCAACAATTAATAGCTAACTCCAGAAACTAACTTGGCTAGATAACTAGATTTTCATAGATACTTAGATTTTGCTAGATATTAGAGTTTTCTAGATTCTTAGATTTTGCTAAATAACTAGATAGGATTAAACAGGATTAAATAGGATTAAACTAGTCGGATTAAAACTGATTATTGTTCTGATTAAATCTAATCTTGACATAACTATTAGTCAAACTTATAATAAACGGAACACAAAATAAACGGAACGCCGGAGCTCTATAACAATTATTGAGTTTTTTAGGACTACCAAAACAAATCTCACATGAAATTTGTAAGTTATTTTTCAACTTTAAGTCCACTTTCGTGGCACTCAACAAAAACCATAAAAATAACATTGTTTTTAAGATCATGTCTTTCCGATACCATAAGTGGATAGCCCATCTGCGGACGCGTTTCGAGATTTATCACTCATCAGCACATCTTTGCTTCGATGAACAATAATTTGTAAACCACTCCCTTGAAAACCCCTGTGGTGTTTAGGGTTAGATGTTTATAATTTTGAGATTTTGTGGGAGAGACATGAATTTAATCACTCACAAAATGTGAAAATTATAAACAACTAACCCTAAACACCACATGGGTTACAAATTTCATGTGAGATTTGTTTTGGTAGTCCTAAAAAGACTCAATAATTGTTATAGAGCTCCGGAAAGGCTGAATATATTTATATATTCAGGCTGTGTTCCGTTTGTTTTAAGTTTGTATGATTATCTATAACGTAGGATGGTTTCACCAATTCTAACTATTAGTCGGATTAAATCTCTTTCGTGTTTTTTAGTTCGAAATCAACAAGAAACGTGATACTGAACTCCTCAAGCTCCGAAAGCTCTTGGAAGATGTCCACATCGAGTCCGAAGAAACCGCCTCCCTACTCAAGAGGAAACACCAGGAAGTCGTTGTTGACTTCCAAGAGCAAATCGACACCCTGGCCAAAGCCAAATCCAGGTAAATAAAACAAATATCTTGTCTGCCTAAACTAGTCTTGTCTGTCTAAATATGTATATCTAGTCTTATCTGTCTAGACTTGCCTATCTAGTCTTGTCTGTCTAGTCTTGTCTGTCTAGTCTTGTCTGTCTAGTCTTGTCTGTCTAGTCTTGTCTGTCTGGTCTGTCTGGTCTGTCTGGTCTGTCTGGTCTGTCTGGTCTGTCTGGTCTGTCTGGTCTGTCTGGTCTGTCTGGTCTGTGTGGTCTGTGTGGTCTGTGTGGTCTGTGTGGTCTGTCTGGTCTGTCTGGTCTGTCTGGTCTGTCTGGTCTGTCTGGTCTGTCTGGTCTGTCTGGTCTGTCTGGTCTGTCTGGTCTGTCTGGTCTGTCTGGTCTGTCTGGTCTGTCTGGTCTGTCTGGTCTGTCTGGTCTGTCTGGTCTGTCTGGTCTGTCTGGTCTGTCTGGTCTGTCTGGTCTGTCTGGTCTGTCTGGTCTGTCTGGTCTGTCTGGTCTGTCTGGTCTGTCTGGTCTGTCTGGTCTGTCTGGTCTGTCTGGTCTGTCTGGTCTGTCTGGTCTGTCTGGTCTGTCTGGTCTGTCTGGTCTGTCTGGTCTGTCTGGTCTGTCTGGTCTGTCTGGTCTGTCTGGTCTGTCTGGTCTGTCTGGTCTGTCTGGTCTGTCTGGTCTGTCTGGTCTGTCTGGTCTGTCTGGTCTGTCTGGTCTGTCTGGTCTGTCTGGTCTGTCTGGTCTGTCTGGTCTGTCTGGTCTGTCTGGTCTGTCTGGTCTGTCTGGTCTGTCTGGTCTGTCTGGTCTGTCTGGTCTGTCTGGTCTGTCTGGTCTGTCTGGTCTGTCTGGTCGGTCTGGTCTGTCTGGTCTGTCTGGTCTGTCTGGTCTGTCTGGTCTGTTTGGTCTGTCTGGTCTGTCTGGTCTGTCTGGTC
This sequence comes from Phosphuga atrata, assembly GCA_944588485.1. Lineage (NCBI taxonomy): Eukaryota > Metazoa > Arthropoda > Insecta > Coleoptera > Silphidae > Phosphuga > Phosphuga atrata. The sequence goes on along the minus strand of OX155905.1, from coordinate 33,565,144 downwards.
TGTCTGGTCTGTCTGGTCTGTCTGGTCTGTCTGGTCTGTCTGGTCTGTCTGGTCTGTCTGGTCTGTCTGGTCTGTCTGGTCTGTCTGGTTATGTGTCTGTCTGGCCTGTCTGCTCCGTCTGGTCTGTCTGGTATGTCTAGTCTTATCTGTCTAGATAATCTAATCTGGTATGTATTTTCTAAAATGTTTCTTTTTGGATTTGTTCGAATATGTCTCGAATAAATATCGCGTTGGACAAGGGCCAAACATTCCTCGCATTCTCAACGTGAAATAAATTTAACAATTTTATTCTCCCCACACTGTTTTTCTTTTTTCTTTAGCAGAAACACAAAATACTTCACATCCAATTATATTCCGACATTCCGACACATAATTAACGTCGTAATTGGTGTTGAATCTATACATTTAAATAAACCGCCTTCAATAGTCTACAAACTCGACATGATAATCAAGAATGTGGTAACAGAACTAGACAGACACGATTTAAAAGACTAGACAGATAAGGTTAGATAAACAAGATTTGACAAACAAGACGAAAATAAACATAGAAAACTACATAGACGAGGCTTGTTCGGTCCTGTCCTCCCTGTCTAGATTACAACAGCATTACTTTTGCTGACCCACTATATCTTATTGGTCAAGTCGATCTTATTGTCTGTCTATATTGGCACAGTCTATCTTATTAGCCATGTCTATCTTACTCACCCAGTCTATCGTATTGGCCCAGTCTATCTTATTTTTCCCAGTCGATCTTCTTACATCTCTCTATTTTGTTCGCCCAGTCTATCTTATTGACTCAGTTTATCTTATTTTCCGCAGTCGATCTTATTACACCAGTCTATCTTATTCGCCCAGTCTACCTTATTGGCTCAGTCTATCTTTTTTTCAGTCGATTTTATGACACCAGTCTATCTTTTCGCCCAGTCTATCTTATTGACTCAGTCTATCTTTTTTTTTTTGTAGATTTTATTACATCAGTCTATCTTATTCGTCCAGTCTATCTTATCGGCTCAGTCTATTTCATTTTTCCCCGTCGATATTATTACACTAGTCTATCTTATTCGCCCAGCCCATATTATTGACTCAGTCTATCTTATTTTTCCCAGTCGATCTTATTACACCAGTCTATCTTATTCGGCCACTCTATCTTATTGAATCAGTCTATCTTATTTTTCCTAGTCGATCTTATTACACCAGTCTATCTTATTCGCCCAGTCCATATTATCGACTCAGTCTATCTTATTTTTCCCAGCCCATCATATTACACCAGTCTATCTTATTCTCTCATTCTATCTTATTGACTCAGTCTATCTTATTTTTCCCAGTCTAGCTTATTGGCTCAGTCTATCTTATTTTCCCCAGTGGATCTTATTACACCAGTCTATCTTATTGGCCCATTCTATATTATTGACTCAGTCTATCTTATTTTTCCCAGTCGATCTTATTACACCAGTATATCTTATTCGCCCAGTCTATCTTATTGGCTCAGTCTATCTTATTTTCCCCAGTGGATCTTATTACACCAGTCTATCTTATTGGCCCATTCTATAATATTGGCTCAGTCTATCTTATTTTTCCCAGTCGATCTTATTACACCAGTCTATCTTATTCGCCCAGTCTATCTTATTAGCCCAGTCTATCCTATTTTTCCCAGTCGATCTTATTACACCAGTGTATCTTATTCGCCAAGTCTATCTTTTTCGCCCAGTCTATCTTATTGGCTCAGTCTATCTCATTTTTCCCAGTCGATATTATTACACCAGTCTATCTTATTCGCCCAGTCCATATTATCGACTCAGTCTATCTTATTTTTCCCAGCCCATCATATTACACCAGTCTATCTTATTCTCTCATTCTATCTTATTGACTCAGTCTATCTTATTTTTTCCAGTCTAACTTATTGGCTCAGTCTATCTTATTTTCCCCAGTGGATCTAATTACACCAGTCGTCTTATTGGCCCATTCTATATTATTGACTCAGTCTATCTTATTTTTCCCAGTCGATCTTATTACACCAGTCTATCTTATTCGTCCAGTCTATCTTATCGGCTCAGTCTATTTCATTTTTCCCAGTCGATATTATTACACTAGTCTATCTTATTCGCCCAGCCCATATTATTGACTCAGTCTATCTTATTTTTCCCAGTCGATCTTATTACACCAGTCTATCTTATTCGGCCAGTCTATCTTATTGAATCAGTCTATCTTATTTTTCCTAGTCGATCTTATTACACTAGTCTATCTTATAAGCTCAGTCTATCTTATAAGCTCAGTATATCTTATTGGCTCAGTCTATCTTATGTTTACCAGTCGATCTTATTACACCAGTCTATGTTATTCGCCCAGTCCATATTATCGACTTAGTCTATCTTATTTTTCCCAGCCGATCTTATTACACCAGTCTATCCTCTATATTACCCATTCTATCTTATTGACTCAGTCTATCTTATTTTTCCCAGTCTATCTTATTGGCTCAGTCTATCTCATTTTTCCCAGTCGATATTATTACACCAGTCTATCTTATTCGCCCAGTCCATATTATCGACTCAGTCTATCCTATTTTTCCCAGCCCATCATATTACACCAGTCTATCTTATTCTCTCATTCTATCTTATTGACTCAGTCTATCTTAATTTTCCCAGTCTAACTTATTGGCTCAGTCTATCTTATTTTCCCCAGTGGATCTTATTACACCAGTCTATCTTATTGGCCCATTCTATATTATTGACTCAGTCTATCTTATTTTTCCCAGTCGATCTTATTACACCAGTCTATCTTATTCGTCCAGTCTATCTTATCGGCTCAGTCTATCTTATTTTTCCCAGTCGATCTTATTACACCAGTCTATCTTATTCGGCCAGTCTATCTTATTGAATCAATCTATCTTATTTTTCCTAGTCGATCTTATTACACTAGTCTATCTTATACGCTCAGTCTATCTTATAAGCTCAGTCTATCTTATTGGCTCAGTCTATCTTATTTTTACCAGTCGATCTTATTACACCAGTCTATCTTATTCGCCCAGTCCATATTATCGACTCAGTCTATCTTATTTTTCCCAGCCGATCTTATTACACCAGTCTATCCTCTATATTACCCATTCTATCTTATTGACTCAGTCTATCTTATTTTTCCCAGTCTATCTTATTGGCTCAGTCTATCTCATTTTTCCCAGTCGATATTATTACACCAGTCTATCTTATTCGCCCAGTCCAAATTATCGACTCAGTCTATCTTATTTTTCTCAGCCTATTATATTACACCAGTCTATCTTATTCTCTCATTTTATCTTATTGACTCAGTCTATCTTGTTTTTTCCAGTCTAACTTATTGGCTCATTCTATCTTATTTTCCTCAGTGGATCTTATTACACCAGTCTATCTTATTGGCCCATTCTATAATATTGGCTCAGTCTATCTTATTTTTCCCAGTCGATCTTATTACACCAGTCTATCTTATTTGCCCTGTCTATCTTATTAGCCCAGTCTATCCTATTTTTCCCAGTCGATCTTATTACACCAGTCTATCTTATTCGCCAAGTCTATATTTTTCGCCCAGTCTATCTTATTGGCTCAGTCTATCTTATTTTTTTCCAGTCGATCTTATTACACCAGTCTATCCTCTATATTACCCATTCTATCTTATTGACTCAGTCTATCTTATTTTTCCCAGTCTATCTTATTGGCTCAGTCCATCTCATATTTACCAGTCGATATTATTACACCAGTCTATCTTATTCGCCCAGTCTATATTATTGACTCAGTCTATCTTAGTTTTTGCAGTCGATTTTATTACACCAGTCTATCTTATTCATCCAGTCTATCTTATTGGCTCAGTCTATCTTATTTTTCCCAGTCAATCTTAATCGCTCAGTCTATCACATTTTTCCCAGTCGATATTATTACACCAGTCTATCTTATTCGCCCAGTATATATTATTGACCCAGTCTATCTTATTTTTGCCAGTCGATCTTATTACACCAGTCTATCTTATTCGCCCAGTCTATCTTATTACACCAGTCTATCTTATTCTTCCAGTCTATCTTATTGGCTCAGTCTATCTTATTTTTCACAGTCGATCTTATTACACCAGTCTATCTTATTCGCCCAGTCTATCTTATTTGCTCAGCCTATCTTATTTTTCTCAGTCGAACTTCTTACACCAGTCTATTTTATTCGTTCAGTCTATCTTATTGGCTCAGTCTATCCTATTTTTCCCAGTCGATCTTATTACACAAGTCTATCTTATTCGCCCAGTCTATTTTATTGGCTCACTCTATCTTATTTGGCAGTCTAAACAGTTTAGTGTAAAGTGACTTAGTGACTAAACTAGATATATCAGTCTATCAGTCTACCAGATATATCTGTCTAGGGGCAATAAATTGCTAACAAGTAAAAACTCACAGTAACATAGTGTTCCCGTTACTGTGAGTTTGGCCGTTGTCGATGAGTAGGGAAAGATTTTTCCTTTTAGGCCCTCCACCTCCACTGAACTTGACCCTTCTGGTTTCGACTTCCGGTTTCGATTTTACACCGGAAAAGGAGCGGCCGGATGTGGTAAACCGGAAATAGGCAACCGGCAGTGGGAAACCGAATATGGGAAGCCGGAAACCCGAGCAGAAGCCGAAACCAGAAGTCTAAACCGGAAACGGAAGTCGAAACCAGACCTCACACCCAAGGGGGGGGGGGTTCATAGACCTAGCATCTGGGGCTACATAGACCTCACACTCTCTTCTGTGAAAAGCAGGAAGTCAGAAACCGGAAACGGAAGTCGAAACCGGAAGTCGAAACTGGAACCGGAAATCGAAACCGGAAACGGAAGGCGAAACCGGAAGTCGCAATTGGAAGTTGTATCAATATATAATAGATATATCAGTCTAGAAGCTTTAGTCCCAGTATGTCTTATTGATCCAGTCTATCTTATTAGCTCAAACGAAACTCGTTTAGTCCTGTGTTCCCTATCTAGGTTATAACAGCATTACATTACTGGCCCAGTATAACTTAATGGTAAAGTCAGTTTTATTGGTCCAGTCTATCTTATTGGCCCAGTCTAAAAAGATTAATTAAAGCTAATAGACTAGACCAGATATATTAGTCTATCAATCTATAACAGATATAACAGTCTTTAGGCTCTAGGCGCAGTCTATCTTATAGGTCTTTGTTGAGAATTTGAATTTAGTACGCTTCTGCTTATATATTAGTTTCCTGTCTCTGTACGGCAGCGCTATAGTTTCAGTGTGCAGCCGTTAGTTGTAATTTCCGTTAAGAGACACAGTCGTTGTTTTATATCCTTCAGATACACTACAAGTTTTACATACTTTATTTTATTTAAGCCATCGTGTTATATATAACTATATAAACGTGTGTATTTTGTTTTACTTTCAATATCAAATACATTTTCCACTGTCGTTAATGTACTCTGTGTTTTTAGAGTTAGAACAATTCTAAACCTTACCAGCCTTGTCTAAAAAGTTTAGTCTAATAGAATAAAATTGATATATCAGTCTATCAGTCTATAAGAGATATATCAGTCTAGAGATTCTAGCCCCTCTATTTCACTGGTCTAGTTTATCTTATTGACCCAGTCTGAAAAGTTTCTAGTCTTGTATGTCCAGTCTTGTCTGTCTAGTTTTGTTTGTCTAGTCTTGTCTGTCTAGTCTTGTCTGTCTAGTCTTGTCTGCCTAATCTTATCTGTCTAGTCTTGTCTGTCTAGTCTTGTCTGTCTAGTCTTGTCTGTCTAGTCTTGTCTGTCTAGTCTTGTCTGTCTAGTCTTGTCTGTCTAGTCTTGTCTGTCTAGTCTTGTCTGTCTAGTCTTGTCTGTCTAGTCTTGTCTGTCTAGTCTTGTCTGTCTAGTCTTGTCTGTCTAGTCTTGTCTGTCTAGTCTTGTCTGTCTAGTCTTGTCTGTCTAGTCTTGTCTGTCTAGTCTTGTCTGTCTAGTCTTGTCTGTCTAGTCTTGTCTGTCTAGTCTTGTCTGTCTAGTCTTGTCTGTCTAGTCTTGTCTGTCTAGTCTTGTCTGTCTAGTCTTGTCTGTCTAGTCTTGTCTGTCTAGTCTTGTCTGTCTAGTCTTGTCTGTCTAGTCTTGTCTGTCTAGTCTTGTCTGTCTAGTCTTGTCTGTCTAGTCTTGTCTGTCTAGTCTTGTCTGTCTAGTCTTGTCTGTCTAGTCTTGTCTGTCTAGTCTTGTCTGTCTAGTCTTGTCTGTCTAGTCTTGTCTGTCTAGTCTTGTCTGTCTAGTCTTGTCTGTCTAGTCTTGTCTGTCTAGTCTTGTCTGTCTAGTCTTGTCTGTCTAGTCTTGCCTGTCTAGTCTTGTCTGTCTAGTCTTGTCTGTCTAATCTTGTCTGTCTAGTCTTGTCTGTCTAGTCTTTGTCTGTCTAGTCTTGTCTGTCTAGTCTTGTCTGTCTAGTCTTGTCTGTCTAGTCTTGTCTGTCTAGTCTTGTCTGTCTAGTCTTGTCTGTCTAGTCTTGTCTGTCTAGTCTTGTCTGTCTAGTCTTGTCTGTCTAATCTTGTCTGTCTAGTCTTGTCTGTCTAGTCTTTGTCTGTCTAGTCTTGTCTGTCTAGTCTTGCCTGTCTAGTCTTGCCTGTCTAGTCTTGTCTGTCTAGTCTTGTCTGTCTAGTCTTGTCTGTCTAGTCTTGTCTGTCTAGTCTTGTCTGTCGAGTCTTGTCGGTCTAGTCTTGTCTGTCTAGTCTTGTCTGTCTAGTTTTGTCTGTCTAGTCTTGTCTGTCTAGTCTTGCCTATCTAATCTTGTCTGCTTATTCTTGTTAAAGAGTATCTATAAATTAGTTTTGGACTAATTCTGAGAAGGCTAAAAGAAGATGAAAACAAAAGAATTTTCTTCTTGAGAAATATTTGTGTTGTGAATAGTTTCAGCTGATCTGCACTTTCTAAAATTAGTCGGCGAATCTGGGCCAGAAAGTAGATTATAAAATACGGAGAAAAACTTGCAGAGCGTTGTGAGCTAGTGGCGGTGGTTGAGTGCAGACGGCGCGCGCGATTTCCTCCCGACTTCGACTTTCCACCGTCCGCGAATTACAATTCGTGAACGGAATCGGCCAGGACTAATATGGACACGGGACGTCCCGACGCCGCCTCGCCCGCCTATAAATACCCTGCCGACGCTGCCCGACCGACAACACTTACTCAATACCTTAAACAACATTATCTAACCACATTTCCTACGAATTCACAATAAATCTTGTCTTCTCCGATCATTAGTTACATTCGTTCTTCCTCTTTCTTCTCCGGCGAAAGATTTACTGCCTACTTTTCGGCATTGTAGTTTTAATCCGACAACTCCGCTGTGAGTTGGAAACGTCTGTCGCAACTGAACCGCATGAGCTCTTAATAAGTCCAATTACCCTACCCGATATTTCACAACATTACAGGAACTAATTTTAGACATTTTCTTGTCTACCTGGTCTAATTCCCATTCTCAAATATAGCAATTATGCAATTCTTACAAATCTAGATTCGACAAGCATTTAATAGACAATTGGGTCCTATTGCGCTTCCTGAGGAATACCTATATTGATTGTACTAGGTGGAGAATGTACAAATCCATGCGGAGTCTAGAGCCTGGTAATCTGTGTCCTGTAAGAAAGGAATGACATGATCAACTCCAGCACAACTCCTCTTATACCATATTTGGAGAGTTTTATTAGTAATATACTATGGTTAACTAAGTCATATGCCTTAGATAGGACTAGACAGACTAGACAGACAAGAATAGACAGACAAGACTAGACAGACAAGACTAGACAGACAAGACTAGACAGACAAGACTAGACAGACAAGACTAGACAGACAAGACTAGACAAACAAGACTAGACAGACAAGACTAGACAGACAAGACTAGACAGACAAGACTAGACAGACAAGACTAGACAGACAAGACTAGACAGACAAGACTAGACAGACAAGACTAGACAGACAAGACTAGACAGACAAGACTAGACAGACAAGACTAGACAGACAAGACTAGACAGACAAGACTAGACAGACAAGACTAGACAGACAAGACTAGACAGACAAGACTAGACAGACAAGACTAGACAGACAAGACTAGACAGACAAGACTAGACAGACAAGACTAGACAGACAAGACTAGACAGACAAGACTAGACAGACAAGACTAGACAGACAAGACTAGACAGACAAGACTAGACAGACAAGACTAGACAGACAAGACTAGACAGACAAGACTAGACAGACAAGACTAGACAGACAAGACTAGACAGACAAGACTAGACAGACAAGACTAGACAGACAAGACTAGACAGACAAGACTAGACAGACAAGACTAGACAGACAAGACTAGACAGACAAGACTAGACAGACAAGACTAGACAGACAAGACTAGACAGACAAGACTAGACAGACAAGACTAGACAGACAAGACTAGACAGACAAGACTAGACAGACAAGACTAGACAGACAAGACTAGACAGACAAGACTAGACAGACAAGACTAGACAGACAAGACTAGACAGACAAGACTAGACAGACAAGACTAGACAGACAAGACTAGACAGACAAGACTAGACAGACAAGACTAGACAGACAAGACTAGACAGACAAGACTAGACAGACAAGACTAGACAGACAAGACTAGACAGACAAGACTAGACAGACAAGACTAGACAGACAAGACTAGACAGACAAGACTAGACAGACAAGACTAGACAGACAAGACTAGACAGACAAGACTAGACAGACAAGACTAGACAGACAAGACTAGACAGACAAGACTAGACAGACAAGACTAGACAGACAAGACTAGACAGACAAGACTAGACAGACAAGACTAGACAGACAAGACTAGACAGACAAGACTAGACAGACAAGACTAGACAGACAAGACTAGACAGACAAGACTAGACAGACAAGACTAGACAGACAAGACTAGACAGACAAGACTAGACAGACAAGACTAGACAGACAAGACTAGACAGACAAGACTAGACAGACAAGACTAGACAGACAAGACTAGACAGACAAGACTAGACAGACAAGACTAGACAGACAAGACTAGACAGACAAGACTAGACAGACAAGACTAGACAGACAAGACTAGACAGACAAGACTAGACAGACAAGACTAGACAGACAAGACTAGACAGACAAGACTAGACAGACAAGACTAGACAGACAAGACTAGACAGACAAGACTAGACAGACAAGACTAGACAGACAAGACTAGACAGACAAGACTAGACAGACAAGACTAGACAGACAAGACTAGACAGACAAGACTAGACAGACAAGACTAGACAGACAAGACTAGACAGACAAGACTAGACAGACAAGACTAGACAGACAAGACTAGACAGACAAGACTAGACAGACAAGACTAGACAGACAAGACTAGACAGACAAGACTAGACAGACAAGACTAGACAGACAAGACTAGACAGACAAGACTAGACAGACAAGACTAGACAGACAAGACTAGACAGACAAGACTAGACAGACAAGACTAGACAGACAAGACTAGACAGACAAGACTAGACAGACAAGACTAGACAGACAAGACTAGACAGACAAGACTAGACAGACAAGACTAGACAGACAAGACTAGACAGACAAGACTAGACAGACAAGACTAGACAGACAAGACTAGACAGACAAGACTAGACAGACAAGACTAGACAGACAAGACTAGACAGACAAGACTAGACAGACAAGACTAGACAGACAAGACTAGACAGACAAGACTAGACAGACAAGACTAGACAGACAAGACTAGACAGACAAGACTAGACAGACAAGACTAGACAGACAAGACTAGACAGACAAGACTAGACAGACAAGACTAGACAGACAAGACTAGACAGACAAGACTAGACAGACAAGACTAGACAGACAAGACTAGACAGACAAGACTAGACAGACAAGACTAGACAGACAAGACTAGACAGACAAGACTAGACAGACAAGACTAGACAGACAAGACTAGACAGACAAGACTAGACAGACAAGACTAGACAGACAAGACTAGACAGACAAGACTAGACAGACAAGACTAGACAGACAAGACTAGACAGACAAGACTAGACAGACAAGACTAGACAGACAAGACTAGACAGACAAGACTAGACAGACAAGACTAGACAGACAAGACTAGACAGACAAGACTAGACAGACAAGACTAGACAGACAAGACTAGACAGACAAGACTAGACAGACAAGACTAGACAGACAAGACTAGACAGACAAGACTAGACAGACAAGACTAGACAGACAAGACTAGACAGACAAGACTAGACAGACAAGACTAGACAGACAAGACTAGACAGACAAGACTAGACAGACAAGACTAGACAGACAAGACTAGACAGACAAGACTAGACAGACAAGACTAGACAGACAAGACTAGACAGACAAGACTAGACAGACAAGACTAGACAGACAAGACTAGACAGACAAGACTAGACAGACAAGACTAGACAGACAAGACTAGACAGACAAGACTAGACAGACAAGACTAGACAGACAAGACTAGACAGACAAGACTAGACAGACAAGACTAGACAGACAAGACTAGACAGACAAGACTAGACAGACAAGACTAGACAGACAAGACTAGACAGACAAGACTAGACAGACAAGACTAGACAGACAAGACTAGACAGACAAGACTAGACAGACAAGACTAGACAGACAAGACTAGACAGACAAGACTAGACAGACAAGACTAGACAGACAAGACTAGACAGACAAGACTAGACAGACAAGACTAGACAGACAAGACTAGACAGACAAGACTAGACAGACAAGACTAGACAGACAAGACTAGACAGACAAGACTAGACAGACAAGACTAGACAGACAAGACTAGACAGACAAGACTAGACAGACAAGACTAGACAGACAAGACTAGACAGACAAGACTAGACAGACAAGACTAGACAGACAAGACTAGACAGACAAGACTAGACAGACAAGACTAGACAGACAAGACTAGACAGACAAGACTAGACAGACAAGACTAGACAGACAAGACTAGACAGACAAGACTAGACAGACAAGACTAGACAGACAAGACTAGACAGACAAGACTAGACAGACAAGACTAGACAGACAAGACTAGACAGACAAGACTAGACAGACAAGACTAGACAGACAAGACTAGACAGACAAGACTAGACAGACAAGACTAGACAGACAAGACTAGACAGACAAGACTAGACAGACAAGACTAGACAGACAAGACTAGACAGACAAGACTAGACAGACAAGACTAGACAGACAAGACTAGACAGACAAGACTAGACAGACAAGACTAGACAGACAAGACTAGACAGACAAGACTAGACAGACAAGACTAGACAGACAAGACTAGACAGACAAGACTAGACAGACAAGACTAGACAGACAAGACTAGACAGACAAGACTAGACAGACAAGACTAGACAGACAAGACTAGACAGACAAGACTAGACAGACAAGACTAGACAGACAAGACTAGACAGACAAGACTAGACAGACAAGACTAGACAGACAAGACTAGACAGACAAGACTAGACAGACAAGACTAGACAGACAAGACTAGACAGACAAGACTAGACAGACAAGACTAGACAGACAAGACTAGACAGACAAGACTAGACAGACAAGACTAGACAGACAAGACTAGACAGACAAGACTAGACAGACAAGACTAGACAGACAAGACTAGACAGACAAGACTAGACAGACAAGACTAGACAGACAAGACTAGACAGACAAGACTAGACAGACAAGACTAGACAGACAAGACTAGACAGACAAGACTAGACAGACAAGACTAGACAGACAAGACTAGACAGACAAGACTAGACAGACAAGACTAGACAGACAAGACTAGACAGACAAGACTAGACAGACAAGACTAGACAGACAAGACTAGACAGACAAGACTAGACAGACAAGACTAGACAGACAAGACTAGACAGACAAGACTAGACAGACAAGACTAGACAGACAAGACTAGACAGACAAGACTAGACAGACAAGACTAGACAGACAAGACTAGACAGACAAGACTAGACAGACAAGACTAGACAGACAAGACTAGACAGACAAGACTAGACAGACAAGACTAGACAGACAAGACTAGACAGACAAGACTAGACAGACAAGACTAGACAGACAAGACTAGACAGACAAGACTAGACAGACAAGACTAGACAGACAAGACTAGACAGACAAGACTAGACAGACAAGACTAGACAGACAAGACTAGACAGACAAGACTAGACAGACAAGACTAGACAGACAAGACTAGACAGACAAGACTAGACAGACAAGACTAGACAGACAAGACTAGACAGACAAGACTAGACAGACAAGACTAGACAGACAAGACTAGACAGACAAGACTAGACAGACAAGACTAGACAGACAAGACTAGACAGACAAGACTAGACAGACAAGACTAGACAGACAAGACTAGACAGACAAGACTAGACAGACAAGACTAGACAGACAAGACTAGACAGACAAGACTAGACAGACAAGACTAGACAGACAAGACTAGACAGACAAGACTAGACAGACAAGACTAGACAGACAAGACTAGACAGATAAGACTAGACAGATAAGACTAGACAGACAAGACTAGACAGACAAGACTAGACAGACAAGACTAGACAGACAAGACTAGACAGACAAGACTAGACAAACAACAACAGACAGACTAGTCCTGATAGACAAGACTTGACAAACAAGACTAGGCCTAGCGTAATATGACCTGACATGGCTTAACATAGTACAGAATGTAGAAAGGACAAAATGTAGCAGCTAGAATCTAGTTTAGAAAGTACGAGATGTAGCAACTAAATACAGTAAGAAAGATTCTATTAAACTAAATTTTTGCGACAATACGAAAATATCTGGTCTATTTTCTAACTTCCAAGTGTCCATTTACGAACCGATACGCGGCGATCGATGCAGTTTGAAGTGTCTATTTTTAAGTCATCATAGACAGCGATAAAACAATAACTCCGGATCTCTGAAGTGTTCCAAAAATACCGCGAGAGCGGCGCAAAGAGGCCAAAAAGAAGTAAGTTCATCCGCTCACAAAAGGGTCCACCCGGCCAGAACTCGGCCATTCCTCCAACTGCCTCCAACAAACAAACAAACAAGAAATGAACAGAAAAACGTAATTAGTAAACTAAACGTATTCAGTGTAAATTGAAAGATTAAACTCCATTATAAACTCTAGATTTGCAAATCTAGACAGATGAAGTTTGAGAGAGCTTTAGTGTGGATTAGCTCCAAAATTTACTAGTTAATGTGGTTTATTTGTTGCTAAAACTTCTAAGTGTTCGAAATTCTACCAATCGTTCATTAAAGATTGTCCGGAAATCCTATTGACAATCATTTATGAACACCAAGTAAAATGTATTTTTTCTTATTGAATAGCTTGGAACAGATATTTAAAAACACTGTGCAGCTACTAATTGAAGATTTAGTTAGTGATATCAAACACCTCTTCAAGATTCAGTCGTTTGACTGGATTATATTATTAGTTAGATCCCAGCTTTAATTGTAACTATTTGTTTTAGGGCTGAGAAGGAGAAGGCTAAATTCCAATCGGAAGTGTACGAGTTGATCGCGCAAGTGGAAACCTCCACCAAGGAGCGCCTGGTCTCCATCAAGCACGCCGAGAAGTTGGAAGTCTACATCAGCGAGCTCAACATCAGGATTGAAGAGCTCAATCGCACCATCGTTGACATCACCTCCCACAAGACCCGCCTCTCCCAGGAGAACATCGAACTCACCAAAGAAGTCCAAGACATCAAGGTAATCTTTTCACCGAAAATACGTTTGGTATTAATAGTTAACTTTTCAAATTTCAAGGTAAATCTTGAGAACGCCGTCTATCTTAAGTCTCAATTGGCCGGACAATTGGAGGATGCCCGTCGCCGCGCCGAAGATGATGAGAGAAGGCGTTCCATCCTTGAAGCCAGCCTTCATCAGATCGAGATCGACCTTGAGTCCGTCCGCGTTCAACTCGAGGAGGAGAGCGAGGCCCGTCTGGACCTCGAGCGCCAGCTCGTCAAGTCCCAAGGCGAAGTCCAGGTCTACAAGTCCAAGTACGAAACCGAGGTCTTGGCCCGCGCCGAGGAAGTCGAGGAAATCCGCCGCAAGTACACCATCAGGATCACCGAACAGGAGGAACACATCGAGAGTCTGCTCGTCAAGATCAACAGCTTGGAGAAGCAGAAGTCTCGTCTCCAGTCCGAGGTCGAGGTGCTCATCATCGACTTGGAGAAGGCCAACGCCACCGCCAGGGACTTGCAGAAGCGCGTCGAACAATTGGAAAGGATCAATCTGGACTTGAAGACCCGTTTGGACGAAACCTTGGCCATGTACGAGCAAGGACAACGCGATCTCCGCAACAAACAACAAGAAATCCAACGTCTCAACCACGAGCTCGACAAGACTCGCGAGTCCAGGGACGCTCTTGCCCGTGACAACAAGAAAATGGCTGGTAAGGAAAAAAATCCTAACAAGAATTTCACGCAAAAAAAATAAATTTAAGCTTAGATTGCTTCAAATTCGGACGTAATATGTCCACCCATGGGGGTCGAACATTCTTGTTGATAAATAATTAGTTAAATGAATGTTAAGAGTAGACTTACATTTTCAGATGATCTTCATGACGCCCGCAACACCATCACCGAGTACACTCGCCGCATGCACGAGATGGAAATCGAGCTTCGTCGCCTTGAGAATGAACGCGAAGAGCTCACCGCAGCCTACAAGGAAGCCGAAGCCGTAAGCGACACCTTGGGAGAGAAGAAAGAATTGCATTAATAGTTTTATTGTTGTGCAGGGTCGCAAAGCTGAGGAACAACGCAGCCAACGATTGTCTTCCGAATTGAACTGTTTCCGCCATGAAGCCGAGAAGCGTCTCCATGAGAAGGACGAAGAAATCGAAGCCATCCGGTAAGTAACTTAACTTAACTGAGAGTAATGAGTGTCAAACCTTTAAAGTGTCTCACCTTTGATGAGCCTCAAAGGGTTAAGTCATGATATCTCAAGATGTATTTGTAGTAAATCGATTAGAAATTAGTCAATGAGGTATATTGGTGTCGTGTGCGGTGAATTGCAATAATTTGCCGATGTGTTAGAAATAAATTTGGCATAAAGATAAGAGTCTTAAAAATAGGACGTAATTTTCGATTGGTTTGGCATAAGCTGCGACGGTCCGGTGTATAAAAAGGGATTAAACCGTTTATTAAACTCGGTTCAGTTTCTGATAAAAATTGAGTGATGGCGCGTCCCGGTTCAGGTCGTTACGACTTTTCAAATCCGAAGACAAAGTCCTACGAGTACAACTTCGGCTACGGCATGAACTACTACCAGCCAATGATCGATTACATCGACGCTAAAGATAGTGGAAGACGCGGCGTCGCTCGTCCCCACTTACCTTGGTCGAACGAGCGCGCTTTAGACGAATACCGACCGGGAAGACTAGTTAGAAGTTACACCGAAGATGATTTGAGTCGATTAGCCCGGCAAACGGAGGCCAGAGCTAAGAATTACTTGCACGATTTCAAGAGTAAGACACCGTCGGCGTTTTTGTTGCACAAATCCGCGTCTGCTGCGAATATAACGACACACGTGAAGACCTCAACGGAAGTGAGGAAGAAGAAGGAAACCGTGAGGAAAATCAAGGTGTTAAAGTCGAAAATGGCGGATGAAATAATCCATTTTGAACCAAATTTCGATAGGAAGATCGAGGAGGGGTTGAAAGCCGCCCAGAAATACTTCCGAGGAAAATCAGCAAAGGGCATCGAAACGCAACTATTAGCAGAAAGTAACAAACACATCGCCGAAGGTTTAGATGCGGATTTATCGCAAAAATCCACGCAAAATCTCCGTTCCCACGCTCATGCCAAAATGATCTGCAGCCGGATGGAAAAACAAATCGATGACAGTTTCATGCAACCTTTAGATAAGCTCAGCGCGGAATTGAAAGGCTTCGACAAGAAATCCTCCACGTATTTCAAGGAAAGAAGGTATTGCAAAAATTATAATTAGCGAATTGTATAATCAACCAAAAATAGCTCCAGGCCGCGTGACGTCAATGACCAATGTATTGTGATTCTCTGTCGATCCCTCGAAATCGGCTCGCAATTAAACCGTTGAAGCTGTGCCAATATGTTCCGACCTTCGTTACATCGACCACTAATTACTATTTATACGTTCATAAATAACAATAGAAACGAATATTTACTATAGAGCCTTGATTAAATAAACTCGTTCTAATTTTGCCCAGACCTTTCTAAAAATACAAATTTTGCATAAGAAATTTGGGACTAGTTGCTTTGCAAATTTCTCAAGTCTCTTTAGACTAGACGTCTCCTTAGACTAAATATCTCCAAATTTGGAATAAATTATTTAAATTAAGATCAAATAACATCACTAATCTAGATTAAACTAATTGATTTAGTCTAGTCTAGATTCCTTAATTTTGACTATGTGTTAACTATTGTTTATTATTTGTAGTAAGGCTACTAGCATTGAGATTGAGCAGTTGAACGCCCGCGTGGTCGAGGCCGAGACCAAGTTGAAG
This sequence comes from Phosphuga atrata, assembly GCA_944588485.1. Classification (NCBI taxonomy): domain Eukaryota; kingdom Metazoa; phylum Arthropoda; class Insecta; order Coleoptera; family Silphidae; genus Phosphuga; species Phosphuga atrata. Next base: position 33,548,583 of record OX155905.1, on the reverse strand, counting down.
ACTGAGGTGACCCGTATCAAGAAGAAGTTGCAGATCCAAATCACCGAGTTGGAAATGTCCCTCGACTCCGCCAACAAGATCAACATCGACCTCCAGAAGACCATCAAGAAACAATCCTTCCAATTGACCGAAATCACTGCCCACTACGACGAAGTCCAGCGCCAGTTGCAAGTCACCTTGGACCAATTGAGCGTGTCCCAAAGACGCGTCCAAGCTCTCACCGTAGAAATTGAAGAAATCAGGGGCAATTATGAAGCTGTGAGCAACGCATTTCGCTATTTTTAGTTTCGCTTGCTAATTTTTCGGTTTTGTTCTGTCAGGCCCTCCGTGGCAAGAAGGCCGCCGAATTGCAATTCGAAGAATCCGTCTCTCGCATCAACGAGCTCACCGTCATCAACGTCAACCTCGCCTCCTCCAAGAGCAAGATCGAACAGGAACTCTCCACCATCGCCGCCGATTACGACGAAATCACAAAAGAACTCCGCATTTCCGACGAACGTTACCAACGCGTCCAAGTAAGAAAAAACTAAATCCAAGACCTTTATAGATCTTCCTCCTCACTCTTCTACTAATCGTTGGTATATTAATCCATTTAGAGCACCTCTACTCCTAATTCCTCCTCGTTCAAGCAGTAAATCTGTCTCTTAAGGAGCAGTGCTCAGCAGTCCCTAAGCAGATGCATGAGGGTTTCTTCTGCTGAGCTGAAGAATATGCAATTCTCATGTTCCTCAATGCCTAAGGACTTTAACTTTCCGACGCAGTCCCATACCAATTTGGATCTGATGGTGTGTGAGCTAATAGCCTTGATAGCCGCTTGACTATCTGACAGGATAGCAATTTTTTGCCATAGATCCTGTCAAGGTTAAATTGTGCGCATCTTTTGATTGCATGTACCTCTGCTTGGAAGATACTTTAGTAGATTCCCACGAATTCGAAGTACTTGGTGCAAATACTCCTGCACCAGTACCTTCCTTTGTCTTCGAACCATCTGTATACCACTTGACGCACGTGGTATGCTGAGGGTTCGTCGCTCCAATCTGTTTTACTGCTACACATTGCTGTGTGGTTTTTCTCGAAATGGTATTTGTATGCCATTTTATCCTTTAGTACTTCCAGCCAGGGGATTTGGGCAGCGAGATTCTGCTCCAGATTATTTTACCTCTGCCTATTCCTTCCATGCTGTACCTTACAATCTCGATCTGGCGCGTACCCTCCCCCGACCAGGTGCAACGGACTCAAACGCAGTAGCAGTTCCATTTTAGAACTAACAATAACTAAAAGTATTTTTATTTCTAGGCTGAAATCAAACATACTGTTGAGATCCTGCACGAGGAACAAGAACGCGTCGTTAAGATCGAAGCGATCAAGAAGTCGCTCGAGATCGAAGTCAAGAACTTGTCCGTCCGTCTCGAGGAGGTCGAGGCCAACGCCATCGTCGGCGGCAAGCGCATCATCAGCAAACTGGAGGCGCGCATCCGCGACATGGAATGCGAACTGGACGAGGAGAAGAGGCGCCACGCCGAGACCATCAAGATCTTGCGCAAGAAGGAGCGCACCGTCAAGGAGGTCATGATCCAGTGCGAGGAGGACCAGAAGAACATCCAGTTGCTCCAAGAGGCCATGGACAAGACCCAGCAGAAGGTTATGATTTACAAGAGGCAACTTCAAGAACAAGTAAGTTTCTGATGAGACGGTCTACCACAAAGTATTTTGCCTCTTATATTACAAACTTATGTTAGGGGCTACCACAAGGTATCATTATTGGGCCTCGTATATTATAAACTATTAACACAAAAAGTAGACAAATAATTTTGTCTGGTCTTATCTAGTCTTGCCTAATCTTCTCCTAATCTAGATAGAGAAGGACAAGTAAGTTTCTGACGAGAGGGTCTACCACAAGGTATCATTATGGGGCCTTTTATATTACAGGCTTACGTAAGTTTCTGATGAGAGGAGCAACCACTAGGTTTCATTATTGGGCCTCTTATATTACCAAAGTTTTAACGTTTAGCAAAAAAAGAGTAGACAAATAATCTTGTCTGGCCTTGTCTAGTCTTGCTTAATCTTCTCCTAATCTGGGTAGAGAAGGACAAGTAAGTTTCTGATGAGAGGGTTTACCACAAGGTATCATTATGGGGCCTCTTATATTACAAGCTTACGTAAGTTTCTGATGAGAAGGTCTTACCACAAGCTTTCATTATTGGGAACAAATAATTTTATCTGGTCTTGTCTAGTCTTGCCTAATCGTCTCCTAATCTAGATAGAGAAGGACAAGTAAGTTTCTGATGAGAGGGTCTAGGCCAAGGTATCATTATGGGGCCTCCTATATTAAAGCTTACGTAAGTTTCTGATGAGAAGGTCTTACCACAAGCTTTCATTATTGGGAACAAATAATTTTATCTGGTCTTGGGTAGTCTTGCCTAATCTTCTCCTAATCTAGATAGAGAAAGACAAGTAAGTTTCTGATGAGAGGGTCCACCACAAGGTATCATTATGGGGCTTCTTATAATACAAGCTTACGTAAGCTTCTGATGAGAAGGGCTACCACAAGGTTTCATAATTGGGAACAACTAATTTTGTCTGGACTTGTCTAGTCTTGCCTAATCGTCTTCTAATCTGGATAGAGAAGGACAAGTAAGTTTCTGATGAGAGGGTCTAGCACAAGTTATCATTATGGGGCCTCCTATATTAAAGCTTACGTAAGTATCTGATGAGAAGGGCTACCACAAGGTTTCTTTATTGGGAACAAATAATTTTGTCTGGTCTTGTCTAGTCTTGCCTAATCTTCTCCTAATCTAGATAGAGAAGGACAAGTAAGTTTCTGATGAGAGGGTCTACCAGTATGTATCATTATGGGGCCTCTTATAAGACAAGCTTACGTAAGCATCTGATGAGAAGGGCTACCACAAGGTTTCATTATTGGGAACAAATAATTTTGTCTGGTCTTGTCTAGTCTTGCCTAATCTTCTCCTAATCTAGATATAGAAGGACAAGTAAGTTTCTGATGAGAGGGTCTACCAGTATGTATCATTATGGGGCTTCTTATAATACAAGCTTACGTAAGCATCTGATGAGAAGGGCTACCACAAGGTTTCATTATTGGGAACAAATAATTTTGTCTGGTCTTGTCTAGTCTTGTCTAATCTTCTCCTAATCTAGATAGAGAAGGACAAGTAAGTTTCTGATGAAAGGGTCTACCACAAGGTATCATTATGGCGCTTCTTATATTACAAGCTTACGTAAGTTTCTGATGAGAGGGGCTACCACTAGGTTTCATTATTGGGCTTCGTGTAATATACGAGGCCCCATAATTTTGTCTAGTCTTGTCTAGTCTTGCCTAATCTTCTCCTAATCTAGATAGAGAAGGATAAGTAAGTTTCTGACGAGAGGGTCTACCACAAGGTATCATTATGGGGCCTCTTATAATACAAGCTTACGTAAGTTTCTGATGAGAAGGGCTACCACAAGGTTTCATTATTGGGAACAAATAATTTTGTCTGGTCTTGTCTAATCTTGCCTATTCTTCTCCTGATGTAGATAGAGAAGGACAAGTAAGTTTCTGATGAGAGGGTCTACCACAATGTATCATTATGGGGCCTCTTATAGTAAAGCTTACGTAAGTATCTTATGAGACGGGCTACCACAAGGTTTCATTATTGGGAACAAATAATTTTGTCTGGTCTTGTCTAATCTTGCCTAATCCTCTCCTAATCTAGATAGAGAAGGACAAGTAAGTTTCTGTAGAGAGGATCTACCACAAGGTATCATTATGTGGCCTCTTATATTACAAGCTTACGTACGCTTCTGATGAGAGGAGCTACCACAAGATTTCATTATTGGGCCTCTTGTAAAATAAGAGGCCCCATAATTTTGTCTGGTCTTGTCTATTCTTGCCTAATCTTCTCCTAATCTAGATAGAGAAGAACAAGTAAGTTTCTGATGAGAGGGTCTACCACAAAGTATCATTATGGGGCCTCTTATATTAGAAGCTTACGTAAGTTTCTGATGAGAAGGGCTACCACAAGGTTTCATTATTGGAAACAAATAATTGTGTCTGGTCTTGTCTAGTCTTGCCTAATCTTCTCCTAATCTAGATAGAGAAGGACAAGTAAGTTTCTGATGAGAGGGTCTACCACAAGGTATCATATGGGGCCTCTTATATTACAAGCTTACGTAAGTTTCTGGTGAGAGAAGCAACCACAAGGTTTCATTATTGGGCCTCTTATATTACCAAAGTATTAACGCTTGGAAAAAAGAGTAGACGAATAATTTTGTTTGGTCTTGCCTAGTCTTCCCTAATCTTCTCCTAATCTACGTAGAGAAGGACACAGGTAAAGGTAAATTTCTGAAGAGAGGATCTACCACAAGGTATCATTATGTGGCCTCTTATATTACAAGCTTACATAAGGTTCTGATGAGAGGGGCTACCACAAGGTTTCATTATTGGGCCTCTTGTAATATAAGAGGCCCCATAATTTTGTCTGCTATTGTTTAGTCTTGCCTAATCTTCAACTAATCTAGATAGGGGACTCATATAAGTAAGTTTCTGATGAGAGGGTCGACCACAAGGTATCATTATGGGGCCTCTTATATTAGAAGCTTACGTAAGTTTCTGGTGAGAGGGGCTACCACAAGGTATCATTATGGGGCCTGTTATGTTGCAAGCTTACGTAAGTTTCTGATGAGGGGGCTACCACAAGGTTTCATTATTGGGCCTCTTGTAATACAAAAGGCCCAAAAATTTTGTCTGGTCTTGTCTAATTTTGCCTAATCTTCTCTTAATCTAGAAAGAGAAGACTTATCTTATCAAGATGAAATTCCCCAGGTTTCCGTAATAGAATATTGAAAACCTCAAATTTGAGATTCTGAAGTCCGTTCTATGTTCCTATTTTAAGAACATTTTGAATTTTGGCTCTGGATTCTCTGTTTTTAATAAAATGTTTATTTTTGTAGGAGGGTATGTCTCAACAGAGTGTGACTCGCGTGCGTCGTTTCCAACGTGAGCTCGAAGCCGCGGAAGATAGAGCCGACACAGCCGAAAGCAGCTTGTCTTTGATCCGTGCCAAGCATCGCACTTTCGTCACCACCAGCTCGGTTCCCGGCTCCCAAGTGTACTTGGTCCAGGAGACACGAACATCGTCATCCGAACAGATGTAAACGCAGGGGGAGAAGAAGAGGCAAGAAGGAAGAAGATATTATGTTATGGTATAGAAAAGGAAAGGGGAAAGAAAAAATGGAAAAAATTTAAAATAAAAAGGAATTGTAACAAGAAAATAAATAAAGTAATTTAATTATGTGTTATATAGGATATTGTTGAAGGAAAATATTACTTTGAGATGGAAACATTGTTATTGTTTGTTTTAATTTCACGTTTTTTTCGTTTTTTTAGTTTTCGTCGTTTTGGATTAAGTGAACAAAAACACACCAACTACAAAATAAATATATTATACCAATCAAACAAACTTGGAACTAATTCGAATGGTTTATCGCGGCACATTTTTCTTTTTAAGTTTCACCGACTATTTTTTATTATCAGCTTTCTCTCGCTTCTATTGGAACTAATTACACAAACATTAAACTAATTTGTGATTTTATATATTTATTTATCAAACATCACAAACTTACGTACTTTTCTCGTTCTATTTATCAAATATACCTTTTTTGTTTATTCCGCTCGTTTTCTTTAAACTGGAATTATTCGTCTGGATTTTGGTTCAAGAAATATATTATATTAATTTAAAATAAAATTATAAGGTTGTTGTCTTTCTTAGTACAATTTATATAACTGTTATAAAGGATGAAAAATGATGTTATTTCATATGTACTGTGTAAGAAACATTAAATAAATGCTTGTATACAATCTCATTGCCTTTCACCAAATATGGCAGGATTAACCAGACTAGATTTAACCAAAAGCGATGTATGTCCAATTTACGCCGATGACATACTCATCATCTTCTTAAGTACCATGTCCTTCCAGGACGTTGGTCACCAAGAAAGCTATCCTTACTCTGTCAACAGCGAGTCTGAAGAGAGAGCTGCTTCTTAAGCACCATGTCCTTCCAGAACGTTAGTCACCAACAAGGCTATTCTTACTCTGTCGATGGCAAGTCTGAACAGAGAACTTGAGTTTACGCCGATGACATAGCCATCGTCTTCTTAAGTACCATGTCCTTCCAGAACGTTGGTCATTAACAAAGCTATCCTTCCTCAGTCGACCGTAAGTCTAAACAAAGAGCTTGTGTTTACGCCTATGACATAGCCATCATCTTCTTCTTAAGTACCATTCCATTCCAGAACATTGGTCACCAACAAAGCTATCCTTACTCTGTCGATAGCGAGTCCGAAGAAACAGCTTGAGTTTACGCCGATGACATAGTCATCATCTTCTTTTTAAGCACTATGTCCTTCCAGAACGTTGGTCATTAACAAAGCTATCCTTCCTCTGTCGATCGTAAGTCTGAACAAAGAGCTTGTATTTACGCCTATGACATAGCCATCATCTTCTTCTTAAGGACCATGCCATTCCAGAACATTGGTCACCAACAAAGCTATCCTTACTCTGTCGATAGCGAGTCTGAAGAGACAGCTTGAGTTTACGCCGATGACATAGTTATCATCTTCTTTTTAAGCACTATGTCCTTCCAGAACGTTGGTCATTAACAAAGCTATCCTTCCTCTGTCGACCGTAAGTCTGAACAAAGAGCTTGTATTTACGCCTATGACATAGCCATCATCTTCTTCTTAAGTACCATGCCATTCCAAAACATTGGTCACCAACAAAGCTATCCTTACTCTGTCGATAGCGAGTCTGAAGAGAGAGCTTGAGTTTACGCCGATGACATAGTCATCATCTTCTTTTAAAGCACTATGTCCTTCCAGAACGTTGGTCATTAACAAAGCTATCCTTCCTCTGTCGACCGTAAGTCTGAACAAAGAGCTTGTATTTACGCCTATGACATAGCCATCATCTTCTTCTTAAGTACCATGCCATTCCAGAACATTGGTCACCAACAAAGCTATCCTTACTCTGTCGATAGCGAGTCTGAAGAGAGAGCTTGAGTTTACGCCGATGACACAGTCATCATCTTCTTTTAAAGCACTATGTCCTTCCAGAACGTTGGTCATTAACAAAGCTATCCTTCCTCTGTCGACCGTAAGTCTGAACAAAGAGCTTGTATTTACGCCTATGACATAGCCATCATCTTCTTCTTAAGTACCATGCCATTCCAAAACATTGGTCACCAACAAAACTATCCTTACTCTGTCGATAGCGAGTCTGAAGAGAGAGCTTGAGTTTACGCCGATGACATAGTCATCATCTTCTTTTTAAGCACTATGTCCTGCCAGAACGTTGGTCATTACCAAAGCTATCCTTCCTCTGTCGACCGTAAGTCTGAACAAAGAGCTTGTATTTACGCCTATGACATAGCCATCATCTTCTTCTTAAGTCCCATGCCATTCCAGAACATTGGTCACCAACAAAGCTATCCTTACTCTGTCGATAGCGAGTCTGAAGAGAGAGCTTGAGTTTACGCCGATGACATAGTCATCATCTTCTTTTTAAGCACTATGTCCTTCCAGAACGTTGGTCATTAACAAAGCTATCCTTCCTCTGTCGACCGTAAGTCTGAACAAAGAGCCTGTATTTACGATTATGACATAGCCATTATCTTCTTCTTAAGTACCATGCCATTCCAGAACATTGGTCACCAACAAAGCTATCCTTACTCTGTCGATAGCGAGTCTGAAGAGAGAGCTTGAGTTTACGCCGATGACATAGTCATCATCTTCTTTTTAAGCACTATGTCCTTCCAGAACGTTGGTCATTAATAAAGCTATCCTTCCTCTGTCGACCGCAAGTCTGAACAGAGAGCTTGAGTTTAGGCCTATTTTTTATGTTTTAGCCTAGGGAGTCATCATCTCCTTCTTAAATACTATGTCGTTCCAGAACGTTGTTCACCAACAAGGCTATTCTTACTCTATCGACGCAAGTCTAAACAGAGAGCTTGAGTTGATTTTGTACCAGTCACGTAGATGATGTTTTTCTGCAGTCTGGTTTCTTTTATCAGAAATTTGTACATGTATGATGTTCTGCAGTAATCCATATTTTTTGCCTCTCATAACAAGTCCGAAATATTCTAGTTTCCTCCTTTTGATGGTGGTTGCTCAGTCTTTGGATTATTACCAAGTTCGATACTTTTTCCACCCATGAAACTAATATTTTTCTGTAATCCGACATCTCAAAAGCCTTAAATCCGACTTTGCTAGTACTTGTTTATTGTCCAGGCTTCCATACCCTACAGCAAGGTGGAGGAGACGTAAAAAAACGGTGGAAAACCGTTTTGAGCAACCGTTTTCGATTTCCTTCGGGTAACCAAAAAAAAATCCCAAAAAAAATTCCAAAACATTTTTCAACAAAAATTTTCATTTCGTTCGAAAAATATGAGCGTTTTCGTTTTTTTTCTGTTTTCGAGAACGGTAAAAAGCAGCGAATTCATTTTCGGCACACAAAAAGTGCACGACCAGACGAATAAGTCGATGTAGAAATTGTCCGGAATGATTCAATAATTCGTCGATATATTTCAAACTGAAATTTAACCGATTCTCGATTTGCTAAGTAGATGAAAAATACAATTTGCATATCTGTAATCAGCAGCAAAAATGCTTTCTTAAACGTTTTTAAATTTTGGTGTAACTCGAAAAATAACGATATTGGCAAAATCGATTTTCTCGCATTTCCTCGTTTCCGCGGTATAGACTCTCCGTGTCGATGGTATTTCTTAACTGAAAGCTTCTTATGGAATATTATATACGTTTTTGGACTATTTTGGGACGCTGAATCGATTGGTGAAGACTAGAAGTCTCTGTGGTGAGCCGTTCAAAAGTTATGTCAGCGTCAATTCAGTCGGAAATGCGAGATGGTGTACAGCGAAAAAATATATAAAACTTGTTTATTTGTAACTTTAGAACCAAATAAACTGGAAAACCGAATTCAGCACTTCGATTTCCTTCGGGTAACCAAAAAAAATCACAAAAAAAATTTCCATAAAATTTTTCAACAAAAATTTTCCATCATTTCGTTCGAAAAATGTGTGCTTTTCCGGTTTTGTTCTATTTTTTCGAGAACGATAAAAAACAGCGAAATCGTTTTCGGCACACAGAAACTGCACGACAACACGAACAAGTCGATGAGTAAATTGCCCGCAATGATTCAATAATTCGTCGAGATATTTCAAACTGAAATTTACCCGATTCTCGATTTGCTAAGTAGATGTCTCGAAAACGGTTGCAGGTCATCAAAAACGGATTGCAGCATCGTTTTTAAAAAGTCATTTTCCTATTGATACACTAAGATTGTCCGCGGATAATTCACGACTTTCCGAGATCTCTACTCGAGCGCCGAAATTTCTTAAAAATTTCTTCAATTCTTAAAGGCGATAGTGAACGGAAAACGCTAGCAAAATACAATTTACATATCTGTAATCAGCAGCAAAAATGCTTTCAAAAACGTTTTTAAATTTTGGTGTAACTCGAAAAATAACGATTTTGGCAAAATCGATTTTCTCGCATTTCGTCGTTTCCGCGGTCTTTACTCCCCGTGTCGATGGTATTTCTTAACTGACAGCTTCCTAGAGATTATTATATACGTTTTCGGACTAATTTTGGGACGCTGAATCGATTAGTGAAGACTAAAAGTCTCTATGGTAAGCCGTTCAAAAGTTATGACAGCGTCAAATCAGTCGGAAATGCGAGATGGTGTACAGCGAAAAAATATATAAAACTTGTTTATTTGTAACTTTAGAGCAAAATAAACTGGAAAACTGTTTTCAGCACTTCGATTTCCTTCGGGTAACCAAAAAAAAATTAAAAATATAAATTCCAACAAAAATTTCAACAAAAATTTTCCATCATTTCGTTCGAAAAATATGTGCTTTTTCGGTTTTTTTCTATTTTTTCGAGAACGGTAAAAAGCTGCGAAATCACTTTCGGCACACAGAAACTGCACGACAAGACGAACAAGTCGATGTGTAAATTGTCCGCAATGATTCAATAATTCATCGAGATATTTCAAACTGAAATTTACCCGATTCTGGATTTGCTAAGTAGATGTCTCGAAAAGGGTTGCAGATAATAAAAAACGGATTGCGGCATCGTTTTCAGAAAGTCATTTTCCTATTGGTACACTAAGAATGTCCGCGGATAATTCACGACTTTCCGAGATCTCTACTCGAGCGCCGAAATTTCTTAAAAATTTCTTCAATTCTTACAGGCGATAGTGAACGGAAAGAGCTAGCAAAATACAATTTACATATTTGTAATCAGCAGCAAAAATGCTTTCAAAAACGTTTTTAAATTTTGGTGTAACTCGAAAAATAACGATTTTGACAAAATCGATTTTCTCGCAATTCGTCGTTTCCGCGGTATAGACTCCCCGTGTCGATGGTATTTCATAACTGACAGCTTCCTAGGAAATATTATATACGCTTTCGGACTAATTTTGGGACGCTGAATGGATTGGTGAAGACTAGAAGTCTCTGCGATGAGCTGTTCAAAAGTTATGTCAGTGTCAAATCAGTCGGAAATGCGAGATGGTGTACAGCGAAAAAATATATAAAACTTGTTTATTTGTAACTTTAGAGCAAAATTAACTGGAAAACTGTTTTCAGCACTTCGATTTCCTTCGGGTAACCAAAAAAAAATTAAAAATGTAAATTCCAAAAAAAATTTAAACAAAAATTTTCCATCATTTCGTTCGAAAAATATGTGCTCTTTCGGATTTTTTCTATTTTTTCGAGAATGGTAAAAAGCAGCGAAATCATTTTCGGCACACAGAAACTGCACGACAAAATGAACAAGTCGATGTGTAAATTGTCCGGAATGATTCAATAATTCGTCGAGATATTTCAAACTGAAATTTACCCGATTCTCGATTTGCTAAGTAGATGTCTCGAAAACAGTTGCAGATAATAAAAAACGGATTGCGGCATCGTTTTCAGAAGGTCATTTTCCTGTTGTTACACTAAGATTGGCCGAGGGAAATTCACGACTTTCCGAGATCTCTACTCGAGCGCCGAAATTTCTTAAAAATTTCTTCAATTCTTGCAGGCGATAGTGAACGGAAAGAGCTAGCGAAATATAATTTGCATATCTGCAATTAGCAGCAAAAATGCTTTCAGGAACGTTTTTAAATTTTGCTGTAACTCGAAAAATAACGATTTTGGCAAAATCGATTTTCTCGCAATTTGTCGTTTCCGCGGTATAGACTCCCCGTTTCGATGGTATTTCATAACTGACAGCTTCCTAGGGAATATTATATACGTTTTCGGACTAATTTTGGGACGCTGAATCGATTGGTGAAGACTAGAAGTCTTGTGGTGACCTGTTCAAAAGTTATGTCAGTGTCAAATCAGTCGGAAATGCGAGATGGTGTAATGCGAAAAATATATAAAACTTGTTTATTTGTAACTTTAGAGCAAAATAAACTGGAAAATTGTTTTCAGCACTTCGATTTCCTTAGGGTAACCAAAAAAAAATTAAAAACATAAATTCCAAAAAAATTCAACAAAAATTTTCCATCATTTCGTTCGAAAAATATGTGCTTTTTCGGTTTTTTTCTATTTTTTCGAGAACGATAAAAAACAGCGAACTCGTTTTCGGCACACAGAAACTGCACGACAAGACGAACAAGTCGATGTGTAAATTGTCCGCAATGATTCAATAATTCGTCGAGATATTTCAAACTGAAATTTACCCGATTCTCGATTTGCTAAGCAGATGTCTCGAAAACGGTTGCAGGTAATCAAAAACGGATTGCGGCATCGTTTTCAGACAGTCATTTTCCTATTGATACACTAAGATTGTCCGCGGATAATTCACGACTTTCCGAGATCTCTACTCGAGCGCCGAAATTTCTTAAAAATTTCTTCAATTCTTACAGGCGATAGTGAACGGAAAGAGCTAGCAAAATACAATTTACATATCTGTAATCAGCAGCAAAAATGCTTTCAAAAACGTTTTTAAATTTTGGTGTAACTCGAAAAATAACGATTTTGGCAAAATCGATTTTCTCGCATTTCGTCGTTTCCGCGGTCTAGACTCCCCGTGTCGATGGTATTTCTTAACTGACAGCTTCCTAGAGAAATTATATACGTTTTCGGACTAATTTTGGGACGCTGAATCGATTGGTGAAGACTAGAAGTCTCTATGGTAAGCCGTTCAAAAGTTACGACAGCATCAAATCAGTCGGAAATGCGAGATGGTGTACAGCGTAAAAATATATGAAACTTGTTTATTTGTAACTTTAGAGCGAAATAACTTCGAAAACCGTTTTCAGTAGTTCGATTTCCTTCGGGTAACCAAAACAATCACAAAAAAAAATTCCAAAAAAATTTTCAACAAAAAATTTTCATCATTTCGTTCGAAAAATATGTGCTTTTTCGGTTCTTTTCTATTTCTTCGAGAACGGTAAAAAGCTGCGAAATCATTTTCGGCACACAGAAACTGCACGACAAGACGAACAAGTCGATGTGTAAATTGTCCGCAATGATTCAATAATTCGTCGAGATATTTCAAACTGAAATTTACCCGATTCTCGACTTGCTAAGTAGATGTCTCGAAAACGGTTGCAGATAATCAAAAACGGATTGCGGCATCCTTTTCAGAAGGTCAATTTCCTGTTGATACACTAAGATTGTCCGCGGAAAATTCATAACTTTCCGAGACCTCTACTCGAGCGCCGAAATTTAGTAAAAATTTCTTCAATTCTTACAGGCGATAGTGAACGGAAAGAGCTAGCTAAATATAATTTGCATATCTGTAATCAGCAGCAATAATGCTTTCGTAAACGTTTTTAAATTTTACTGTAACTCAAAAGATAACGATTTTGATAAAATCCATTTTCTCGCATTTCGTCGTTTCCGCGGTCTAGACTCACCGTGTTGATGATATTTCTTAACTAAAAGCTTTCTATGGAATATTATATACGCTTTCTGCCTAATTTTGGGACGTTGAATCGATTGGTGAAGACTAGAAGTCTCTGTGGTGAGCTGTTCAAAAGTTATGACAGCGTCAAATCAGTCGCAAGTGCGAGATGGTGTACAGCGAAAAAATATATGAAACTTGTTTATTTGTAACTTTAGAGCGAAATAAACTGGAAAACTGTTTTCAGCACTTCAATTTCTTTTGGGTAACAAAAAAAAATCCCAAAAAAAAAATCCAAAAAAAATTTCTACAAAAATTTTCCATCAATTCGTTCGAAAAATATGTGCATTTTCGGTTTTTTTCTATTTTTTTGAGAACGGTAAAAAGCAGCGAAATCATTTTCGGCACACAGAAACTGCACGACAACGCGAACAAGTCGATGTGTAAATTGTCCGGAATGATTCAATAATTCGTCGAGATATTTCAAACTGAAATTTACCCGATTCTCCATTTGCTAAGTAGATGTCTCGAAAACGGTTGCAGATAATAAAAAAAGGATTATGGCATCGTTTTAAGAAGGTCGTTTTCCTATTGATTCACTAAGATTGTCCGCGACAACTTTACGACTTTACGAGATCTCTACTCGAGCGCTGAAATTTCTTAAAAAATTCTTCAATTCTTACAGGCGATAGTGAACGGAAAGAGCTAGCAAAATACAATTTGCATATCTGTAATCAGCAGCAAAAATGCTTTCATAAACGTTTTTAAATTTTGCTGTAACTCGAAAAATAAGGATTTTGGCAAAATCGATTTTCTCGCATTTCGTCGTTTCCGCGGTATACTCCCCGTGTCGATGGTATTTCTTAACTGACAGCTTCCTAGATAATATTATATACGTTTTCGGACTAATTTTGGCACGCTGAATCAATTGGTGAAGACTAGATGTCTCTATGGTGAGCCGTTCAAAAGTTATGACAGCGTCAAATCAGTCGCAAGTGCGAGATGGTGTATAGCGAAAAAATATATGAAACTTGTTTATTTGTAACTTTAGAGCGAAATAAATTGTAAAACCGTTTTCAGTACTTCCATTTCCTTCGGATAATAAAAAAAAAATCACAAAAAAAAAATTCCAATCATTTCGCTCGAAAAATATGTGCTTTTTCGGTTTTTTTCTATTTTATTGAGAGCGGTAAAAAGCAACGAAATCATTTTCGGCACACAGAAACTGCACGACAAGGCGAACAAGTCGATGTGTAAATTGTCCGGAATGATTCAACAATTCGTCGAGATATTTCAAACTGAAATTTACCCGATTCTCGATTTGCTAAGTAGAAAACAGTTGCTGATAATAACAAACGGATTGCGGCATCGTTTGCAGTAGGTCATTTTCCTGTTGTTACACTAAGATTGTCCGAGGGAAATTCACGACTTTCCGAGATCTCTACTCGAGCGCCGAAATTTCTTAAAAATTTCTTCAATTCTTAAAGGCGATAGTGAACGGAAAGAGCCAGCCAAATACAATTTGCATATCTGGGTAATTCCACATCAACTCAACACACTGTCTTAACCTCACGATCTCAGATTTTCCTGAAATTGTAGGCACAGATGTAGTACAAGTACAGACTTGGAAAAATATGAAATTTTATTGAGATGTGTCGACTAGTTTTTGAATTACAGAGCTGTAAAGTTCTCATAAATGAACCCAAAAACAGGGAACAACGACTTTTTGAATTTCTGTAGAATCTTTCCAAATTGAGCTAGAGACCTAGAATTGGTCGCATTTTACAGCATTTTTCATGCTCTTTCTTATGATCTACAACCCTCTATAGATTAAGTTAATAAAAACAATTCTTAAAACCCATTTTAAGATTTTAATTAATTTTTTTTCAGAAAGTACATATTTTAAAATTTCCAAATTAATTCCATGTCTAGCTAGTATTGTTGTAAACCAAGGGTCAAAATATAAATTTGGACAATGGATGGCTTTATTGTTAAAAAAATTGAAGACTGAACTTCCAGTTCCATTAATTCAACTCTGTATTCATAATGCAACAATGCTATATTGTCATGAAAATAAATAATTTACACTAATTAAATTAATTTAAGAAAAATTAAGCCTTCTCAAACTTAAAATGATCAACAGGTCGATAATTTTAAGTTTCAAAAGGCTTCATTTGTCTGATACAATATCACGTTCAAATAGAACATAAGTTCTTCCAGTGGGAGTTAGAGCTGCGGTCGGGAACCTTTTAGGTATTGCGGAGCACTAAAGCACTAAATTCACAACTGAAACTTTCGCGGACCCCTAATCAGCGCCGCAGGGATTTTTTTTTGGAAATTAACAAGGTCAAATGTGTTTAAATTGAAAGTTAGATTTTACTATTTTTTTTTTACAAAATTTGCAACGGAAATTGACAGTTTTGAATGTTTGTGTTTCCTCCAGCAAAGGGCAAAAAAGGGAAAAGAGTTATTTAAACGCTTTTGAGGTAGAATTTTGGTAGGTTACAGTAATATTTTGTAGCAAATCAATTCGCAATATAATGTTACCATTTTATTTTACATAGAGCCTTAACAACATTTGTTTTTGATTAAAACTTTGATTACATGAGCTCAACGAATTTAATATTATTTGAAAAATTTACGGACCCCTAAAATTTCGCCAAGAACCCCTAGGGGTCCGAGAACTCCCGTGTGCCGACCGCAGAGTTAGGGGATTCACTTTCATCAGGACATCCATTTACAGACCCACAGAATATCGGCATTTCTTGGATACGAGAAGGATGTAGAGGGTCCAGCTGGATGAAGACAAGTTATTTTTACTTCATCCAGTTCTACATTCTTCTGTAAAACATATCCAAGTGACCAGTTTGTTTCA
The DNA here is from genome assembly GCA_944588485.1 of Phosphuga atrata. Taxonomy (NCBI): domain Eukaryota; kingdom Metazoa; phylum Arthropoda; class Insecta; order Coleoptera; family Silphidae; genus Phosphuga; species Phosphuga atrata. The sequence goes on along the minus strand of OX155905.1, from coordinate 33,532,784 downwards.
TGGAGAACAGTTATGTAACCTGATATGTCTGCTAATTTAAGCTTATCAGGAGATTTTGAAACCTCCTTAGTTGAAACCTCTTTTGTAGAAAAGTTTTTCACCATTTTTTTTTTCAACACCAAGTTTTGGGAATGAACGCATGGTATTGGTGCGTTCCTTTGATAGACAGTGCTTGATCAAAACGATTTTTCATCCATGCTGTGGCAACAACTTTTGTGATTTGTTTTCTTTAACGGATTACAACAGTGAATTCTCAATTTATCAGTTTCCATATTGAAACCTAACCTAACTTATTGAAGAAACAATACACATAAACAACATAAATAATAACTAGACATCGGATTATATGCATTTGCATGTTTGCATATGCAAATGCATAAAACCCCATTTTTATAGCATTATTGCATATTTTATTACTTTTTCATTTATAGTGCTTATTTCAGTTGTTAAATGTGTTTCTTGTATTAGAACGGTGGCAGGTCGCAGCCAGTGACGTGCCATGCGGGCACCTCACACTGCAACCCGACTACTGGCTTACACTAGTCAATAAATTGATTTCCTCTACAAAGAAAGTGTTTTTAAAAGCACCATCGCGCGTACAAAAATATAAAGAGCGACCACCAAACCTAGCACTATCTCCAGAACTAATATTAACGCGATGAGGAACATGTTCGAAAGCTGTATTGTTTTATGCTTAGAATTTTGAGGCCATAAAAGAAGACCTTTTTTCGGTTAGTTAATCGCATGCGCATCCGCCAAGTTTAAAAGGCGGGAATATGAAAGTTTCGGGCACATATTTAGTTATAGGTCAAAAAGTTCGGACAATTTTTGACGTATAACATGGCGGAAATTGGCCATGAAAACGGCCATGAGAACGACGCCTACGAAAGCCTTGGAGACAATCCTGGACACAGCCCCGGTCGATTTAATGGGCAAGCAACTTGCCATTACCACAGCACTTAGACTAAAGTCAGTGCGAATGTTGACATCGGACTATCGTGGACACGCCGGAATAATCAATGAATTTAAAGGGGTGCCCAAAAACATAGACCGATGTCAAGCAACACCTGCTTTCGGTAACAACTTCTCATACCACATACCCTCTAAAGAGGAGTGGATGGAAAAGAAAGAGGTACCAGCAGGTCACACGCAGGTCTTTACAGACGGCTCACGGAGGGAGGACAAAGTGGGCAGCGTAGTTTTCTCCAATGACCTCAACCTCAGAATTAGCTTACGCCTGCCAGACTACTGCAGCGTTCTACAGGCGGAGGTAACCGCCATAAAAGGGGCAGCAGAGTGGCTGATGGTAAATGGGGACCCTGGTGAACCGATCCACATTTACACCGATAGCCAAGCTGCTCTCCGGGCAGTTACTAGCGTGTGCACCAACTCAGCAGTGGTCTCTGGCTGTCGGAGAAAGCTTAATGAGCTCGCAGCACACACAAACGTGAGACTCACGTGGGTACCAAGCCACAGTGGGATCCCAGGTAACGCAAAAGCGGATGAGCTTGCAAAGAACGGCACAAGCCTGCACTCAACCGAAATATTACAGGATATTGGTATTCCATTCGCCTCGTGCAAGGAGACCATAGCCGAAATAACCTCGAACCTAGCGGAGCGAAGGTGGAGGGATGGAAGACACCTGCAAGGTAACCAGGCAAATATGGCCTCACCGAAACAGGAAAATAAGCACCAACATCGTCTCTCTAAAAAGAAACGATATCAGACTGGCAGTGGGAGTCATCACGGGACACTGTCCCATTGGCAAGCACGCTGAGAGACTGGGCATAGCGAAGCGGGACTACTGCAGAGGCTGCCTGGACGAGGAGGAAGAGGAGAGTGTTCAGCATTACCTATGCCAATGCCCCTCTCTGACCGCAACACGATTGCTCTTCTTAGGCCGACCTTTCTTGGATGATCTCTCTGACCTCGCATCACTAGATGCGCAGACTCTCATGAGGTTCATGCACGGCTCGAAATGGTTTGACAAAATCCCCTGAGGAGGGTTGTACTGTAAGTACCGTGGTAACACAACGGGCCCATCTGAGGCCTATGTGAGCATTAGCTGCCACTTAAACCTAACCTAACCTATGGCGGAAATTGACACATGCGCAAAAGAAAATTTCAACTATTAATTCAAGTCAGCTGGCATTTCAGGCTCCTTCAATCAAAGAAAATATTACTCTAATTGTTACACATTTCTTCTGTGCTTGCTTTCCAAGCCCTTGGAAATATTATGGAAAATGATTGAACAGAGCAACGAAGAAGCTCCGAGTTCAATATCAGAAAAGGTCCGTCGCAAATTAAATGCTGTTCTCTATAAAAACCCAGGCCTTGAAGGAATAAAGAAAGTAAATGCTTTTATATTAGGCACTAGCCAAACACCTGCCTGAAGAGGTTTTTGCAGAAGTGACGCCAAATTTCAAGTTCTGTCCAGGAACGTCAGTTGGCGTAAAGAGGTTATTTTCAGCCTACAAATTAATATTAAGTGACAAATGTCACAAGTTTGTTCTAGAAAACCTAGAAATGTATATGAAAGGACGAGTTCAGTAAGCGCGTTTTTCTGCGGGCGTCCAAGTTTAGAAAACGATAGTTTAGTAGCGAGGAGTTTTCTAAACTTGGACGCGTGCTGAAAAATCGCGCTTACTGAACTCGTCCTTCAACCCCTTGACATACAATGACGTCTCTACGACGTCATGTATATCTGATAAGATCACATGTATATAAACATGTCAACGTCATTTTATTCGTAATCGTCAAGGGGTTAATATACTATTTTTTATTTTGCGTGGGACATAACAGCACTCATACATACATAACAGCACGCATGCAAATATGCACTAAAAATGGGCGAATTCATAAAATATGCATAATCAAAATAGTATTTATTATTGGAGTTTACTTATTTTTTACAAAATACAGTTGTAGTTCTTGTGACAATATACAATTAAATATTTTTTTCTATTTTGCGTCTGTAATGGACCTAACAGTGCTCATATGCGTGCGGTTATGGCTCACCGAGTGCTGTTATGAGTTACTTTTTTCAAGGTTGGCACTGAAATTCAGAGCTCTCAGTGTCAAATTTTCAGCGAGATAGTTTTGAGGTTATGTGATGTGTGGAAATCGCGAATACACAAATTTCATTAATCAATGGTCATAACCACACGCATTTGAGTGCTTTCATAAGTCCATAACAGAAGCAAAATAGAAAAAAATATTTAATTGTATATTGTCACAAGAACTACAACTGTATATTGTAAAAAATAAGTAAATTCCAATAATAAATAGTATTTTGATTGTGCATAGTTTATGCATATTTCGCCCATTTTTATTGCATATTTCTCCCATTTTGAAAGCATATTTGAATGCATATTTTGGCATGTTGATAGTGCATATAATCCGATGTCTAATAATAACAACGAAGCCGTTGCCCAATTTTGGCTTGTGGTTTGTAAAAATTCTAAGTATTCATGGAATTAATTTGAAAATTTTAAAATAAGTACTTCCTGGAAAAAAAAAAATTAAAATTTTATATTAAGTTTAGTGATTTTTTCATATATTAATCTATATAGTGTAATATCATAGTAAAGGCCTTGAAAAATGCTGTAAAATGGCACCAATTCCAGGCCTCTAGCTCGATTCAAAAGGCTGCTACAGTGTTTCAAAAATTTGGTGTTCCCTGTTGCTACACCCATTTATGAGAACTTTACAGCGTTATAATTCAAAAATGAGTTGACAAATCTCAGTAAAATTTCATATTTTTCCAAGTCTATAATAATAGTACATCTGTGCCAAATTTCAAGAAAATCTGAGATGGTAAGGATGAAAATGGTATTTTTCTCTCTTGAATTGACATGGAATGACCTATCTGTAATCAGCAGCAAAAATGCTTTCATAAACGTTTTTAAATTTTGCTATAACTCGAAAAATAACGATTTTGGCAAAATCGATTTTCTCGCATTTCGTCGTTTCCGCGGTCTAGACTCCCCGTGTCGATGGTATTTCCTAACTGACAGATTCCTAGGGAATATTATATACGTTTTCCGACTAATTTTGGGACGTTGAATCGATTGGTAAAGTCTCAATGGTGAGCCGTTCAAAAGTTATGACAGCGTCAAATCAGTCGCAAGTGCGAGATGGTGTACAGCGAAAAAATATATGAAACTTGTTTATTGTAACTTTAGACCAAAATAAAGTGGAAAACCGTTTTCAGCACTTCAATTTCCTTCGGGTAACCAAAAAAAATCACAAAAAAAATTCAAACAAAAATTTCAACAAAAAATTTTCACCGTTTCGTTCGAAAAATATGTGCTTTTTCGGTTTTTTTCTATTTTTTCGAGAACGGCAAGAAGCAGCAAAATCATTTTCGGCAAACAGAAACTACACGACAAGACCTTGTTCGTCTTCGATGTATAAATTGTCCGGAATGATTCAATAATTCATCGAGATATTTCAAACTGAAATTTACCCGATTCTCGATTTGCTAAGTAGATGTCTCGAAAACGATTGCAAATAATTAAAAACGAATTGCGGCATCGCTTTTAGAAGGTCGTCTTCTTATTAATACACCAAGATTGTCCGCGAGAGCTTCACGACTTTACGAGATCTCTACTGGAGCGCCGAAATTTCTTAAAAATTTCTTCAATTCTTACAGGCGATAGTAAACGGAAAGAGCTAGCAAAATACAATTTGCATATCTGTAATCAGCAGCAAAAATGCTTTCATGAACGTTTTTAAATTTTGCTGTAACTCGAAAAATAACGATTTTGGCAAAATCGATTATCTTGCATTTCGTCGTTTCCGCAGTCTAGACTCCCCGTGCCGATGGTATTTCTTAACTGAAAGGTTCCTATGGAATATTATATACGTTTTCGGACTAATTTTGGGACGCTGAATCGATTGGTGAAGAGACTAGAAGTCTGTATGGTGAGCTGTTCAAAAGTTATGACAGCGTCAAATCAGTCGCAAGTGCGAGATGGTGTACAGCAAGAAAATATAAGAAACTTGTTTATTTATAACTCTAGAGCAAAATAAACAGAAAAACCGTTTTCAGCACTTCGATTTCCTTCAGATAACAAAAAAAAAATCACAAAAAAAAATTACAAAAAAATTTTCAACAAAAATTTTCCATCATTTCGTTCGAAAAATATGTGCTTTTTCGGTTTTTTTCTATTTTTTCGAGAACGGTAAAAAGCAGCGAAATCATTTTCAGCACACAGAAACTGCACGACAAGACGAACAAGTCGATGTGTAAATTGTCCGGAATGATTCAATAATTCGTCGAGATATTTCAAACTAAAATTTACCCGATTCTCGATTTGCTAAGTAGATGTCTCGAAAACGGTTGCAGATAATCAAAAACGGATTGCGGCATCGTTTTCAGAAAGTCATTTTCCTATTGATACACTAAGATTGTCCGCGGATAATTCACGACTTTCCGAGACCTCTACTCGAGCGCCGAAATTTCTTAAAAATTTCTTCAATTCTTGCAGGCGATAGTGAACGGAAAGAGCTAGCGAAATATAATTTGCATATCTGTAATTAGCAGCAAAAATGCTTTCAGGAACGTTTTTAAATGTTGCTGTAACTCGAAAAATAACGATTTTGGTAAAATCGATTTTCTCGCAATTCGTCGTTTCCGCGGTATAGACTCCCCGTGCCGATGGTATTTCATAACTGACAGCTTCCTAGGGAATATTATATACGCTTTCGGGCTAATTTTGGGACGCTGAATCGATTGGTGAAGATTAGAAGTCTCTGCAATGAGCTGTTCAAAAGTTATGTCAGTGTCAAATCAGTCGGAAATGCGAGATGGTGTACAGCGAAAAAATATATAAAACTTGTTTATTTGTAACTTTAGAACAAAATTAACTGGAAAACTGTTTTCAGCACTTCGATTTCCTTCGGGTAACCAAAAAAAAATTAAAAATGTAAATTCCAAAAAAAATTTAAACAAAAATTTTCCATCATTTCGTTCGAAAAATATGTGCTCTTTCGGATTTTTTCTATTTTTTCGAGAATGGTAAAAAGCAGCGAAATCATTTTCGGCACACAGAAACTGCACGACAAAATGAACAAGTCGATGTGTAAATTGTCCGGAATGATTCAATAATTCGTCGAGATATTTCAAACTGAAATTTACCCGATTCTCGATTTGCTAAGTAGATGTCTCGAAAACAGTTGCAGATAATAAAAAACGGATTGCGGCATCGTTTTCAGAAGGTCATTTTCCTGTTGTTACACTAAGATTGTCCGAGGGAAATTCACGACTTTCCGAGATCTCTACTCGAGCGCCGAAACTTCTTAAAAATTTCTTCAATTCTTACAGGCGATAGTGAACGGAAAGAGCTAGCAAAATACAATTTGCATATCTGTAATCAGCAGCAAAAATGCTTTCATGAACGTTTTTAAATTTTGCTGTAACTCGAAAAATAACGATTTTGGCAAAATCGATTAAATTGCATTTCGTCGTTTCCGCAGTCTAGACTCCCCGTGTCGATGGTATTTCTTAACTGACAGCTTCCTAGGGAATATAATATACGTTTTCCAATTTTGGGACGCTGAATCGATTGGTGAAGACTATAGAAGTCTCTATGGTGAGCCGTTCAAAAGTTATGATAGCGTCAAACCAGTCGCAAGTGCGAGATGGTGTACAGCAAAAAAATATATGAAACTTGTTTATTTGTAACTTTAGAGCGAAATAAACTTTAAAACCGTTTTCAGCACTTCGATTTCCTTCGGGTAACCAAAAAAAATCACAAAAAAAATTCAAAAATTTCAACAAAAATTTTCCATCATTTCGTTCGAAAAATATGTGCTTTTTCGTTTTTTTTCTAATTTTTTTTTTTTTTGAGAACAGTAAAAAGCAGCGAAATCATTTTCGGCACACAGAAACTGCACGACAAGACGAACAAGTCGATGTGTAAATTGTCCGGAATGATTCAATAATTCGTCAAAATATTTCAAACTGAAATTTACCAGATTCTCGATTTGCTAAGTAGATGATTCGAAAACGGTAGCAGATAATCAAACACGGATTGCGGCATCGTTTTCAGAAGTTCAATTTCCTCTTAATACACTAAGATTGTCAGTAAATTTACGACTTTCCGAGATCTCTACTCGAGCGCCGAAATTTCTTAAAAATTTCTTCAATTCTTGCAGGCGATAGTGAACGGAAAGAGCTAGCGAAATATAATATATCTGCAATTAGCAGCAAAAATGCTTTCAGGAACGTTTTTAAATTTTGCTGTAACTCGAAAAATAACGATTTTGGCAAAATCGATTTTCTCGCAATTTGTCGTTTCCGCGGTATAGACTCCCCGTTTCGATGGTATTTCATAACTGACAGCTTCCTAGGGAATATTATATACGTTTTCGGACTAATTTTGGGACGCTGAATCGATTGGTGAAGACTAGAAGTCTTGTGGTGACCTGTTCAAAAGTTATGTCAGTGTCAAATCAGTCGGAAATGCGAGATGGTGTAATGCGAAAAAATATATAAAACTTGTTTATTTGTAACTTTAGAGCAAAATAAACTGGAAAATTGTTTTCAGCACTTCGATTTCCTTAGGGTTACTCAAAAAAAATTAAAAATATAAATTCCAAAAAAATTCAACCAAAATTTTCCATCATTTCGTTCGAAAAATATGTGCTTTTTCGGTTTTTTTCTATTTTTTCGAGAACGCTAAAAAACAGCGAACTCGTTTTCGGCACACAGAAACTGCACGACAAGACGAACAAGTCGATGTGTAAATTATCCGCAATGATTCAATAATTCGTCGAGATATTTTAAACTGAAATTTACCCGATTCTCGATTTGCTAAGCAGATGTCTCGAAAACGGTTGCAGGTAATCAAAAACGGATTGCGGCATCATTTTCAGACAGTCATTTTCCTATTGATACACTAAGATTGTCCGCGGATAATTCACGACTTTCCGAGATATCTACTCGAGCGCCGAAATTTCTTAAAAATTTCTTCAATTCTTACAGGCGATAGTGAACGAAAAGAGCTAGCAAAATACAATTTACATATCTGTAATCAGCAGCAAAAATGCTTTCAAAAACGTTTTTAAATTTTGGTGTAACTCGAAAAATAACGATTTTGGCAAAATCGATTTTCTCGCATTTCGTCGTTTCCGCGGTCTAGACTCCCCGTGTCGATGGTATTTCTTAACTGACAGCTTCCTAGAGAAATTATATACGTTTTCGGACTAATTTTGGGACGCTGAATCGATTGGTGAAGACTAGAAGTCTCTATGGTAAGCCGTTCAAAAGTTACGACAGCGTCAAATCAGTCGGAAATGCGAGATGGTGTTCAGCGTAAAAATATATGAAACTTGTTTATTTGTAACTTTAGAGCGAAATAACTTCGAAAACCGTTTTCAGTAGTTCGATTTCCTTCGGGTAACCAAAACAATCACAAAAAAAAATTACAAAAAAATTTTCAACAAAAAATTTTCATCATTTCGTTCGAAAAATATGTGCTTTTTCGGTTCTTTTCTATTTCTTCGAGAACGGTAAAAAGCTGCGAAATCATTTTCGGCACACAGAAACTGCACGACAAGACGAACAAGTCGATGTGTAAATTGTCCGCAATGATTCAATAATTCGTCGAGATATTTCAAACTGAAATTTACCCGATTCTCGACTTGCTAAGTAGATGTCTCGAAAACGGTTGCAGATAATCAAAAACGGATTGCGGCATCCTTTTCAGAAGGTCAATTTCCTGTTGATACACTAAGATTGTCCGCGGGAAATTCATAACTTTCCGAGACGTCTACTCGAGCGCCGAAATTTAGTAAAAATTTCTTCAATTCTTACAGGCGATAGTGAACGGAAAGAGCTAGCTAAATATAATTTGCATATCTGTAATCAGCAGCAATAATGCTTTCGTAAACGTTTTTAAATTTTACTGTCAAAAGTTATGACAGCGTCAAATCAGTCGCAAGTGCGAGATGGTGTACAGCGAAAAAATATATGAAACTTGTTTATTTGTAACTTTAGAGCGAAATAAACTGGAAAACCGTTTTCAGCACTTCCATTTCCTTCGCGTAACAAAAAAAAAATCACACAAAAAAATTCCACAAAATTTTTCAACAAAAAATTTTCATCATTTCGCTCGAAAAATATGTGCTTTTTCGGTTTTTTTGAGAACGGTAAAAAGAAGCGAAATCATTTTCGGCAAACAGAAACTGCACGACAAGGCGAACAAGTCGATATGTAAATTGTCCGGAATGATTCAACAATTCGTCGAGATATTTCAAACTGAAATTTACCCGATTCTCGATTTGCTAAGTAGAAAACAGTTGCAGATAATAACAAACGGATTGCGGCATCGTTTTCAGTAGGTCATTTTCCTGTTGTTACACTAAGATTGTCCGAGGGAAATTCACGACTTTCCGAGATCTCTACTCGAGCGCCGAAATTTCGTAAAAATTACTTCAATTCTTACAGGCGATAGTGAACGGAAAGAGCTAGCAAAATACAATTTGCATATCTGGGTAATTCCACATCAACTCAACACACGGTCTTAACCTCACGATCTCAGATTTTCCTGAAATTGTAGGCACAGATGTAGTACAAGTACAGACTTGGAAAAATATGAAATTTTATTGAGATGTGTCGACTAGTTTTTGAATTATAGAGCTGTAAAGTTCTCATAAATGAACCCAAAAACAGGGAACAACGACTTTTTGAATTTCTGTAGAATCTTTCCAAATTGAGCTGGAGACCTAGAATTGGTGGCATTTTACAGCATTTTTTCATGCTCTTTCCTATGATCTACAACCCTCTATAGGTTAAGTTAAGAAAAACAATTCTTAAAACCCATTTTAAGGTTTTAATTAAATTTTTTTCAGAAAGTACATATTTTAAAATTTCCAAATTAATTCCATGTCTAGCTAGTGTTGTTGTAAACCAAGGGTCAAAATATAAATTTGGGCAATGTATGGCTTTATTGTTAAAAAAATTGAAGACTGAACTTCCAGTTCCATTAATTCAATTCTGTATTCATAATGCAACAATGCTATATTGTCATGAAAATAAATAATTTACACTAATTAAATTAATTTAAGAAAAATTAAGCCTTCTCAAACTTAAAATGATCAACAGGTCGATAATTTTAAGTTTCAAAAGGCTTCATTTGTCTGATACAATATCACGTTCAAATAGAACATAAGTTCTTCCAGTGGGAGTTAGAGCTGCGGTCGGGAACCTTTTAGGTATTGCGGAGCACTACAGCACTAAATTCACAACTGAAACTTTCACGGACTCCTATCAGCGCCGCAGGGAATTTTTTGGAAATTATCAAGGTCAAATGTGTTTAAATTGAAAGTTAGCTTTTACTATTTTTTTTGTTACAAAATTTGCAACGGAAATTTACAGTTTTGAATGATTGTATTTCCTGCAGCAAAGGGCAAAAAAGGCAAAAGAGTTATTTAAACGCTTTTGAGGTAGAATTTTGGCAGGTTACAGTAATACTTTGTAGCAAATCAATTCGCAATGTACCTGTTTTATTTTACATAGAGCCTTAACAAAATTTGTTTTTGATTAAAACTTTGATTACATGAGCTCAACGAATTTAATATTATTTGAAAAATTTACGGACCCCTAAAATTTCGCTCGGACCCCTAGGGGTCCGAGGACTGTCGTGTGCCGACCGCAGAGTTAGAGGATTCACTTTCATCAGGACATCCATTTACAGACCCACAGAATATCAGCATTTCTTGGATACGAGAAGGATGTAGAGGGTCCAGCTGGATGAAGGCAAGTTATTTTTACTTCATCAAGTTCTACATTCTTCTGTAAAACATATCCAAGTGACCAGTTTGTTTCATGGAGAACAGTCATGTAACCTGATATGTCTGCAAATTTAAGCTTATCAGGAGATTTTGAAACCTCCTTTCCCAAGTTTCTGAATTTGTAGAAAAGTTTCTCACCATTTTTTTTTCAACACCAAGTTTTGGGAATGAACGCATGGTATTGGTGCGTTCCTTTGATAGACAGTGCTTGACCAAAACGATTTTTCATCCATGCTGTGGCAACAACTTTTGTGATTTGTTTTCTTTAACGGATTACAACAGTGAATTCTCAATTTATCAGTTTCCATATTGAAACCTAACCTAACTTATTGATGAAACAATACACATAAACAACATAAATAATAACTAGACATCGGATTATATGCATTTGCATGTTTGCATATACAAATGCATAAAACGCCATTTTTATAGCATTATTGCATATTTTAAGTACTTTTTCATTTATAGTGCTTATTTCAGTTGTTAAATGTGTTTCTTGTATTAGGCGGGAACGGTGGCAGGTCGCAGCCAGTGACGTGCCATGCGGGCACCTCGCACTACAACCCGACTACTGGCTTACTCTACTCAATAAATTGATTTCCTCCACAAAGAAAGTGTTTTTAAAAGCACCATTGCGCGTACAAAAATATAAAGAGCGACCACCAAACTTAGCACTACCTCGAGAACTAATATTAACGCGATGAGGAACATGTTCGAAAGCTGTATTGTTTTCAGCTTATGCTTAGAATTTTGAGGCCATAAAAGAAGTAGTTGGTCAATTTGACACTTCAGAAGCGACCTTTTTTCGGTTAGTTAATCGCATGCGCATCCGTCAAGTTTAAAAGGCGGGAATATGAAAGTTTCGGGCACATATTTAGTTATAATTCAAAAAGTTCGGACAATTTTTGACGTATAATATGGCGGAAATTGACACATGCGCAAAAGAAAATTTCAACTATTAATTCAAGTCAGCTGGCATTTCAGGCTCCTTCAATCAAAGAAAATATTACTCTAATTGTTACACATTTCTTCTGTGCAAGCCCTTGGAAATATTAGGGAAAATGATTGAACAGAGCAACAAAGAAGCTCCGAGATCTATCAGAAACTAGAAAGAGAAACTATCAGAGACTATCAGAAAAGGTCCGTCGCAAATTAAATGCTGTTCTCTATAAAAACCCAGGCCTTGAAGGAATAAAGAAAGTAAATGCTTTATAAAAGGCACTAGCCAAACACCTGCCTGAATAGGTTTTTGCAGAAGTGACGCCAAATTTCAAGTTCTGTCCAGGAACGACAGTTGGCGTAAAGAGGTCATTTTCAGCCTACAAATTAATATTAAGTGACAAACGTCACAAGTTTGTTCTAGAAAACCTAGAAATGTATATGAAAGGACGAGTTCAGTAAGCGCGTTTTTCAGCGGGCATACAAGTTTAGAAAACGATAGTTTAGTAGCGAGGAGTTTCCTAAACTTGGACGCGTGCTAAAAATCGCGCTTACTGAACTCGTCCTTCAACCCCTTGACATACAATGACGTCTCTAAGACGTCATGTATATCTGATAAGATCACATGTATATAGACACGTCAAGTTATTTTATTCGTAATCGTCAAGGGGTTAATATACTTTTTTTTGCGTGGGACATAACAGCACTCATACATACATAACAGCACGCATGCAAATATGCACTAAAAATGGGCGAATTCATAAAATAGTATTTATTATTGGAATTTACTTATTTTTTACAATATACAGTTGTAGTTCTTGTGACAACATACAATTAAATATTTTTTTCTATTTTGCGTCTGTAATGGACCTAACAGTGATCATATGCGTGCGGTTATGGCTCACCGAGTGCTGTTATGAGTTACTTTTTTCAAGGTTGGCACTGAAATTCAGAGCTGTCAGTGTCAAATTTTCAGCGAGATAGTTTTGAGGTTATGTGATGTGTGGAAATCGCGAATACACAAATTTCATTAATCAATGGTCATAACCACACGCATTTGAGTGCTGTTATGAGTCCATTACAGAAGCAAAATAGAAAAAAATATTTAATTGTATATTGTTACAAGAACTACAACTGTATATTGTAAAAAATAAGTAAATTCCAATAATAAATAGTATTTTGATTGTGCATATTTTATGCATATTTCGCCCATTTTTATTGCATATTTCTCCCATTTTGAAAGCATATTTGAATGCATATTTTGGCATGTTGATAGTGCATATAATCCGATGTATAATAATAACAACGAAGCCGTTGCCCAATTTTGAAAATTTGTGGTTTGTAAAAATTCTAAGTATTCATGGAATTAATTTGAAAATTTTAAAATATGTAATTCCTGGAAAAAAAAAAAATTAAAATTTTATATTAGTTTTTGTGCTTTTTTTTCATATATTAACCTATATAGTGTAATATCATAAAAAAGGGCTTGAAAAATGCTGTAAAATGGCACCAATTCCAGGTCTCTAGCTCGATTCAAAAGGCTGCTACAGTGTTTCAAAAATTTGGTGTTTCCACCATTTTGTGGTTTGTAAAAATTCTAAGTATTCATGGAATTAATTTGAAAATTTTAAAATATGTAATTCCTGGAAAAAAAATAAATTAAAATTTTATATTAGTTTTTGTGCTTTTTTTTCATATATTAACCTATATAGTGTAATATCATAAAAAAGGGCTTGAAAAATGCTGTAAAATGGCACCAATTCCAGGTCTCTAGCTCGATTCAAAAGGCTGCTACAGTGTTTCAAAAATTTGGTGTTTCCTGTTGCTATACCCATTTATGAGAACTTTACAGCGCTATAATACAAAAATGAGATGACACATCTCAGTAAAATTTCATATTTTTCCAAGTCTATAATAATAGTACATCTGTGCCAAATTTCAAGAAAATCTGAGATGGTAAGGATGAAAATGTTATTTTTCTGTGTTGAATTGACATGGAATGACCCATCTGTAATCAGCAGCAAAAATGCTTTCATAAACGTTTTTAAAATTAGACTCGCCGTGTCGATGGTATTTCTTAACTGACAGATTCCTAGGGAATATTATATACGTTTTCGGACTAATTTTGGGACGTTGCATCGATTGGTAAAGTCTCAATGGTCAGCCGTTCAAAAGTTATGACAGCGTCAAATCAGTCGCAAGTGCGAGATGGTGTACAGCGAAAAAATATATGAAACTTGTTTATTGTAACTTTAGACCAAAATAAACTGGAAAACCGTTTTCAACACTTCAATTTCCTTCGGGTAACCAAAAAAAATCACAAAAAAAATTCAAACAAAAATTTCAACAAAAAATTTTCACCGTTTCGTTCGAAAAATAAGTGCTTTTTCGGTTTTTTTCTATTTTTTCGAGAACGGCAAGATGCAGCAAAATCATTTTCGGCAAACAGAAACTACACGACAAGACCTTGTTCGTCTTCGATGTATAAATTGTCCGGAATGATTCAATAATTCATCGAGATATTTCAAACTGAAATTTACCCGATTCTCGATTTGCTAAGTAGATGTCTCGAAAACGATTGCAAATAATTAAAAACGGATTGCGGCATCGCTTTTAGAAGGTCGTCTTCTTATTAATACACCAAGATTGTCCGCGAGAGCTTCACGACTTTACGAGATCTCTACTGGAGCGCCGAAATTTTATAAAAATTTCTTTAATTCTTACAGGCGAAAGTAAACGGAAAGAGCTAGCAAAATACAATTTGCATATCTGTAATCAGCAGCAAAAATGCTTTCATGAACGTTTTTAAATTTTGCTGTAACTCGAAAAATAACGATTTTGGCAAAATCGATTATCTTGCATTTCGTCGTTTCCGCAGTCTAGACTCCCCGTGCCGATGGCATTTCTTAACTGAAAGCTTCCTATGGAATATTATATACGTTTTCGGACTAATTTTGGGACGCTGAATCGATTGGTGAAGAGACTTGAAGTCTGTATGGTGAGCTGTTCAAAAGTTATGACAGCGTCAAATCAGTCGCAAGTGCGAGATGGTGTACAGCAAGAAAATATAAGAAACTTGTTTATTTATAACTCTAGAGCAAAATAAACAGAAAAACCGTTTTCAGCACTTCGATTTCCTTCAGATAACAAAAAAAAAATCACAAAAAAAAATTACAAAAAAATTTTCAACAAAAATTTTCCATCATTTCGTTCGAAAAATATGTGCTTTTTCGGTTTTTTTCTATTTTTTCGAGAACGGTAAAAAGCAGCGAAATCATTTTCAGCACACAGAAACTGCACGACAAGACGAACAAGTCGATGTGTAAATTGTCCGGAATGATTCAATAATTCGTCGAGATATTTCAAACTAAAATTTACCCGATTCTCGATTTGCTAAGTAGATGTCTCGAAAACGGTTGCAGATAATCAAAAACGGATTGCGGCATCGTTTTCAGAAAGTCATTTTCCTATTGATACACTAAGATTGTCCGCGGATAATTCACGACTTTCCGAGACCTCTACTCGAGCGCCGAAATTTCTTAAAAATTTCTTCAATTCTTGCAGGCGATAGTGAACGGAAAGAGCTAGCGAAATATAATTTGCATATCTGTAATTAGCAGCAAAAATGCTTTCAGGAACGTTTTTAAATGTTGCTGTAACTCGAAAAATAACGATTTTGGTAAAATCGATTTTCTCGCAATTCGTCGTTTCCGCGGTATAGACTCCCCGTGCCGATGGTATTTCATAACTGACAGCTTCCTAGGGAATATTATATACGCTTTCGGACTAATTTTGGGACGCTGAATCGATTGGTGAAGATTAGAAGTCTCTGCGATGAGCTGTTCAAAAGTTATGTCAGTGTCAAATCAGTCGGAAATGCGAGATGGTGTACAGCGAAAAAATATATAAAACTTGTTTATTTGTAACTTTAGAGCAAAATTAACTGGAAAACTGTTTTCAGCACTTCGATTTCCTTCGGGTAACCAAAAAAAAATTCAAAATATAAATTCCAAAAAAAATTTCAACAAAAATTTTCCATCATTTCGTTCGAAAAATATGTGCTCTTTCGGATTTTTTCTATTTTTTCGAGAATGGTAAAAAGCAGCGAAATCATTTTCGGCACACAGAAACTGCACGACAAAATGAACAAGTCGATGTGTAAATTGTCCGCAATGATTCAATAATTCGTCGAGATATTTCAAACTGAAATTTACCCGATTCTCGATTTGCTAAGTAGATGTCTCGAAAACGGTTGCAGATAATCAAAAACGGATTGCGGCATCGTTTTCAGAAAGTCATTTTCCTATTGGTACACTAAGATTGTCCGCGGATAATTCACGATTTTACGAGATCTCTACTCGAGCGCTGAAATTTCTTAAAAACTTCTTCAATCCTTACAAGCGATAGTGAACGGAAAGAGCTAGCAAAATACAATTTGCATATCTGTAATCAGCAGCAAAAATGCTTTCATAAACGTTTATAAATTTTGCTGTAACTCGAAAAATAACGATTTTGGCAAAATCGATTTTCTCGCATTTCGTCGTTTCCGCGGTATACTCCCCGTGTCGATGGTATTTCTTAACTGATAGCTTCCTAGATACTAGTATATACGTTCTCGGACTAATTTTGGAACGCTGAATCAATTGGTGAAGACTAGATGTCTCTATGGTGAGCCGTTCAAAAGTTATGACAGCGTCAAATCAGTCGCAAGTGCGAGATGGTGTACAGCGAAAAAATATATGAAACTTGTTTATTGGTAACTTTAGAGCGAAATAAACTGGAAACCGTTTTCAGCACTTCCATTTCCTTCGGGTAACAAAAAAAAAATCCAATCATTTCGCTCGAAAAATATGTGCTTTTTCGGTTTTTTCTATTTTATTGAGAACGGTAAAAAGCAGCGCAATCATTTTCGGCACACAGAAACTGCACGACAAGGCGAACAAGTCGATATGTAAATTGTCCGGAATGATTCAATAATTCGTCGAGATATTTCAAACTGAAATTTACCCGATTCTCGATTTGCTAAGTAGATGTCTCGAAAACAGTTGCAGATAATAAAAAACGGATTGCGGCATCGTTTTCAGAAGGTCATTTTCCTGTTGTTACACTAAGATTGTCCGAGGGAAATTCACGACTTTCCGAGATCTCTACTCGAGCGCCGAAACTTCTTAAAAATTTCTTCAATTCTTACAGGCGATAGTGAACGGAAAGAGCAAGCTAAATACAATTTGCATATCTGGGTAATTCCACATCAACTCAACACACGGTCTTAACCTCACGATCTCAGATTTTCCTGAAATTGTAGGCACAGATGTAGTACAAGTACAGACTTGGAAAAATATGAAATTTTATTGAGATGTGTCGACTAGTTTTTGAATTACAGAGCTGTAAAGTTCTCATAAAAGAACAGAAAAACAGGGAACAACGACTTTTTGAATTTCTGTAGAATCTTCCAAATTGAGCAGGAGACCTAGAATTGGTGGCATTTTACAGCATTTTTCATGCTCTTTCCTATGATCTACAACCCTCTATAGGTTAAGTTAAGAAAAACAATTCTTAAAACCCATTTTAAGGTTTTAATTAAATTTTTTTCAGAAAGTAAATATTTTAAAATTTCCAAATTAATTCCATGTCTAGCTAGTGTTGTTGTAAACCAAGGGTCAAAATATAAATTTGGGCAATGTATGGCTTTATTGTTAAAAAAATTGAAGACTGAACTTCCAGTTCCATTAATTCAATTCTGTATTCATAATGCAACAATGCTATATTGTCATGAAAATAAATAATTTACACTAATTAAATTAATTTAAGAAAAATTAAGCCTTCTCAAACTTAAAATGATCAACAGGTCGATAATTTTAAGTTTCAAAAGGCTTCATTTGTCTGATACAATATCACGTTCAAATAGAACATAAGTTCTTCCAGTGGGAGTTAGAGCTGCGGTCGGGAACCTTTTAGGTATTGCGGAGCACTACAGCACTAAATTCACAACTGAAACTTTCACGGACCCCTATCAGCGCCGCAGGGAATTTTTTGGAAATTATCAATTTTTACTATTTTTTTTGTTACAAAATTTGCAACGGAAATTTACAGTTTTGAATGATTGTATTTCCTGCAGCAAAGGGCAAAAAAGGCAAAAGAGTTATTTAAACGCTTTTGAGGTAGAATTTTGGCAGGTTACAGTAATATTTTGTAGCAAATCAATTCGCAATGTACCTGTTTTATTTTACATAGAGCCTTAACAAAATTTGTTTTTAATTAAAACTTTGATTATATGAGCTCAACGAATTTAATATTATTTGAAAAATTTACGGACCCCTAAAATTTCGCTAAGGATCCCTAGGGGTCCGAGGACTCCCGTGTGCCGACCGCAGAGTTAGAGGTTTCACTTTCATCAGGACATCCATTTACAGACCCACAGAATATCAGCATTTCTTGGATACGAGAAGTATGTAGAGGGTCCAGCTGGATGAAGACAAGTTATTTTTACTTCATCAAGTTCTACATTCTTCTGTAAAACATATCCAAGTGACCAGTTTGTTTCATGGAGAACAGTCATGTAACCTGATATGTCTGCAAATTTAAGCTTATCAGGAGATTTTGAAACCTCCTTTCCCAAGTTTCTGAATTTGTAAAAAAGTTTCTCACCATTTTTTTTTCAACACCAAGTTTTGGGAATGAACGCATGGTATTGGTGCGTTCCTTTGATAGACAGTGCTTGACCAAAACGATTTTTCATCCATGCTGTGGCAACAACTTTTGTGATTTGTTTTCTTTAACGGATTACAACAGTGAATTCTCAATTTATCAGTTTCCATATTGAAACCTAACCTAACTTATTGATGAAACAATACACATAAACAACATAAATAATAACTAGACATCGGATTATATGCATTTGCATGTTTGCATATACAAATGCATAAAACGCCATTTTTATAGCATTATTGCATATTTTAAGTACTTTTTCATTTATAGTGCTTATTTCAGTTGTTAAATGTGTTTCTTGTATTAGGCGGGAACGGTGGCAGGTCGCAGCCAGTGACGTGCCATGCGGGCACCTCACACTACAACCCGATTACTGGCTTACACTAGTCAATAAATTGATTTCCTCTACAAAGAAAGTGTTTTTAAAAGCACCATCGCGCGTACAAAAATATAAAGAGCGACCACCAAACCTAGCACTATCTCCAGAACTAATATTAACGCGATGAGGAACATGTTCGAAAGCTGTATTGTTTTATGCTTAGAATTTTGAGGCCATAAAAGAAGTAGTTGGTCAATTTGACATTTCAGAAGCGACCTTTTTTCGGTTAGTTAATCGCATGCGCATCCGCCAAGTTTAAAAGGCGGGAATATGAAAGTTTCGGGCACATATTTAGTTATAGGTCAAAAAGTTCGGACAATTTTTGACGTATAACATGGCGGAAATTGGCCATGAAAACGGCCATGAGAACGACGCCTACGAAAGCCTTGGAGACAATCCTGGACACAGCCCCGGTCGATTTAATGGGCAAGCAACTTGCCATTACCACAGCACTTAGACTAAAGTCAGTGCGAATGTTGACATCGGACTATCGTGGACACGCCGGAATAATCAATGAATTCAAAGGGGTGCCCAAAAACATAGACCGATGTCAAGCAACACCTGCTTTTGGTAACAACTTCTCATACCACATACCCTCTAAAGAGGAGTGGATGGAAAAGAAAGAGGTACCAGCAGGACACACGCAGGTCTTTACAGACGGCTCGCGGAGGGAGGACAAAGTGGGCAGCGGAGTTTTCTCCAATGACCTCAACCTCTGAATTAGCTTACGCCTG
Source organism: Phosphuga atrata (assembly GCA_944588485.1). Lineage (NCBI taxonomy): Eukaryota > Metazoa > Arthropoda > Insecta > Coleoptera > Silphidae > Phosphuga > Phosphuga atrata. Next base: position 33,513,224 of record OX155905.1, on the reverse strand, counting down.
CCAGACTACTGCAGCGTTCTACAGGCGGAGGTAACCGCCATAAAAGGGGCAGCAGAGTGGCTGATGGTAAATGGGGACCCTGGTGAACAGATCCACATTTACACCGATAGCCAAGCTGCTCTCCGGGCAGTTACTAGCGTGTGCACCAACTCAGCAGTGGTCTCTGGCTGTCGGAGAAAGCTGAATGAGCTCGCAGCACACACAAACGTGAGACTCACGTGGGTACCAAGCCACAGTGGGATCCCAGGTAACGCAAAAGCGGATGAGCTTGCAAAGAACGGCACAAGCCTGCACTCAACCGAAATATTACAGGATATTGATATTCCATTCGCCTCGTGCAAGGAGACCATAGCCGAAATTACCTCGAACCTAGCGGAGCGAAGGTGGAGGGATGAAGACACCTGCAAGGTAACCAGGCAAATATGGCCTCAACGAAACAGGAAAATAAGCACCAACATCGTCTCTCTAAAAAGAAACGATATCAGACTGGCAGTGGGAGTCATCACGGGACACTGTCCCATTGGCAAGCACGCTGAGAGACTGGGCATAGCGAAGCGGGACTACTGCAGAGGCTGCCTGGACGAGGAGGAAGAGGAGAGTGTTCAGCATTACCTATGCCAATGCCCCTCTCTGACAGCAACACGATTGCTCTTCTTAGGCCGACCTTTCTTGGATGATCTCTCTGACCTCGCATCACTAGATGCGCAGACTCTCATGAGGTTCATCCACGGCTCGAAATGGTTTGACAAAATCCCCTGAGGAGGGTTGTACTCCAAGTACTGTGGTAACACAACGGGCCCATCTGAGGCCTATGTGAGCATTAGCTGCCACTTAAACCTAACCTAACCTATGGCGGAAATTGACACATGCGCAAAAGAAAATTTCAACTATTAATTCAAGTCAGCTGGCATTTCAGGCTCCTTCAATCAAAGAAAATATTACTCTAATTGTTACACATTTCTTCTGTGCAAGCCCTTGGAAATATTAGGGAAAATGATTGAACAGAGCAACAAAGAAGCTCCGAGATCTATCAGAAACTAGAAAGAGAAACTATCAGAGACTATCAGAAAAGGTCCGTCGCAAATTAAATGCTGTTCTCTATAAAAACCCAGGCCTTGAAGGAATAAAGAAAGTAAATGCTTTATAAAAGGCACTAAACCAAACACCTGCCTGAAGAAGTTTTTGCAGAAGTGACGCCAAATTTCAAGTTCTGTCCAGAAAAGTCAGTTAGCGTAAAGAGGTTATTTTCAGCCTACAAATTTATATTAAGTGACAAATGTCACAAGTTTGTTCTAGAAAACCTAGAAATGTATATGAAAGGACGAGTTCAGTAAGCGCGTTTTTCAGCGGGCGTCCAAATTTAGAAAACGATAGTTTAGTAGCGAGGAGTTTTCTAAACTTGGACGCGTGCTGAAAAATCGCGCTTACTGAACTCGTCCTTCAACCCCTTGACATACAATGACGTCTCTAAGACGTCATGTACATCTGAAAAGATCACATGTATATAGACACGTCAACCTCCTTTTATTCGTAATCGTCAAGGGGTTAATATACTATTTTTTATTTTGCGTGGGACATAACAGCACTCACACAGCACGCATGCAACAGCACGCAACATAACAGCACGCATACAAATATGCACTAAAAATGGGCGAATTCATAAAATATGCACAATCAAAATAGTATTTATTATTGGAATTTACTTATTTTTTACAATATACAGTTGTAGTTCTTGTGACAATATACAATTAAATATTTTTTTCTATTTTGCGTCTGTAATGGACCTAACAGTGCTCATATGCGTGCGGTTATGGCTCACCGAGTGCTGTTATGAGTTACTTTTTTTCAAGGTTGGCACTGAAATTCAGAGCTGTCAGTGTCAAATTTTCAGCGAGATAGTTTTGAGGTTATGTGATGTGTAGAAATCGCGAATACACAAATTTCATTAATCAATAGTCATAACCACACGCTGTCCATAACAGAAGCAAAATAGAAAAAAATATTTAATTGTATATTGTCACAAGAACTACAACTGTATATTGTAAAAAATAAGTAAATTCCAATAATAAATAGTATTTTGATTGTGCATATTTTATGCATATTTCGCCCATTTTTTATGCATATTTCTCCCATTTTGAAAGCATATTTGCATGCATATTTTGGCATGTTGAAAATGGCACAAATTCCAGGTCTCTAGCTCGATTCAAAAGGCTGCTACAGTGTTTCAAAAATTTGGTTTTTCCTGTTGCTACACCCATTTATGAGAACTTTACAGCGCTATAATTAAAAAATGAGTTGACACATCTCAGTAAAATTTCATATTATTCCAAGTCTATAACAATAGTAAATCTGTGCCAAATTTCAAGAAAATCTGAGATGGTAAGGATGAAAATGATATTTTTCTCTGTTGAATTGACATGGAATGACCTATCTGTAATCAGCAGCAAAAATGCTTTCATAAACGTTTTTACATTTTGCTATAACTCGAAAAATAACGATTTTGGCAAAATCGATTTTCTCGCATTTCGTCGTTTCCGCGGTATAGACTCCCCGTGTCGATGGTATTTCCTAACTAACAGATTCCTAGGGAATATTATATACGTTTTCCGACTAATTTTTGGACGTTGCATCGATTGGTAAAGTCTCAATGGTGAGCCGTTCAAAAGTTATGACAGACTCAAATCAGTCGCAAGTGCGAGATGGTGTACAGCGAGAAAATATAAGAAACTTGTTTATTTGTAACTTTAGAGCAAAATAAACAGAAAAACCGTTTTCAGCACTTCGATTTCCTTCAGATAACAAAAAAAAAATCACAAAAAAAAATTCAAAAAAAAATTTCAACAAAAATTTTCCATCATTTCGTTCGAAAAATATGTGCTTTTTCGGTTTTTTTCTATTTTTTCGAGAACGGTAAAAAGCAGCGAAATCATTTTCAGCACACAGAAACTGCACGACAAGACGAACAAGTCGATGTGTAAATTGTCCGGAATGATTCAATAATTCGTCGAGATATTTCAAACTAAAATTTCCCCGATTCTCGATTTCCTAAGTAGATGTCTCGAAAACGGTCGCAGATAATCAAAAACGGATTGCGGCATCGTTTTCAGAAAGTCATTTTCCTATTGATACACTAAGATTGTCCGCGGATAATTCACGACTTTCCGAGACCTCTACTCGAGCGCCGAAATTTCTTAAGAATTTCTTCAATTCTTGCAGGCGATAGTGAACGGAAAGAGCTAGCGAAATATAATTTGCATATCTGCAATTAGCAGCAAAAATGCTTTCAGGAACGTTTTTAATTTAGCTGTAACTCGAAAAATAACGATTTTGACAAAATCGATTTTCTCGCATTTTGTAGTTTCCGCGGTCTAGACTTCCCGTGTCGACGGTATTTCTTAACTGATAGCTTTCTAGGGAATATTATATACGTTTTCGGACTAATTTGGAGAAGCTGAATCGATTGGTGAAGACTAGAAGTCTCTGTGGTGCGCCGTTCAAAAGTTAAACAGCGTAAATTCAGTTGAATATGTGAGATGGTATCAGTATCATATAAAACTGTTTATTTGTAACTTTGGAGCAAAATAAACTGGAAAACCGTTTTCAGCACTTTGATTTCCTTTGGGTAAAACTAAAAAAAATCACGAAAAAATTTACCAAAAAATTTTTGTTAAGAATTTTTTGGGGCAGCTGCCACCCCTGTCCCTCGCTGGGTACGCCCTTGAATTCAATTGCTAACTTGCATTCACAATTCAAAGGACTTGCATTCCAATGATTACCAACTCATATAGTTCCAACTATTTACAACCACTGTTTATATCAGAGTTTATATGTCGCTGTTGATCATGGAAAGTTCATTCAAGTTTGTTTACTATCCCATGTGAGACTTTTAAGGTTAACATCAGAGACAAATATCTAAAGGTTTAACATTAACCCAACAACAAATAATGTCTGATATACCCAAATTAACCGAAGAAGCAGTTCGTAAGAAGACCACCGAAAAATCCCTCCTCAAGGAAAACGTAAAAGGCTATGATTTCAACAACGGTGTGGACTACGATAAACTACTGGGAACCTACCTCAGCACAGGGTTCCAAGCAACCAATTTTGGACTCGCCGTTAATGAAATCAATAAAATGTTGAAGTGCAGGGATGAGGCTCTTCCCGATGATGTCTATCATGATCCCGAAGATCCTTTCATCACCGTCAAGACTAACTGCACTATCTTCTTAGGTTACACATCAAATATCGTATCAAGTGGCCTACGAGAAACCATTAAATTCTTAGTACAACACAAGCTAGTAAGTTAATAGTCTGTTCTAACTATTACTAGTTACTAATCATATTTCAATTGCCAATATGACAAATAATAAAATTATTATTTTAAGATTATTATGACAATTACTATGCTAATACTTGTAGCAATTGTTTCAATTATGCTTTAGCAAAATTGTCACTATGACACTTACCATTTATTGACCATAAGACACATTGTTAACTAAACAGATGTCACTATGACAATGTTTGTTGTGACAATTGCAATTATAGTTGTGACAATATGACAGCTGTTGTGAAGTTCACTATGACATTTGCCATTAGTTAATAACACTACCATAATATTGAATGTCATATTAATTGTGACATTTCTAAAATAGTTGTGACAATTAATATGACACATGTTACAAAGTTTGCAGTCGAATGTTGCGAAGTTCACTATGACTGCTATGTTCACTGCTATGAAATTTAATGTCATAATAAATGTTGTGACAACTACTAAAATAGTTGTGACAATTACCACAATAGTTGTGTCAATAATTATAATTACAATAATAGCTATGACAAAACACAATATTGTAACAAAACATAATAACATTATGACTTAATAATGTAATGTTATTATGAAATGACATTAATAATGTCATTTCTATTAGGTAGATTGTATTGTGGCAAGTGCAGGTGGAGTAGAAGAGGATTTTATAAAGTGCCTGGCACCAACTTACTTGGGGGACTTCCACCTTTCTGGGTCTGATCTACGAGAGCAGGGAATTAATCGGACAGGGAATTTGCTGGTCCCTAATGACAACTACTGCAAGTTCGAGGACTGGGTGATGCCGCTGCTGGACGAGATGGTCGAGGATCAGAAGTCGGGAACGGTCTGGAGCCCCAGCAGGATCATCCAGAGGCTGGGTGAGAGGATTCAGAATGAGGACAGCATTTATTATTGGGCTGCAAGGAATAAGATTCCCGTGTTTAGTCCGGCATTGACGGATGGGAGTTTGGGGGACATGATGTTCTTTCATACGTTTAAAAATCCCGGATTAATAGTCGACATAGTTTCTGGTAATACAACAGAATATAAGCTTTATGACAATAGAATAAGTTTGCTATGACATTCTTTTTAATTTGATTAATTTGATAGAAAACTGTGACAATTAAAAAATTTGTCACTGTGACAATACTAATTAGTTTGCAGTCAATATGACAATCTTTGTAATTAGACAAATGACATTGACTATATTCATAAGTTTGTTTTGCTGTTAATATGACAATTTAATATAAGATGATGTCATGACAAAACTCACAATTTGTTAAATATTGGAATGAAATTTCTTTTTAATGTCAAAATTATGACAGTAATCAATTTGTCAAAAAAATGAGATTGCTGTATCACTGACATTCTTTGCAACAAATCTAATGTAAAATGTCATTATGACAATACTAATCAGTTTGATATCAGTATGACAAACTTTGTAAATTGCAAAAATTTAAAATAAAATGTCATGCCTATATACATAAGTTTGCTGTCAATATGACAATTTCATATAAGATGATTTTATGACAATACTCACAATTTGTTAAATATTGGAGTGAAAATGCTTTTTAGATTTAAAATTATGACAGTAATCAACTAGTCAAAAAATGACATTGCTGTATCACTGACATTCTTTGCAACTTAACAAATGCAATGTAAAATGTCATTATGACAATACCAATCAGTTTTGATGTCAGAATGACAAACTTTGTAAATTAACAAATTTAAAATAAAATATGACTTTATACATAAGTTTTCTGTCAATATGACAATTTAATATAAGATGATTTTATGACAATACTCACAATTTGTTAAATATTGGAATGAAATTTCTTTTTAATTTTAAAATTATGACAGTAATCAACTTGTCAAAAAAAGACATTGCTGTGTTACTGACATTCTTTGCAACTTATCAAATTCAATGTAAAATATCATTATGACAATACTAATCAGTTTTGCTGTCAGTATTACAAACTTTGTAAATTGACATATTTTAAACAAAATGTCATGACTATATACATAAGTTTGCTGTCAATATGACAATTTAATATAAGATGATTTTATGACAATACTTACAATTTGCTAAATATTGGAAACAGATTTCTTTTTAATTTTAATATTATGACAGTAATCAACTTGTCAAAAAAATGACATTGCCTTGTCACTGACATTCTTTACAACTTAACAAATTCAATGTGAAATGTCACTATGACAATTCTAATCAGTTTTGCTGTCAATATGACAAACTTTGAAAATTGACAAATTTAAAATAAAATGTCATGACTATATACATAAGTTTGCTGTCAATATGACAATTTAATATAAGATTATTTTATGACAATACTCACAATTTGTTAAATATTGGAATGAAATTTCTTTTTGATTTTAAAATTATGACAGAAATCAACTTGTCAAAAAAATGACATTGCTGTGTCTCTGACATTCTTTGCAACTTAACAAATTCAATGTAAAATGTCATTATGACAATACTAATCAGTTTTGCTGTCAGTATGACAAATTTTGTAAATTGACAAATTTAAAACAAAATGTCATAACTATATACATAAGTTTGCTGTCAATATGACAATTTAATATAAGATGATTTTACGACAATACTCACAATTTCTTAAATATTGGAATGAAATTTCTTTTGAATTTTAAAATTATGACAGTAATCAACTTGTCAAAAAAATGACATTGCTGTGTCACTGACATTCTTTGCAACTTAACAAATTCAATGTGAAATGTCATTATGACAATACTAATCAGTTTTGCTGTCAGTATGACAAACTTTGTAAATTGACAACTTTTAAATAAAATGTCAAGACTATATACATAAGTTTGCTGTCAATATGACAATTTAATATAAGATGATTTTATGGCAATACTCACAATTTGTTAAATATTGGAATGATTTTTTTTTTAAATTTTAAGATTATGACATAAATCAACTTGTCAATAAAATGACATTGCTGTGTCACTGACATTCTTTGCAACTTAACAAATTCAATGTGAAATGTCATTATGACAATACTAATCAGTTTTGCTGTTAGTATGACAAACTTTGTAAATTGACAAATTTAAATTAAAATGTCATGACTATATACATAAGTTTGCTGTCAATATGACAATTTAATATAAGATTATTTTATGACAATACTCACAATTTGTTAAATATTGGAATGAAATTTCTTTTTAATTTTAAAATTATGACAGTAATCAACTTGTCAAAAAAAGACATTGCTGTGTTACTGACATTCTTTGCAACTTATCAAATTCAATGTAAAATATCATTATGACAATACTAATCAGTTTTGCTGTCAGTATGACAAACTTTGTAAATTGACATATTTTAAACAAAATGTCATGACTATATACATAAGTTTGCTGTCAATATGACAATTTAATATAAGATGATTTTATGACAATACTTACAATTTGCTAAATATTGGAAACAGATTTCTTTTTAATTTTAATATTATGACAGTAATCAACTTGTCAAAAAAATGACATTGCCTTGTCACTGACATTCTTTACAACTTAACAAATTCAATGTGAAATGTCACTATGACAATTCTAATCAGTTTTGCTGTCAATATGACAAACTTTGAAAATTGACAAATTTAAAATAAAATGTCATGACTATATACATAAGTTTGCTGTCAATATGACAATTTAATATAAGATTATTTTATGACAATACTCACAATTTGTTAAATATTGGAATGAAATTTCTTTTTGATTTTAAAATTATGACAGAAATCAACTTGTCAAAAAAATGACATTGCTGTGTCTCTGACATTCTTTGCAACTTAACAAATTCAATGTAAAATGTCATTATGACAATACTAATCAGTTTTGCTGTCAGTATGACAAATTTTGTAAATTGACAAATTTAAAACAAAATGTCATAACTATATACATAAGTTTGCTGTCAATATGACAATTTAATATAAGATGATTTTACGACAATACTCACAATTTCTTAAATATTGGAATGAAATTTCTTTTGAATTTTAAAATTATGACAGTAATCAACTTGTCAAAAAAATGACATTGCTGTGTCACTGACATTCTTTGCAACTTAACAAATTCAATGTGAAATGTCATTATGACAATACTAATCAGTTTTGCTGTCAGTATGACAAACTTTGTAAATTGACAACTTTTAAATAAAATGTCAAGACTATATACATAAGTTTGCTGTCAATATGACAATTTAATATAAGATGATTTTATGGCAATACTCACAATTTGTTAAATATTGGAATGATTTTTTTTTTAAATTTTAAGATTATGACATAAATCAACTTGTCAATAAAATGACATTGCTGTGTCACTGACATTCTTTGCAACTTAACAAATTCAATGTGAAATGTCATTATGACAATACTAATCAGTTTTGCTGTTAGTATGACAAACTTTGTAAATTGACAAATTTAAATTAAAATGTCATGACTATATACATAAGTTTGCTGTCAATATGACAATTTAATATAAGATTATTTTATGACAATACTCACAATTTGTTAAATATTGGAATGAAATTTCTTTTTAATTTTAAAATTATGACAGTAATCAAATTGTGCAAAAAATGACATTGCTGTGTCACTGACATTCTTTGCAACTTAACAAATTCAATGTAAAATGTTATTATGACAATACTAATCAGTTTTGCTGTCAGTATGACAAACTTTGTAAATTGAAAAAAAATAAAATGTCATGACTATATACATAAGTTTGCTGTCAATATGACAATTTAATATAAGATGATTTTATGACAATACTCACAATTTGTTAAATATTGGAAAGAAATTTCTTTTTAATTTTAAAATTATGACAGTAATCAACTAGTCAAAAAAATGACATTGGTGTGTCACTGACATTCTTTGCAACTTAACAAATTCAATGTGAAATGTCATTATGACAATACTAATCAGTTTTACTGTTAGTATGACAAACTTTGTAAATTGACAAATTTAAATTAAAATGTCATGACTATATACATAAGTTTGCTGTCAATATGACAATTTAATATAAGATTATTTTATGACAATACTCACAATTTGTTAAATATTGGAATGAAATTTCTTTTTAATTTTAAAATTATGACAGTAATCAACTTGTGACAAAAATGACATTGCTGTGTCACTGACATTCTTTGCAACTCAACATATTCAATGCAAAATTTAATTATGACAATACTAATAAGTTTTGCTATCAGTATGACAAACTTTGTATATTGATAAATTTAAAATAAAATGTCATGACTATATACATAAGCTTTCTGTCAATATGACAATTTAATATAAGATGATTCTATAACACTGCTCACAATTTGTTAAATATTGGAATGAATTTTATTTAATTTTAAAATTATGACAGTAATGAAATTGTCCAAAAAATGATATTGCTGTGTCACTGACATTCTTTGCAACTTAACAAATTCAATGTAAAATGTTATTATGACAATACTAATTAGTTTTGCTGTCAGTATGACAAACTTTGTAAATTGAAAAAAAATAAAATGTCATGACTATATACATAAGTTTGCTGTCAATATGACAATTTAATATAAGATGATTTTATGACAATACTCACAATTTGTTAAATATTGGAAAGAAATTTCTTTTTAATTTTAAAATTATGACAGTAATCAACTAGTCAAAAAAATGACATTGGTGTGTCACTGACATTCTTTGCAACTTAACAAATTCAATGTCAAATGTCATTATGACAATACTAATCAGTTTTGCTGTCAGTATGACAAACTTTGTAAATTGAGAAATTTAAACTAAAATGTCATGACTATATACATAAGTTTGCTGTCAATATGACAATTTAATATAAGATTATTTTATGACAATACTCACAATTTGTTAAATAGTGGAATGAAATTTCTTTTTAATTTTAAAATTATGACAGTATAGATATAGACTTGTCATAAAAATGACATTGCTGTGTCACTGACATTCTTTGCAACTTAACAAATGCAATGTAAAATGTCATTATGACAATGCTAATCAGTTTTGCTGTCAGTATGACAAACTTTTTAAATTCACAAATTTAAGACAAAATGTCATGACTATATACATAAGTTTGCTGTCAATATGACAACTTAATATAAGATTATTTTATGACAATACTCACAATTTGTTAAATATTGGAGTGAAATTTCTTTTTGATTTTAAAATTATGACAGTAATCAACTTGTCAAAAAAATGACATTGCTGTGTCACTGACATCTTTGCAACTTAACAAATTTAATGTAAAATGTCATGACAATACAAATCAGTTTTGCTGTCAGTATGACAAATTTTGTAAATTCACAAATTTAAAACAAAATGTCATTGACATTAACAATGACATTGCTGTCACTGATATTCTTTGCAACTTAACAAATTCAATGTAAAATGTCATTATTATGACAGTTTTGCTGTCAGTATGACAAACTTTGTAAATTGACAAATTTAAAACAAAATATCATGACTATATACATAAGTTTGCTGTCAATATGACAATTTAATATAAGATTATTTTATGACAATACTTATAATTAAATAATAAAAAAAATGAAATTGCTGTCACTGACTTTCTTTGCAACTTAATAAGTTCAATGTAAAATTTCATTATGACAATACTAATAAGTTTTGCTGTCAGTAGGACAAACTTTGTAAATTGACAAATTTAAAACAAAACGTCATGACTATATACATAAGTTTGATGCCAATTTGACAATTTAATATAAGATGATTTTATGACAATACTCACAATTTGTTAAATATTGGAAAGAAATTTCTTTTTAATTTTAAAATTATAACAGTAAATTAACTTGTCAAAAAAATGACTATCAGTTTGCTATCAGTAAATTTGCTATCAGTATGACAAACTTTGTAATTTGACAAATTTAAAATAAAATGTCATGACTAAATACATACGTTTGTTGTCAATATGACAATTTAATATAAGATGATTTTATGACAATACTCACTAAATATTGGAATGAAATTTCTTTTTAATTTTAAAATTATGACAGAAATCAACTTAAATGCAGAAACAACAAAAATGACATTGTTGAGTCACTAACATTATTTGCAACTTAACAAACTTAATGTAAAATGTCATGAGAATACTAATCAGTTTTGCTGTCAGTATGACAAACTTTGTGTATTGATAAATTTAAAATAGAATGTCATGACTATATACATAAGTTTGCTGCCAATATGACAATTTAATATAAAATGATTTTATGACAATACTCACAATTTGTTAAGTATTGGAAAGAAATTTCTTTTTAATTTTAAAATTATGACAGTAATCAACTTGACAAAAAAATGACGTTGCAGTATCACTGACATTCTTTGCAATTTGACAAATTTAATATAAAATGTCATTATGACAATACTAACTAGTTTGCTGTTAATGCGACAACCTTTGTAATTTTACAAATTGAATATAAAATGTCAATATGAATTAATATAAGATGATAGATGAAATTGCTGTCTGTCAAATTTGCTCTCAATATGACAGCTGTCACAAAAATGAATGTCAATTGTAAAATAAAATAATTAAACTAATTATAGATTTGCGACGGTTAAACTTGATGGCGATCAAAGCTGCAAACACAGGAGTTTTAATAGTCGGAGGAGGCTTAATAAAACATCACATCAACAACGCCAACTTAATGGTACAATGCCCGCAACAACAAAACCCTTCAAATTATTCAAATTGTTTTCTTTTGTAGCGAAACGGTTGCGATTACGCGGTTTATTTGAACACGGCGGCGGAATTCGACGGGAGCGACTCGGGGGCGCGACCCGACGAAGCCGTTTCTTGGGGGAAGATCAAGAGAGAAGCGACGCCGGTCAAGATTTACGCCGAGGCCACCCTGGTGTTTCCTCTGCTGGTTGGGGAAACTTTCGCTAAATATCATTTTGATAAACTCCGGAAAAATCTTAATCAAAGATAACTTAACTGATTACACAGTACATACCTAGCTTGAAATGTTTCCAATCAAAATGTGATCTATTATTTAATATCTTATAAAAATATTATACTTTATGCTATTTTAATGGGAAATAAACTTAATTATCTGATGATATTACTGCTAATGTCATTTCGGAGAATTATTTGACAGTTATTATCATTTTTGACAGTTGTCAATTTTGACAGTTATAAACTATTTTAACGTTCTTATCACTTTTGACAAAATAAATGGTTAATACGTGATAAGTGATTAGTAAACCCCGGATTTTTAGGCAGTTGCCTAGATTTAAAGTTTAATATATCATAGGCAATTTCGCTTTTATGCACATAGAAAATGTTTTTATGTGCAATAAAACAATTTTTTAGCGCCTTTGTGCCTGTTTTTCTTAAATGTTTGTTTTTGTGCCTATTTTAGCTTATTTGGCCTATTTTTAGCCTATTTCCTTTAATTTTCTTTCCATAAAAAACTTTTATGGCAGCTTTTTTTGTCTGCCGGCCATTTTAATGAAATAAATCATGTAAGCCAAAATATTTCTTTCTTAATTTAAAAATCAAATGTTTTGCTGTCAGTATGACAAACTTTGTAAATTGACAAATTTAAATTAAAATGTCATGACTATATACATAAGTTTGCTGTCAATATGACAATTTAATATAAGATGATTTTATAACACTACTCACAATTTGTTAAATATTGGAATGAAATTTTTTTTTAATTTTAAAATTATGACAGTAATCAACTTTTCCAAAAAATGACATTGCTGTGTCACTGACATTCTTTGCAACTTAACAAATTCAATGTAAAATGTTATTATGACAATACTAATCAGTTTTGCTGTCAGTATGACAAACTTTGTAAATTGAAAAAAAATAAAATGTCATGACTATATACATAAGTTTGCTGTCAATATGACAATTTAATATAAGATGATTTTATGACATTACTCACAATTTGTTAAATATTGGAAAGAAATTTCTTTTTAATTTTAAAATTATGACAGTAATCAACTAGTCAAAAAAATGACATTGGTGTGTCACTGACATTCTTTGCAACTTAACAAATTCAATGTAAAATGTCATTATGACAATACTAATCAGTTTTACTGTCAGTATGACAAACTTTGTAAATTGACAAATTTAAATTAAAATGTCATGACTATATACATAAGTTTGCTGTCAATATGACAATTTAATATAAGATTATTTTATGACAATACTTACAATTTGTTAAATATTGGAATGAAATTTCTTTTTGATTTTAAAATTATGACAGTAATCAACTTGTCAAAAAAATGACATTGCTGTGTCACTCACATTCTTTGCAACTTAAAAAATTCAATGTAAAATTTCATTATGACAATACTAATCAGTTTTGATGTCAGTATGACAAACTTTGTAAATTGACAAATTTAAAACAAAACGTCATGGCTATATACATAAGTTTGCTGTCAATATGACAATTTAATATAAGATTATTTTATGACAATACTTACAATTCGCTAAATATTGGAATGAAATTTCTTTTTGATTCTAAAATTATGACAGTAATCAACTTGTCAAAAAAATGACATTGCTGTGTCACTGACATATTTGCAACTTAACAAATTTAATGTAAAATGTCATGACAATACAAATCAGTTTTGCTGTCAGTATGACAAATTTTGTAAATTCACAAATTTAAAACAAAATGTCATTGACATTAACAATGACATTGCTGTCACTGACATTCTTTGCAACTTAACAAATTCAATGTAAAATGTCATAATTATGACAGTTTTGCTGTCAGTATGACAAACTTTGTGTATTGATAAATTTAAAATAGAATGTCATGACTATATACATAAGTTTGCTGTCAATATGACAATTTAATATAAAATGATTTTATGACAATAGTCACAATTTGTTAAGTATTGGAAAGAAATTTCTTTTTAATTTTAAAATTATGACAGTAATCAACTTGTCAAAAAAATGACGTTGCAGTATCACTGACATTCTTTGCAATTTGACAAATTTAATATAAAATGTCATTATGACAATACTAACTAGTTTGCTGTTAATGCGACAACCTTTGTAATTTTACAAATTGAATATAAAATGTCAATATGAATTAATATAAGATGATAGATGAAATTGCTGTCTGTCAAATTTGCTGTCAATATGACAGCTGTCACAAAAATTAATGTCAATTGTAAAATAAAATAATTAAACTAATTATAGATTTGCGACGGTTAAACTTGATGGCGATCAAAGCTGCAAACACCGGAGTTTTAATAGTCGGAGGGGGCTTAATAAAACATCACATCAACAACGCCAACTTAATGGTACAATGCCCGCAACAACAAAACCCTTCAAATTATTCAAATTGTTTTCTTTTGTAGCGAAACGGTTGCGATTACGCGGTTTATTTGAACACGGCGGCGGAATTCGACGGGAGCGACTCGGGGGCGCGACCCGACGAAGCCGTTTCTTGGGGGAAGATCAAGAGAGAAGCGACGCCGGTCAAGATTTACGCCGAGGCCACCCTGGTGTTTCCTCTGCTGGTTGGGGAAACTTTCGCTAAATATCATTTTGATAAACTCCGCAAAAATCTTAATCAAAGATAACTTAACTGATTACACAGTACATACCTAGCTTGAAATGTTTCCAATCAAAATGTGATCTATTATTTAATATCTTATACAAATATTATATTTTATGTTATTTTAATGGGAAATAAACTTAATTATCTGATGATATTACTGCTAATGTCATTTCGGAGAATTATTTGACAGTTATTATCATTTTTGACAGTTGTCAATTTTGACAGTTATAAACTATTTTAACGTTCTTTTCACTTTTGACAAAATAAATGGTTAATAAGTGATTAGTAAACCCCGGATTTTTAGGCAGTTGCCTAGATTTAAAGTTTAATATATCATAGGCAATTTCGCTTTTATGCACATAGAAAATGTTTTTATGTGCAATAAAACAATTTTTTAGCGCCTTTGTGCCTGTTTTTCTTAAATGTTTGTTTTTGTGCCTATTTTAGCTTATTTGGCCTATTTTTAGCCTATTTCCTATAATTTTCTTTCCATAAAAAAACTTTTATGGCAGCTTTTTTGTCTGCCGGCCATTTTAATGAAATAAATCATGTAAGCCAAAATATTTCTTTCTTAATTAAAACCACTTTTAAATCTTTACATTTTTATGTTGTACTCGAATTTGAACCGGAAGCCGCACAATTAATTAGGGAAGGGCAAAAATATTTGCATAATCCAAGCATTATTTTTGAACTAACCTATATTAAAACACTTCAAAATTCTGACAAGTGCAATCAAAGAGTTAGAGACTCAAGGCTTACTACTGTATAAAAGTCTTGATATATTACATAATGGTAAGGAAAAATTGCATTGCAAAAATTAAGTAACGCTTTAGAGAAAAATTTAGACCTTTGAGATTTCGTTGATGAAATACCGATTGTGCATTGACTTTTTTTTTTTAAGTGTCGACTGTCAATCAACAGAGAAAATCTTGGAAAGTTTAGCACGCATGTTCGAGGACAGCGCTCGAATGGGTGACTGCTCCGTATCACGGCGTGACGTTTTCTAAGTAGACAAACGTCAAATTTGAAATTTGACAGATGTCAACTGTCAGTTCAGCGATCAATTGATATGAAATGCAGTTGGTGCAATGTTCTAGTGCTCGGGCTCGCGGCATGACGTTCTCTAAGCAGACATACGTCAAATTTGACATTTGACAGGTGTCAACTGTCAATAAACCGAGAAAATCTTAGAAAGTTGAGCGCTGGAATGGGTGACCGCTCCGGATCACGGCGTCACGTTTTCTAAGCTGACATACGTCAAATTTGACATTTGACAGGTGTCAACTGTCAATAAACCGAGAAAATCTTGAAAAGTTGAGCGCTCGAATGGGAGACCGCTCCGGATTACGGCGTAACGTTTTCTAAGCTGACATACGACAAATTTGATATTTGACAGATGTCAACTGTCAATAAACCGAGAAAATCTTGGAAAGTTGAGCGTTCGAATGGATGACCGCTCCTGATCACGGCGTGAAGTTTTCTAAGCTGACATACGTCAAATTTGACATTTTTTTGAGAAATCAGTTCTTTGAGATATAAATAATATATTATGCGGAAATTCAACCATTTGAGTTGTCTCCAGATATGTGCTCACTGAACGACGGCAGTCTCTATCAGAAACCAGGTCACAGGTCTATTAGAAAAGGTTCTTTTTCTAGTGCCTATCTGCATTTAGGTTGCCTCTAGGGCCTAAGTGCCTGCCTATTTTAGCGTTTTTAAGGGCCTAAAAATCCGGGGTTTAGTGATTAGACAAATATACATAATTATTCAAAGATATTACTCACTATCACTTGTGACAGTTATATTCATTTGTAGCAGTCATATTTACTGTTATTTTTGACAGTTTGGCAGCGAATCCGCCGAAAATGCGAGATGGTGTGAGACGAGAAACTATATGTCTCGTTTATTTCTAACTTTGGAGCGAAATAAACTGGAAAATCGTTTTCAGTGCATCTATTTCCTTCGGGTGACCTAAACAAAATCACGAGAAAAATTTCCAAAAAATTCGTCAACAAAAATTTTCCATCATTTCGGTCGAAAAAAATGTGCTTTTTCATTTTATTCGATTTTCTCCAGAACAGCAAACAGCTGCGTAATCATTTTCGGCACACAGAAACTACACCACAAGACGAACAAGTCGATGTGTATACTGTCCGGAAAGATTCAATAGTTCGCCGAATAATTTCAAACTGAAATTTACCCGATTCTCGACTTAACAAGTCGATTCTCAGAAACGTTTGCAGATAATCAAAAACGGATTGCGGCATTGTTTTCAGATAGTCTTTGTCCTATTAACACGCTCATATTATCTGGGGGAGATTCATTACTTTCCAAGATCTCTACTCGCGCGCCGAAATTTGATCAAAATTTCTTCAATTTTAGCAGGCGATGGTGAACGAAAGGTGCTAGCGAAATATAATTTGCATATTTGTAATTAGCAGCAAAAATTCTTCCAGAAACGTTTTTAAATTTTGCTGTAACTCAAAAACTAACGATTTTTACAAAATCAATTTTCTGGCATTTCGGCGTTTCCGCCGTATCGACTTCCCGTGGCGATGATATTTCTTAATCGCAAGCTTTCCGAGGAATATTATATACGTTTTCCGACTAATTTTGGGACGCTGAATCGATTGGTGAAGACTATGCAAAAGAGACCATCACCATGTCTAACTCCCGTTTGAATGGAAACGCTGTCAGAGAACTCACCTCTAAACTTGAATTTGGTGGTCGTATTTCTCAGAGTGGCCTGAATTAGTCTGGCTCTCTGCTCGTACAGGTCCAATTCTCGAAGGGTGGAGATCAGGGTCTGTCTGTCTACTGAATCATATGCCTTTTGAAAATCCATCTAGGATTACTACCCAGGGATGTCCGCCGCGACCCTGGTATGTATCCTGACATGATCTTGAGATTTTGTATTTGCTCTGTACATGATCTACTAGCTCGGAAGCCTGATATTCACCTAGTTGGGAGTTAAGCTGGTTGCAGACTCCAGTTAGCAAGGCTGTAGAGAATATCTTGTATGTGACAGATATCAGAGATATGCCTCTGTAGTTGTCGAGGTCAGTCTATTACCCATCTTATGAAGAGGATGGGTCATAGCTGAGGTCCATCCTTTTGGTAAGATCTCTGTTACCCACATGCCCTGTATAATCTGAATCTGACTGCTACTATGCCTATTCACCTGAGGCCTTGTTGTTCTTCAGTCTCTTGATGATCTATTTCTTCCCTGGTTGGTGGTATGGAGTCTAAATACCTAGAAGTAGGCTCATGGAAGGTAAGTCTCTCTTTAGGTTCTTCTGCATTGAGGAGTTTTTGGAAGTATCCTGCAAAGGTATTAGTGCAATCTTTATTGTTTAACTGAAGCTTCCCATCAGGTCCATGTAGGAAGAGTGGGAGCTCTGTATGGCGTGGTCTGCTTCCTATAGGGGTCTCTTTCCTATAGAGTTCCCTATAGAGGTCTCTTAAGTTGTTCTTGAAGTCCTCATCTGCCTGTTATCATGTTGTCAAGTCCTCCGCTGCCTGTAGTGATCAGGGATCTGGTGTAGTTTCCCTTGGTATTGCGTATAATGGTCTCAGTTATTTTTCTTTGAGTTAAAAAAGATTGATAGTAGGACTCACATCCTTATGCTGATTCCACTTGATCTGCGCCTTTCCTCTATGGCCTGATCAGATTCTGTGGTGCACCAGGGATGCTTGCCTTTGTTAGATGAGGCAGGGATGGTTTCTTTTCCTGTGTCCAGCAGAGCTCTTTGCAGGTTTGGCCATCCTTCTTTTCTAGTGTTTTTCCTTAGAGTGGTCTGGAAGGTCCATTCTTCATCATTCAGTAGTGAGATATTGAAATTTGGTATCTTAGATCATTTGTAGTGTTAGGTAATCTCCTAAAAGGTTGTAGGTTGATCTTTATTAGGGTTAGATGGAAGGTAAGTCTCTCTTTAGGTTCTTCTGCATTGAGGAGCATTCAGAGTCTAGGTTAGCTCCTCAGAGTACCTTGACATTATTTTTGACAGTTATTATAAGCTATTATCATTTTTGACATTTATTATAAGCTATTATCATTTTTGACAGTCATTATAAGCTATTATCAATTTCAATAGTTATTGCAATATTGAGTACCTTGACATTATTTTTGACAGTTATTATAAGCTATTATCATTTTAGAAAGTTATTATAAGCAATTAACATTTTTGACAGTTATTACAATTTTTGACAGTTATTATCAATTTTGACAGTTATTTCAATGAATGGCAGAGTCTAGGTTAGCTCCTCTGAGTACCTTGACATTATTTTTGACAGTTATTATAAGCTATTATCATTTTTGACAGTTATTATAAGCTATTATCATTTTTGACAATAATTACAATTTTTGACAGTTATTATCAATTTTGACAGTTTTTTCAATGTATGGTCAGAGTCTAGGTTAGCTGCTCCGAGTACCTTGACATTATTTTTGACAGTTATTATAAGTTATTATCATTTTTGACAGTAATAACAATTTTTTTAATTATTATCAATTTTGACAGTTATTTCAATGTATTGTCCGAGTCAAGGTGAGTACCTTGACATTATTTTTGGCAGTTATTATAAGCTATTATCATTTTTGACAGTTATTATAAGCTATTAACATTTTTGCAGTTATTACAATTTTTGACAGTTATTATCAATTTTGACAGTTATTACAAGGTATGGTTAAAGTCTAAGTTAGCTCCTGTGAGTACCTTGACATTATTATTGACAGTTATTATAAACTATTATCATTTTTTACCGTTATTATAAGCTTTTAGCATTTTTGACAGTTATTGCAATTTTTGACAATTATCATCAATTTTGACAGTTATTACAATGTATAACAATTATAAACGATTTTATGTTCTTATCACTCTTGACAAATTAAAATAATAGATGTAGCTTTAATGGTTAAAAATAACTGACTAGACAAATACACTTAATTATCCAAAGAATGTATGGTATTATGTATATTTATTATATATGTATATTTATTTATTATCCAAAGAATGTAAAAAATAATGATATTACTCAGCATCACTTGTGACAGTTATATTTATTTCTGCCAGTAATTTACTGTTATTTTTGACAGTTATTATAAGCTATTATCATTTTTGACAGTTATTATAAACTATTATCATTTTTGACAGTTATTATAAGCTATTATCAATTTTGATAGTTATTGCAATTTTTGACAGTTATTATCAATTTTGACAGTTTTTTCTATGTATGGTCAGACTCTAGGTTAGCTCCTCAGAGTACCTTGACATTATTTTTATCAGTTATTATAAGCTATTATCATATTTGACAGTTATTACAAGCTATTATCATTTTTGACAGTTATTACAAACTATTATCAATTTTGATAGTTATTGCAATTTTTGACAGTTATTATCAATTTGGACAGTTATTTCTATGTATGGTCAGACTCTAGGTTAGCTCCTCTGAGTACCTTGACATTATTTTTGACATTTATTATAATTTTTGAAAGTTATTATAAGCTATTATCATTTTTGACAATTATTACAATTTTTACTAGTTATTATCAATTTGACAGTTATTTCAATGTATGGTCAGAGTCGAGGTTAGCTCCTCTGAGAACCTTGACATTATTTTTGATAGTTATTATAAGCTATTAACATTTTTGACAGTAATTATAAGCTATTATCATTTTTGACAGTTATTTCAAGGTATGGTCAGAGCCTAGGTTAGCTGCTCTGAGTACCTTGACATTATTTTTGACAGTTATTATAAGCTATTATCATTTTTGACAGTTATTATTAGCAATTAACATTTTTGACAGTTATTACAATTTTTGACAGTTATCAATTTTGACAGTTATTGCAATGAATGGCAGAGTCTAGGTTAGCTACTCTGAATACCTTGACATTATTTTAGACAGTTATTATAAGCTATTATCATTTTTGACAGTTATTATAAGCTATTAACATTTTTGACAGTTATTACAAGGTATGGTAAAAGTCTAGGTTAGCTTCTGTGAGTACCTTGATATTATTATGGACAGTTATTATAAGCTATTATCATTTTTGATAGTTATTATCAATTTTGACAGTTATTTCAAGGTATGGTCAGAGTCTAGGTTAGCTGCTCTGAGTACCTTGACATTATTTTTGACATTTATTATAAGCTATTATCATTTTAGACAAGTTATTAAAAATTTTTGAATTACTATCAATTTTGACTTTTGAGTCTAGGTTAGCTCCTCTGAGTACCTTGACATTATTTTTGACAGTTATTATAAGCTATTATCATTTTTGACAAGTTATTAAAATTTTTTGAATTATTATCAATTTTGACTTTTGAGTCTAGGTTAGTTCCTCTGAGTACCTTGACATTATTTTTGACAGTTATTATAAGCTATTATCATTTTTGACAGTTATTATTAGCAATTAACATTTTTGACAGTTATTACAATTTTTGACAGTTATCAATTTTGACAGTTATTGCAATGAATGCCAGAGTCTAGGTTAGCTACTCTGAATACCTTGACATTATTTTAGACAGTTATTATAAGCTATTATCATTTTTGACAGTTATTATAAGCTATTAACATTTTTGACCGTTATTATCAATTTTGACAGTTATTACAAGGTATGGCTAAAGTCTAGGTTAGCTTCTCTGAGTACCTTGATATTATTATTGACAGTTATTCTAAGCTATTATCATTTTTGACAGTTATTACAATTTTTGACAATTATTATCAATTTTGGCAGTTATTTCAATGTATGGTCGAGTCTAGGTTAGCTCCTCTGAATACCTAGACATTATTTTTGACAGTTATTATAAGCTATTATCATTTTTGACAGTTATTATAAGCTATTAACATTTTTGACAGTTATTATCAATTTTGACAGTTATTACAAGGTATGGTTAAAGTCTAGGTTAGCTTCTCTGAGTACCTAGACATTATTTTTGACAGTTATTATAAGCTATTATCATTTTTGACAGTTATTATTAGCAATTAACATTTTTGACAGTTATTACAATTTTTGACAGTTAGCAATTTTGACAGTTATTGCAATGAATGGCAGGGTCTAGGTTAGCTACTCTGAATACCTTGACATTATTTTAGACAGTTATTATAAGCTATTAACATTTTTGACATTTATTACAATTTTTGACTGTTATAAATTTTGACAGTTATTGCAATGAATGGCAGAGTCTAGGTTAGCTCCTCTGAGTACCTTGACATTATTTTAGACAGTTATTATAAGCTATTATCATTTTTGACAGTTATTATAAGCTATTTTCATTTTTGACAGTTATTATCAATTTTGACAGTTATTTCAATGTATGGTCGAGTCTAGGTTAGCTCCTCTGAGTACCTAGACATTATTTTTGACAGTTATTATAAGCTATTATCATATTTGACCGATATTAAAATTTTTGACAGTTATTACAAGGTATGGTTAAAGTCTGGGTTAGCTCCTCCAAGTACCTTGATATTAGTTTTGACAGTTTTTATAAGGTATTATCATTTTTTACAGTTATTATAAGCTATTATCATTTATGCCAGTTATTACAATTTTGAGAGTTATTATCAATTTTGACAGTTATTACAATGTATGGTCAGAGTCTAGGTTAGCTCCTCTGAGTACCTTGACATTATTTTTGACAATTATTATAAGCTATTATCATTTTTGACAGTTATTATAAGCTATTATTATTTTTGACAGTTATTACAATTTTTGACAATTATTATCAATTTTGACAGTTATTACAATGTATGACAATTATAAACGATTTTATGTTCTTATCACTCTTGACAGATTAAAATAATAGATGTAGCTTTAATGGTTAATAATAACTGACTAGACAAATACACTTAATTATCAAAAGAATGTAAAAAATAATGATATTACTCACCATCACTTGTGACAGTTCAATTTATTTGTGCCAGTAATTTACTGTTATTTTTGACAGTTACTATAAGCTATTAACATTTTTGACAGTAATTATAATTTTTGACAGTTATTATCAATTTGACAGTTATTTCAATGTATGGTCCGAGTGTAGGTTAGTTCCTCTGAGAACCTTGACATTATTTTTGACAGTTATTATAAGCTATTATCATTTTTGACAGTTATCACAATTTTTGACTGCTGGTTATAAAATTTGACAGTTATTACATTGTATGGTCAGAGTCTAGGTTAGCTCCTCTGAGTACCTTGACATAATTTTTGACAGATATTATAAGCTATTATCATTTTTGACAGTTATTATAAGCTATTAACATTTTTGACAGTTATTATCAATTTTGACAGTTATTTCAATGTATGGTCAGAATCTAAGTTAGCTCCTCTGAGTACCTTGTCATTATTTTTTGTATATTAGCTATTTTTGACAGGTATAAGTTATTATCATTTTTGACATTTATTACAATTTTTGACAGCTATTATCAATTTTGACAGTTATTTCAATATATGGTCCGAGTTTAGGTAGGCTCATCTCAGTACCTTGACATTATTTTTGACAGTTATTATAAGCTGTAATCATTTTTGACAGTTATTATAAGCAATTATTATTTTTGAAAGTTATTACATTTTATGACAGTTATTTTTGACAGTTATTTCAATGAATGGTCAGAGTCTAGGTTAGCTCCTCTGAGTACCTTGACATTATTTTGACAGTTATTATAAGCTATTATCATTTTTGACAGTTATTATAAACTATTATCATTTTTGACAGTTATTACAATTTTTGACAGTTATTATCAATTATAAACGATTTTACGTTTTTATCACTATTGACAGATTAAAATAATAAATGTAGCTTTAATGGTTAATAATAACTGACTAGACAAATACACTTAATTATCCAAAGAATGTAAAAAATAATGATATTACTCACCATCACTTGTCACAGTTATATTCATTTGTGCCAGTAATTTACTGTTATTTTTACAGTTATTATAAGTTATTATCATTTTTGACAGTTATTATCATTTTTTAAAGTTATTATCAATTTTGACAGTTATTTCAATGTATGGTCAGAGTCTAGGAGAGCGTCTATGAGTACCTTGACATTATTTTTGACAGTTATTATAAGCTATTAGCATTTTTGACAGTTATTATAAGCTATTAACATTTTTAACAGTTATTACAATTTTTGACAGTTATTACCATTTTTGACAGTTATTATCAATTTCAAAAGAGATGTTGTGGTTTGAACCAAATTCAATTCTAGTTATTACAATGTTTGTCAATTATAAATTATTTCACCATTCTTATCACTTTAGACAGATTGAAATAAATGAAGCTTTAATGGTTAATAATAACTGATTAGACCAATACACATAATTATTCTACGAATGTAAAGAAATAATGATATTACTCACTATCACTTGTGATTTTTTGTTTAAAATTTAGTGTTATTTTTGACTGTTATTATAAATTTTGACAGTTAAGTCAACTGTAAACTATTTTACCGTTAATATTACTTTTGACAGATTAAAATGATAATTGTAGTTTTAATGATTAATAATAACTGATTAGACAAATACACATAATTATCCAAAGAATGTAAAGGAATGCTACAAACTTAAAACAAATGGAACACAGCCTGAATATATAAATATATTCAGGCTTTCTGGAGCTCTATAACAATTATTGAGTCTTTTTAGGACTACCTATAGGCTACCGTTAGGACTAGGTAGTCCTAAAAAGACTCAATATTTGTTATAGAACTCCGGAAAGGCTGAATATTTATATATTCAGGCTATGTTCCGTTTGTTTTAAGTTTGTATGATTATCTATAACATGGGATGGTTACACCAATCTCTATTTTAAAGGAATGGTGATATTACTACCATTTTCGACAGTTATATTCATTTGTGACAGGTTTTGGGAATATAACTTTTACAGATCTCGCCAACCAAAGGCCTGGATATAAAGGAATGATAATATAATTTACAGTCAGTTTTGACAGCTATCATCATTTTTGACAGTAGTTACCATTTTTGATAGTTTTTATCAATTTAGACAGTATTACAATGTCTGACATATTTTACATTACAATGTCTGACAATTAGATAAACCATTTTACCATTAATACCACTTTTGACAGAGATGTACACATAATTATCCAAAGAATGTAAAGGAATGATATTACTCATTATTATTTCTGACAGGTATATTGATTTGTGACATGTTTTGGGAAGGTAACTTTGATAGACTTAACCATTATCCAAAGTTCTGGATATAAAGGAATGATAATATAATTAGCTGTCATGTTTGACAGTTATTATCATTTTTGACTGGTGAAGGTAATAAATGTCACTTTAATAACAGATGTATATTCTGTTGAATAATAAATGAAAAAAAAAGAGTATGAATCAATAAAAAATATATAAATTTTGTTAAATAAACAGTTTCTTAATATTTTTTTTCTAACTTAGATTATTGGATGTTTAATAAAAAATAGGATGAGAGTATTTTGGAAAAATTCGCTATAAAAAGAATCTTTGTACAGAGTACAAAACATTTTTGTACTTCGTAGAAAGTATTTTATTACCGGGTTATTAATTGATGCCTAAATGCATCGGTTCGCCAACTCGACGGCCTTCGATAGGATTATTTGCACGTCCATCGTCGGGAAACTTTGCAGTAGTTTTAAATTGGACGGGAAATCACCTTCTATTAAATGTTTTCTTAAAATTCTGAAACAAAAACAACATTGGCACAACAATTATAATAGTACAGTCATACATATGCTGACTATATAAAACCTAAACACAAAAACAAGGGGCATTGTGAAATAGTAAAAAAATTGGACATACGTGGTCTGTTAGAAAAGTATCCGACCTTTAGCCGGTAAAAAAAATGGCAAACCTGGAGCGTTGGGAAATTAATCACCCTCAAAGTAGTCTCCTTGGGACTCCACACACCTCTTCCAGCGTTGCCGCATTGTTGGAAGCATTCCGAAAAGGCCTCTTTCGGAATCGACTTTAGCTCGGCTGTCGTTGCAGCCATAATGTTCTCTCTTGTCTGAAATCGCGTTCCTTTCAATGGCCTCTTGACTTTGGGGAATAGCCAGAAGTCACAGGGGGCCATATCAGGAGAGTAAGGAGCCTGTCGAACCAGAGGAGTCTGTTTTTTCGCCAAAAAATTGTAAACCTTCTGCGAAGAATGTGCGGGAGTATTGTCGTGATGGAGTCGCCAATTTCCTGATGACCACAAACTCAAGTCGCTTGCGCCGCACAGCATCACGTAGGCCACGTAGGACATCCCTCATTTCACTTGTCATTTTATTTGCATTCATAAACCGACGAGAGCACTACATTCTACGTCACTCGAACACTGCTCGATAGCAACTGACGCTATCTACAGGCGGGAAAAAATTGTCACATGCGCACGAAGGTTCAAGGTCGGCTCATGCAAGTGCGCTTGATTCAAATCCATCAGATTTTCAAAATAAAAAATAAGGTCGGATACTTTTCTAACAGACCACGTATTGGGATGTAAAAATTGGGAAATATTGGGTTGTAAAAACGGGACGAAAGTATTCTAACGTCCTATTCAAAAATTGTATGTAAGATCATTCATATCATGGGTGTATTACCAAAAGTGACCAAGAATGAGATAATATGCCCAAGTCGTTTTAACACGTGCTACCTCTAGTCAATATATAGGGTGTGTTCACAACATTTCAAGACAGTTTTTTTCCTGAGTATAGGGAAGGTGGGCAAATGGGTTCCACCGACAAAGTAGGGAGGAGTGTAGTAACCAACCGCATCAGTCAACGAAACAACTAGTTGATTAGTGTCAACGAACAAACGCACCAGCAGCCGTTGCTTCCAAGACGCTGGAGTGAGTAGATTTCCCGAGTCAGTAACCCCCGTAAAAACTCTCTTTTAACTCTCTTTTAACCTGTTTTCGTCCACTCCTGTCGGCCTCTTCCAAATGTTTCCATATCGATCTTTCCTGAGCTACTTTCATCCAGTTACCTCTCCCGCGTGGCGTCGGATGTCGTCCCGTCATCTTGCCTGAGGCCTGCCAACACTCCTCTTCGATCTTCGCGGCCTCCATTATAATAGGATGTTAGTCCGCTTGATGTTGTCTCTCGCTATCTGACCCGCCCACTGCCACTTAAGACGCACCACTCGCTCCATAACATCCACGACCCCTGTTCCTCCTGATTTCTTCATTTCGAATTTTGTTCCTGAGGCTGATTCCCAGCATCGCTTGCTCCATCGCTCGCTGGTCGACTCCAAATCGATTTCCGCTGTCTCGATCTTTAGAGTTGCAGTCTCCATATAAAAACGATGACCGTGGCGCGAGACCTTCAACAAGCTGAACCATAAAAAATTGCTGAAAGTGCATGAACACTGACCGTCGTCTTAATGTTAGGTTATGTGAGGTTAGGAACTTTGAATCACTGACCATCGTCTTAAGGTTAGGTTATGTGAGGTGAGGAACTTTGAAACACTGACCGTCGTCTTAATGTTGGGTTATGTGAAGTTAGGAACTTTGAAACACTGACCCTCGTCTTAATGTTAGGTTATGTGGGGTTAGAAACTTTGAAACACTGACCGCCATCTTAATGTTAGGTTATGTGGGGTTAGGAACATCGAAACACTGACCGTCGCCTTAATGTTAGATTAGTTGGCGATGAACCCGGATTGGGACGGACTACGGTGTTCAAGCTAGTGACAGGAGATTTGAAGATGAGAAAACTGTGTGCCAAACTTGTTCTTAAAGTTCTGACGGATGATTCTGTTTGCGAAGAGATGATTGAACGTTTGGAAGTCGATGCCAATTTTTTAGATAAAGTGGTTAGAACTTGACCTGGATCTACGAGTACGATCCTGAAACAAGCAGGCAAAGTGCGGAGTAGCACACCGCCTCATCTCCAAAGCTCTATAAAGTTCGCATGAGCAAGTCACAAATTGTTTTCTTTAATGCCAAAGGAGTGATCCACAAAGAGTTTGTTCCTGACGGACATTTGCCGGTTGTTTCCTTCCTGTCACAAGTCCGTTTTACGCTGAAGTGCTTCGCCGTTTGAAGGATTGAGTCCGCCGCGTCCACCCGGAGATCAAAGACGATTGGATTCTTCACCCTGACAATGCGTCGCTTGCAAAGTTTTGGCCAATTTCAACGAAGCAACACATCTGCAGCCACCCTACAGCCACGACCTAGCTCCCTGCGACTTCTTTTTGTTCCCCAGAATCAAAAGAGACCTGAAAGAGAAGCGATTCGATACGAGTGCAGCGGTGCAGGCGATCCCTTTGCAGCCTTCCGCGCGAAGTGTTCCAGGGAGCCTATGAACAATGGAAAAAAACACTGGCAGCGTTGTGGTAACGCCCACGAGTCAATATTTCGATGATTTTTAGTTTGCAGTACAAAAATGTTTAAAAACCAGTATTGAAAGTGCGTGGGGGGTTCCAATGGGGTAGAGCAGTGGTGACGCACGCGTGCCACATCTGACACGTAGGAAAATTTTATTGGCACGCAAACTATTACTCACACATGCCTTCTAAAATTGTTAAACTATCTTTTCTAAAATAAATTTTTAAGTTTCTCAATCTACTAGTGCAACATCAATGGTGTAAAATATAAGACGTGTTCAAAATCCGTCGATTAGTTTGCCCGTAATTGCAAAAGGCGCATTTTCAAATTTTGAAAATACACAAATGTCGTATTTACAAAGTTACAATTTTGAAATTTGGGAATTTTTAAGATTTCGCATGAATATCAAATCATACCAAGTTTCATCAAAATCCGCCGAAAGGTTTGCCCGTAATTTCAAAGGGCGCACAAAAATTTCAAAAATTCACAAAAGCCGAATTTACAAAGCTACAATTTTGAAATTTGGTAATTTGTGGGACCTCGTAAGAATATCAAATCATATCACGTTTCATCAAAATCCGTGGATTGGTTTGCCTGTAATTGCAAAAGGTGCACAAAAATTTCCAAATTTCACCGAAGCCGTATTTACAAAGCCACAATTTTCAAATTTGGTAATTTGTGATATCTTGTAAGAATATCAATTCATACTAAGTTTCACCAAAATCCGTCGATTGGTTTGTCCTTAATTGCAAAAGACGCACAAAAATTTACAAATTTAAAAAATTCACGAAAGCCGTATTTACAAAGCTACAATTTTGAAATTTGGGAATTTGTGAGATCTCGTATGAATATCAAATGATACCACGTTTTATCAAAATCCGTCGATTGGTTTGCATTTAATTTCAAAAGGCGCACAAAACACGCCACATATTTACGCTAATACGGTAACCGATTTTCACTATCACATTGTAAAAGTAGACCTGGCACGTCGGCATTTCAAAACGTGAAAATTAAAAAAAAATGGCATATGGCCGGAAAAAGGTTCGCCACCCTTGGGGTAGTGCATGCATAACACACGGCTATCGTAAATAAAGGGCTATCTCTTTATTTACGATAGCCGTGTGGAACGCATGCACCACCTCATTTGAAGCCCCTATGCACAGGGTGCTTTCACAAAGTTTCAATCCTGGTTTTTAAGCATAGCGTTTCCTACCCAATTCCGACTCTTATCCTAACGAAGCCTCCATTAGAAGTGGTGAACCCTGAAAACCTGAGTAACCTAGCGCGAGATGCGGTAGCCAACCCGTATGGAAAGCGAGGTCATGACTAACGAGAGCGGGAGATATGGTCCTCCGATCATCAGGGGCTTGAGCGTGGAGCTAACGACCTCACCGTGCCAAAAAAAAAAACAAAAGTTAAGAAAACACACCACACACCTCGGATTGGGCAGATGAAACAAAGACGAGCATTGCTAGGAACCAAGGACACGAGACTTGAACTCCGAATTGGAACCTTGAATGTACGGTTGATAAAGCAACTGTAGATCTATGTAGGTCACTTCTTTGTCGTAATTTAAAAGATTTTAAAGGAAGGAGGTGGTAGCGCAGGCCAAGACCCACCATAGGGTGGTAGCGCCACAGAAAGAAGAAGACCCTGTGCATAGTTAATCCATTACCTTCTAACATGGGCCACAAATGAGCAACTCTTTTTCTCCCATGTCTAGTTAGTAAATTTTGCCAATTTGTGTCCATGTCTAGTTAGTAATTTTTGCCAATTTTTCTGCCAACTTTTGGCAGTCCACCCACGGGTATTTCTGCTTACATGATCATAGCACAGCAGATGTATATCAGAAATTCGAATCTGTTCTCGTCGGAGAAGAGGGAGTCCCAGATGCGGAGGACGTCGGGCAAGGGAAACTCCTGCGAGAGCAGCAGCGTGATCCAGCGGAAGCTGTAATACTGCGGCCTGAGCTCCTGTTGCTGGAACCGCAGCCAGACATCGAAATCGTTCCGCTTCACCTGATCCTCCATCTTCGACATCATGTTATTGATGCCGCACTCCGCTTCGTCCAGCGTCTTGATGAAAATGTCCCGGATCTCCGACATCAGATTCGTGAAACAGAAGAAACAATCCGCCTCAGCATATTCTATAAAAATAAACTTATTAAATTAATAATAATAATAATGCATCTTTATTATTATACTTATAATATATATAAATCGACTATACTTATTATAACTGCAAGAGTTACTAATTACGTCTAGCTACTAATTATTTCTAGTTAATAGTTACCTCTGTAACGAATGTCGGGATTACATGCGAATGTGTAGTAGATGGGTCCGATTATCTCGTTCATCCCTTGGACGTAGCTCTGTCCGGGATTTAGTTTGGCGTACAGGAACAAAATTCTTTCTACGACCTCCCAGTGGGCCTCTTGGCCCTCCGCCATGGGGGCGTAGTCCTCCGTAGCTTTTTTTATTGCTAGTGCTATCTATAAAATCCCTCTTAACAATAAATCGATTATAAAAATTACAAACTTTCATAAACATTGTATATTATTGACTTATATTTGAGTGAATAACAACTGGAAATTTGTGAAAATTATTGTCTTCATATTAATGGATTATTTCATTTAAAGCATTAACCATGATTGGAATTGTTAGGTGTTATAGACTTAATACTATATGTTTACTATAAATTTACTTGGAACACATTCCACAACTTTTCTTGGAAGCATTTACGCTAAAGGCCGTCGAGTATGGAACGCCACTTAAAATTTCAAAGTTTTTACTGCTTTTCCGCGAATCGTTTCTTTCCCCATTGCCACAAAAAGTTTTTTTTTTATGAGAATTTAGACGATTTTAATGCGATTATAATAACACCCGTAAAAAAACATAAACGATTACAAGATTCAAATAGCTTCCACTCCAACTTTTTGCTGTAAAAAAAATCACGCTGAAGGTCGCAGCCATTCTTTAAACGATTTGTTTTATTTTCCAAGAATCGTTCGGTTCGCTAGCCCGCAATTTAGAAACTATTAGAACATGTCATAACAGACAAGACTAGGCAGAGAAGACTAGACAGACAAGACAGACAAGACTAGACAGACAAGACTAGACAGACAAGACTAGACAGACAAGACTAGACAGACAAGACTAGACAGACAAGACTAGACAGACAAGACTAGACAGACAAGACTAGACAGACAAGACTAGACAGACAAGACTAGACAGACAAGACTAGACAGACAAGACTAGACAGACAAGACTAGACAGACAAGACTAGACAGACAAGACTAGACAGACAAGACTAGACAGACAAGACTAGACAGACAAGACTAGACAGACAAGACTAGACAGACAAGACTAGACAGACAAGACTAGACAGACAAGACTAGACAGACAAGACTAGACAGACAAGACTAGACAGACAAGACTAGACAGACAAGACTAGACAGACAAGACTAGACAGACAAGACTAGACAGACAAGACTAGACAGACAAGACTAGACAGACAAGACTAGACAGACAAGACTAGACAGACAAGACTAGACAGACAAGACTAGACAGACAAGACTAGACAGACAAGACTAGACAGACAAGACTAGACAGACAAGACTAGACAGACAAGACTAGACAGACAAGACTAGACAGACAAGACTAGACAGACAAGACTAGACAGACAAGACTAGACAGACAAGACTAGACAGACAAGACTAGACAGACAAGACTAGACAGACAAGACTAGACAGACAAGACTAGACAGACAAGACTAGACAGACAAGACTAGACAGACAAGACTAGACAGACAAGACTAGACAGACAAGACTAGACAGACAAGACTAGACAGACAAGACTAGACAGACAAGACTAGACAGACAAGACTAGACAGACAAGACTAGACAGACAAGACTAGACAGACAAGACTAGACAGACAAGACTAGACAGACAAGACTAGACAGACAAGACTAGACAGACAAGACTAGACAGACAAGACTAGACAGACAAGACTAGACAGACAAGACTAGACAGACAAGACTAGACAGACAAGACTAGACAGACAAGACTAGACAGACAAGACTAGACAGACAAGACTAGACAGACAAGACTAGACAGACAAGACTAGACAGACAAGACTAGACAGACAAGACTAGACAGACAAGACTAGACAGACAAGACTAGACAGACAAGACTAGACAAGACTAGACAAACAAGACTAGACAGACAAGACTAGACAGACAAGACTAGACAGACAAGACTAGACAGACAAGACTAGACAGACAAGACTAGACAGACAAGACTAGACAGACAAGACTAGACAGACAAGACTAGACAGACAAGACTAGACAGACAAGACTAGACAGACAAGACTGGACAGACAAGACTAGACAGACAAGACTAGACAGACAAGACTAGACAGACAAGACTAGACAGACAAGACTAGACAGACAAGACTAGACAGACAAGACTAGACAGACAAGACTACACAGACAAGACTAGACAGACAAGACTAGACAGACAAGACTAGACAGACAAGACTAGACAGACAAGACTAGACAGACAAGACTAGACAGACAAGACTAGACAGACAAGACTAGACAGACAAGACTAGACAGACAAGACTAGACAGACAAGACTAGACAGACAAGACTAGACAGACAAGACTAGACAGACAAGACTAGACAGACAAGACTAGACAGACAAGACTAGACAGACAAGACTAGACAGACAAGACTAGACAGACAAGACTAGACAGACAAGACTAGACAGACAAGACTAGACAAGACTAGACAAGACTAGACAAACAAGACTAGACAGACAAGACTAGACAGACAAGACTAGACAGACAAGACTAGACAAGACTAGACAAACAAGACTAGACAGACAAGACTAGACAGACAAGACTAGACAGACAAGACTAGACAGACAAGACTAGACAGACAAGACTAGACAGACAAGACTAGACAGACAAGACTGGACAGACAAGACTAGACAGACAAGACTAGACAGACAAGACTAGACAGACAAGACTAGACAGACAAGACTAGACAGACAAGACTAGACAGACAAGACTAGACAGACAAGACTAGACAGACAAGACTAGACAGACAAGACTAGACAGACAAGACTAGACAGACAAGACTAGACAGACAAGACTAGACAGACAAGACTAGACAGACAAGACTAGACAGACAAGACTAGACAGACAAGACTAGACAGACAAGACTAGACAGACAAGACTAGACAGACAAGACTAGACAGACAAGACTAGACAGACAAGACTAGACAGACAAGACTAGACAGACAAGACTAGACAGACAAGACTAGACAGACAAGACTAGACAGACAAGACTAGACAGACAAGACTAGACAGACAAGACTAGACAGACAAGACTAGACAGACAAGACTAGACAGACAAGACTAGACAGACAAGACTAGACAGACAAGACTAGACAGACAAGACTAGACAGACAAGACTAGACAGACAAGACTAGACAAGACTAGACAAACAAGACTAGACAGACAAGACTAGACAGACAAGACTAGACAGACAAGACTAGACAGACAAGACTAGACAGACAAGACTAGACAGACAAGACTAGACAAGACTAGACAAACAAGACTAGACAGACAAGACTAGACAGACAAGACTAGACAGACAAGACTAGACAGCTTATTTATTTATTGGACTAATAGTCGCCAGCACTCCGTCGACAAGGACACTATGCTGGTACATAATAATTAATATATCATAATTAATAACATAATAAGAAGAGGCAAGAACGTAGACCGAATTAACAGAAAATAGTCAATTTAAATTTAGTTTCTGGTGATGACTAGGTCGTGTTCCAATCTTCTTAGATTTTTGGCGCATTCGTCAAAAATCTTCCACCATTTCTTGTTTTTTTCGACTTCCCTTAACTGCTCTTCGTCTCGTGGCCAGGAGCATCCTGCATGGGACATACTCAGTTCGGAATCTTGCCTCCATTTTGAGATGACCGGACAATAAAAAAGCACGTGTGGAGCTGTGTCTTCTTCACCGCACTGGCATAGTGGCGATGCCCTTTTTCCAAAGCGATGTAGGTAAGACTGAAAATTTCCATGGCCTGTAATAAGTTGGACCGCGTGGTGCGAGAGACAGATCTCCATATTAATCCACTTGTCGATAGACGAGATAAAGTTTTTAGTCCAAAGACCAGTTCCTGACGCATTCCATCGCTGTTGCCACTCCCTGTTAAGATAGGTGTTGATCCCGTGCTTTATAGCCTAGCTTGGTACTTTCTTGAAAACTTCAGCACAATTTTGAGGTTCTGGGCCTGTGGAGTCTTGACCAGAAGCTTGTCTTGCCAGACTGTCCGCTCTTTCGTTACCTGTCAGGCCGTCATGTGCCCTCACCCAATGGAAGCTTAGATTAGTGTTTTGTGAGACCTCGTTATAGAGCTGCCATGTGTCGAATAGTATCTCGGTTGGCGAGGCCATGTTTTGAAGAGCATCTAGAGCAGATTTGCAATCGGATAGAATAGAGCATTCGTCCATTACGTCAGATTTCGAAAGAATATACGCTAATGCCCGGTTAATTGCAATTAACTCTGCTTGAAATATCGAGCAGTAGTCAGCCAAACCAAATGTTTCGAAATGAAACTCCTCTTCTTCATTGTATGCTACAAAAGCTGCTCCAACTCCTGTGTCTGATTTAGAGCCGTCTGTGAATATTTTTATTCGGTGTGAGTTGGTGGGTGACGTAGTGTAGACAAGGGAGCGAAAATAGGCGGGATGGATAAGATGCTCAAGGTGGGTCTTTGTTTCCAAAAGGTCGGAGGATATGTTAAGGCCGATTATTTCTCTTAGGGTCTGGTTTTCAAGGGAATGTTTGGTTTGGTACAATGAAACCTGTTTTAGTCGGAGGTCGGAAGGTATAAGTCCGGAGATAACGCAGGCAGCCTCAGTGGATACCGTTCGGTATGCTTTCGCCGCTCTTAGTGTGCAGACTCGTTGTACGCTCAGGAGCTTAGCTTTTTCCCTAAGTGCACAAGACTTATGCCAAATGGGAGCGGCGTATAATAATCCTGGTTCAATTGCTCCGCTATAAATTTGTTTCAAAGCTATTTTGCCTAAGCCCCATTCCTTCCTTGCCACCCGGCCAAGTTGAACACTCAACTGTTTGGCCTTTCCACAAGCTAATTTAATGTGTGGTTTAAAGTTTATATTTCTATCTATTGTGACCCCCAGATATTTTAAATTATCCTGATACTTGATCTGCTTATCTCCTAGTGTAAAAACTGGTCTACGCTGCCTCGGATTTTTTCCAAAGAATATTGCCTTATTGATTCCTAATATTGGTCTTATTGGCATTAAAGATTAATTTGTGGTTCTTGGCCCAAGCTAATAAAACTTCTAGTGCTTGATTGGTTTTCTCTTTTAGGCCCATTATACTACCACAAGAAGTAATAAGCATGGTATCATCTGCGTAGGCAACTATATTACACCCTACTGGAAGATCATACTCGAAAATTGTGTCGTATAGAATATTCCAGTAGGTAGGGCCCGATTTCGATCCCTGTGGGCAACCTTTACTGACTGATCTCTCCACGCATAAGCCTGGTTCAGAGATTATGGCTTTACGGTTGCTGAAGTAATCTTTACTCAAGCTAATGAGATTATCAGGGCACTGTTTGATAACTAATTGTTCTATAATGTTAGGCCACCAGGCATTGTCGAAAGCACCGCTTATATCAAGTGCAACAATGGCACAATATTGTTTCTGAGCAATATTGTCTTTGATAGATTGAATGACTTTGGTTATGGCATCGGTGGTTCCTACGCCTTTTCTGAATCCAAATTGGTTGTTACTAATTAAATTGCGACTATAAAGATGGTAACCGATCCTGGTGATGAGCAAGGTGTCGAGGACTTTCCCAATTACAGGCATAAGACTTATGGGCCTAAAGTCTTTACAGGATGTACCTTGTCTAAGTGGTTTGGGAATTATTTTTACTAGTTGTAGTTTCCAAATTGCTGGAAAAATCTTAGACATTTGTTAAATAGTTTATGGAAAACTTGAGGGGCAGCCTTAAATGCCGCTGACACGATATCCGATGAGAGTCCGTCTATGCCTGGAGCCTTTTTGGGATTTATACCGTTGATCGCCATTACAATCTCTGGAATTGTGAATAAAGGGTCGTCGGGTCCACCTTTTCCTTCTAGAGCTGTTTTTCTAGACTGTAAGTGTTCCACTAAGTCTGTTTCGGGATCATCCGGAAAGAAGGCTGTCAAGAGCTCTCGTGCTGTGCCGTGCAGGTCTAGAGACGTGTTGCTCTTACTTAGGCTTGTGAGGTAGCCTGAATTGGTTTTCCGTCCTCGTATTACCTTGTATACCGGGCCCCAGGGGTCCCCGTTGGAATGATTTGTACAGAAATCTCGAAATTTTTGGGTTTTGGTTTCAACGATTAAACATTTGTATTCGTTTAGTTTTTTCTTGTACTTCCTACGGTTTACTTCTCTATCTTGTCCTGTGCTGCTCTGGTATATACGTCTTAGTCGGTTATTTTCTTTCCGACAGGAAGTAAGCTCAGGGGTCCACCAAGGGACCGATTTTTGAAAGTATTTCCGGCGTGGCATAGATTCGACGGCCGCGCTGACAATGGAGTTATTAACGGCTTCTGCAAAGCATGTAATTTCTTGGGGAGAACGGCAATTATCAATCTGGGGTGAGATATCAAGAATTCGTTTGGTAACTAGTTCACTGAACAAATTCCAGTTTGCCTTCTTCGTGCAGAAGCCGCGGAGACTTTCTGGCAATTCTGTTTCTAGACCGATGGACCAGCAAATGTACTTGTGGTCTGACAGGCTGTTATCTTCAGGGATATGCCAATCGTCTATTAGTCGACTTAACTTGATGCTTGCCGAGGTAACGTCGATTAGGCTTGAGCCGTTATGGCCTACGAAAGTAGGTTCAGAGCCTTTGTTGAGAATATCGAGGTTGTGTTTTGAAAATTTTGTATCTAATAACTTTCCACGATAATCATCTCTTCGGCTACCCCAACTATGAGATTTAGCGTTAATATCGCCTGCGACTAGAATATCACCTTTAGATGCTAACTCTTTTACAACATTGTCTAGGCTATGTGTGTTTTCTTCAAATATAGTCCTAGTGTCAGGAGGCAAATAAACTGAGACAGCAAAGAATGTTAACTTACCGCTTACGATCTGTACAACGGTATGTAAGTTATTACTGTATTTTGCCATAAAAATCACACTGATCCGTGGATCTGTGATGATTATTGCAGTCTTGATGGTATTGTCGTCGGTAGCGGATGCGTAAATGACTTTATAATGGACAGGAAACCCTAGAACCTTGCCTCGGTGAAAGTGCGGCTCCTGGATGAATACGATTTGTATTCTATCCCGAGATATCTTTTCTAAAAGAGCAATAGTTGCTGATTTGCTTTTTGCTAAATTCAGTTGCAGGCATCTGATTTGGTGTTCCATTGTGTCGGTAATTCGGACGAATAGTTCGTTGACGACTTGGTACTCAGAGAAGCTTTGATTAAGTATTATTATGTTTAGGTATTATTCAAGTTGTCTGTGGATTGTCCCTGATTTCTCAGCCTACCTTTTTCCCATCCTTTTGTTCTGGTCTTGACCCATGTCTTCTTGGGATCCGGTTCATTTTCTGAAAGTTCGTCAGAAACTGAAGGAGATCGGATGGGGTGACCTCCTCGTTTACGTTTTTCTTTATCGTCTGTGGTCGGATTTTTAAATATCCCTCTAAACGCAGTTACTCCACTAGGCGGTATGTCTCTCGTAGTGGATTCTGATGAACAGGTTGCAGTTATTGTCTGTTCAATAGGAGGTGCTCTTGCTTGGTCGGATATGTTCGGTATAATTTATTTTATGGCTTCAATTATGATTGGGATTAGTGCTGCTGATAGTTCTTTAATATCAATAGCGGGGACATTAGTAGGTGATGATGTTGCTTTGGCATATGAAATGTTGCTTACCGGTGTGGTGACTTTCACCTTTCTTCTGGCCTAGTGATAGGAGAGTTTTTCTTGTGTCTGTACTTTCTGTATAGCAACCTCTTCCTTATATTTTGGGCATTCTCTTGAGTTTGCGAGGTGGTTTCCTTGGCAGTTTATACATATTGGCTGGCCACATGGAGTTTCTTCGTGTGGAGAATTCCCACATACACATACTTGTAGGTTGGAGCAGCGGGCAGCGCTATGGCCGTACTTTTGGCACCGAAAGCATCTTAGGGGGTTCGGTATGTATTCTCGGACTTCCAAGTTGTAGAATGCGGCTTTTATTTTCTTTGGTAGGGACGGGGAATTAAAGGTGAGGATTAGTGAAGGAGTATTTTTGCCACCACATAGGAACAATAGACCTTTTTACGGTTAGTTAAGCGCATGCGCATCCGCCAAGTTTCAAAGGCGGGAATATGAAAGTTTCGGGCAAATAATAGGGTTATACGTCAAAAAGTTTGGGCCAAAAATGGTGGAAATTGACACATGTGCACCAAAAAATTTCAACTATGAAAAGGTCTATAGGAAAACACTCCGTACACGAGGAGACAAACGAAAACGGAGAGATGCTTATTAACTCCGCTGAAAGTGAAACCATGGTGATCAGCTCCTCATGTTTCCCATACAAGAATATCCACAAGAGCATTCGGAGGTCGCCGGATGGTAGGACAATGAACCAAATAGATCACGCTAATGTAAAGAAGAGAACAGCAAAGACTTTAACAAATGTCAAGTCAAGGAGGGATGCATACTATGGATCAGATCATTCATTAACACAAACCTATTTTATGTGCAGAGAACGGCAAAACAACAGGCAGGAACTCACAAAGCCAGCTACACTAGACTATGGGAAATTAAAAGCACCTGAGTTGAGAATATGGTATTAGCAAGAGATAACACGAAAGCTCTCCAGACAAAATAAGCAACATGACACAGCAGCGAACCAATGGAAGAAGCTAAAAAGAACACTTACTGAAACAGCAACAGAAATATTAGGACAAAAGAAAAAACAAGAGAAGGAGTGCGAGAAAGCAATAGAAAATCGAAACCAAAAATACAAGGAATATAATGAAAGGAAAACAAGAGAGAGAAAGAGAGAATTTGATGGCACCAGGGATAGATGAAATACCAGCTGAGGCATACAAACTAGGTGAACACCACCTAATGCAACAAACAAGGAGAGACGCTCCCAGAGGACCTCAAAACAGCAATAATCATCCCCGTCCATGAAAAAGGAAAAATAGAATGCTTTGCACTGTGTACGAAATACCAACGACTACAGCCGTGCGCAGAATAGAAATGGGTGGAATGGAAGACAAAAATACAAGATAAGAAGAATATGAAGAATAACTGATCTTGATGACAAGAATTCCAAATTGTTTTAACCCAAATAAACCTAAGTAAGTAAAATAAACCCACAAGTGTTCCTTATAAGCAACAGTAGGGTTATTTGGGTTAAGGCCCAAGTATAATTCAGTTGTCAATTTAATTGTCAGGATATACGAAAAGAGTAGATTTGTGCCGAGAGCGTGCCGAGGTTAGTCAGCCCGTTTTGGCGCCGGCGTGATTTCCCTTTCATTAAGGGCACCATGCGAGTCGGCATGTCTTAGGGAATGTTCGACAGAACTCAACCGGCTTGTGTGACGCGACATGCTAGATTGGTTATCCCCGTTACATTAATTTCACAAATAAAAAAATAAACAATTAATATGATTTACATACCTGCTACTAGATTACAAGCGGCACAAACAAGAAAACACCAAAATTCAACAAAAAAAAATCTTTCAATTTTTTTTTATGTTACCTTTGTGATGCCTAGGCCTTTGCGCTCGACGTTGGCGCACTTGAGGACGCTGCGCTGGACGCGCGTGTGCAGCCGCTTGATGTTGTGGCTGTAGACGATCTGATCGCAGGGGAACTCGGTAGGCTGCTGGAAGAAAGATATGTCGGGGCAGAGACGCCGCACGTCCTTGTCGATCTGCAGCAGCACCTCGTTGTCCTTGAAGTACGTCTGCCACTGGCTGTCCGGGTTGATGCTCAACGGATGGTCGGTCAGCGTGCAATCGCCGTTCGACTCCTTCGAACCCGGCATCACCACCAATTCATCTACATTTATTCTCGTTAGTTGTTAATAAAAATAATGCTAGTTTGTTTTACCTATAAGGCTATTGTACAATTCACGTTTTTTCTTCAGATAAGCTGTCCATGTGGCTTTTTCGGGGGGCAAGTAGTTTAGTAACAGTTTCCAACATATTGCTCGTTTTCCTGAATCGTCTGGAATACCTACAAAGTTAAATATATCAATAAGACTAGTTAAACAAAAACTCATTTTGTGTTATACTGACTAAACTAACTAAACCTGTCTGTCTAGTCTTGTCTGTCTAGTCTTGTCTGTCTAGACTTGTCTGTCTAGTCTTGTCTGTCTAGTCTTGTCTGTCTAGTCTTGTCTGTCTAGTCTTGTCTGTCTAGTCTTGTCTGTCTAGTCTTGTCTGTCTAGTCTTGTCTGTCTAGTCTTGTCTGTCTAGTCTTGTCTGTCTAGTCTTGTCTGTCTAGTCTTGTCTGTCTAGTCTTGTCTGTCTAGTCTTGTCTGTCTAGTCTTGTCTGTCTAGTCTGTCTAGTCTTGTCTGTCTAGTCAGTCTAGTCTTGTCCGTCTAGTCTTGTCTGTCTAGTCTTGTCTGTCTAGTCTTGTCTGTCTAGTCTTGTCTGTCTAGTCTTGTCTGTCTAGTCTTGTCTGTCTAGTCTTGTCTGTCTAGTCTTGTCTGTCTAGTCTTGTCTGTCTAGTCTTGTCTGTCTAGTCTTGTCTGTCTAGTCTTGTCTGTCTAGTCTTGTCTGTCTAGTCTTGTCTGTCTAGTCTTGTCTGTCTAGTCTTGTCTGTCTAGTCTTGTCTGTCTAGTCTTGTCTGTCTAGTCTTGTCTGTCTAGTCTTGTCTGTCTAGTCTTGTCTGTCTAGTCTTGTCTGTCTAGTCTTGTCTGTCTAGTCTTGTCTGTCTAGTCTTGTCTGTCTAGTCTTGTCTGTCTAGTCTTGTCTGTCTAGTCTGTCTAGTCTTGTCTGTCTAGTCTTGTCTGTCTAGTCTTGTCTGTCTAGTCTTGTCTGTCTAGTCTTGTCTGTCTAGTCTTGTCTGTCTAGTCTTGTCTGTCTAGTCTTGTCTGTCTAGTCTTGTCTGTCTAGTCTTGTCTGTCTAGTCTTGTCTGTCTAGTCTTGTCTGTCTAGTCTTGTCTGTCTAGTCTTGTCTGTCTAGTCTTGTCTGTCTAGTCTTGTCTGTCTAGTCTTGTCTGTCTAGTCTTGTCTGTCTAGTCTTGTCTGTCTAGTCTTGTCTGTCTAGTCTTGTCTGTCTAGTCTTGTCTGTCTAGTCTTGTCTGTCTAGTCTTGTCTGTCTAGTCTTGTCTGTCTAGTCTTGTCTGTCTAGTCTTGTCTGTCTAGTCTTGTCTGTCTAGTCTTGTCTGTCTAGTCTTGTCTGTCTAGTCTTGTCTGTCTAGTCTTGTCTGTCTAGTCTTGTCTGTCTAGTCTTGTCTGTCTAGTCTTGTCTGTCTAGTCTTGTCTGTCTAGTCTTGTCTGTCTAGTCTTGTCTGTCTAGTCTTGTCTGTCTAGTCTTGTCTGTCTAGTCTTGTCTGTCTAGTCTTGTCTGTCTAGTCTTGTCTGTCTAGTCTTGTCTGTCTAGTCTTGTCTGTCTAGTCTTGTCTGTCTAGTCTTGTCTGTCTAGTCTTGTCTGTCTAGTCTTGTCTGTCTAGTCTTGTCTGTCTAGTCTTGTCTGTCTAGTCTTGTCTGTCTAGTCTTGTCTGTCTAGTCTTGTCTGTCTAGTCTTGTCTGTCTAGTCTTGTCTGTCTAGTCTTGTCTGTCTAGTCTTGTCTGTCTAGTCTTGTCTGTCTAGTCTTGTCTGTCTAGTCTTGTCTGTCTAGTCTTGTCTGTCTAGTCTTGTCTGTCTAGTCTTGTCTGTCTAGTCTTGTCTGTCTAGTCTTGTCTGTCTAGTCTTGTCTGTCTAGTCTTGTCTGTCTAGTCTTGTCTGTCTAGTCTTGTCTGTCTAGTCTTGTCTGTCTAGTCTTGTCTGTCTAGTCTTGTCTGTCTAGTCTTGTCTGTCTAGTCTTGTCTGTCTAGTCTTGTCTGTCTAGTCTTGTCTGTCTAGTCTTGTCTGTCTAGTCTTGTCTGTCTAGTCTTGTCTGTCTAGTCTTGTCTGTCTAGTCT
The DNA here is from genome assembly GCA_944588485.1 of Phosphuga atrata. Lineage (NCBI taxonomy): Eukaryota > Metazoa > Arthropoda > Insecta > Coleoptera > Silphidae > Phosphuga > Phosphuga atrata. The sequence goes on along the minus strand of OX155905.1, from coordinate 33,470,837 downwards.
TGTCTGTCTAGTCTGTCTAGTCTGTCTAGTCTTGTCTGTCTAGTCTTGTCTGTCTAGTCTTGTCTGTCTAGTCTTGTCTGTCTAGTCTTGTCTGTCTAGTCTTGTCTGTCTAGTCTTGTCTGTCTAGTCTTGTCTGTCTAGTCTTGTCTGTCTAGCCTTGTCTGTCTAGTCTTGTCTGTCTAGTCCTGTTTGTCTAGTCTTGTCTGTCTAGTCTTGCCTGTCTAGTCTTGTCTGTCTACTCTATCTGGTCTTGTCTGTCTACTCTATCTGGTCTTGTCTGTCTAATCTTGTCTGTAAGGAAGTTTGGTCTACGCCGCTTTGACGTAGTTAACATCGACTACCTTCTTCTCAGAAACCTGAGCAACGCTAGAACCAAGAGCAAAATCCGAAGACTTTTGATGAACATTTTCCTCCTCAAACGGCAACACCCAGAAGATTTTGCGCAAATTTCTCTCCGTCAAATCACTAATCCGATACTTCCTTACTGGAGTTACCGTAAGCGACAAACGGCCCTGTGACCATATCACCTAGGTACCCATAGTGGGCAAAATTTGGCCCGTTGGCGATGAGACCAGTGACCATTGTCCGGTTTGGTTTCGTGACTTCCAACTCTAAACAGCTGCGGGAAGGATTGGTATTCTTGAGTACAGATTTGTTGAACTTCAATGCTGTGCAATTCTGACATTATCAAAAGAATAGAGACATCAAAATGGAATTGGGCCGGTCACGTGGCCAGAATGTAGGACGACAGGTGGACGAAAAGATTGTTGGAATGGAGACCACCCGCTGGTAAGCGAAACAGGAGAAGAGTATCTACACGCTGGATTGACGAGCTAAAATGAATTGAAAGCTACTGGATTCAGGCGGGTACCGACGACCTAAGATGAATTGAAACCAACTGGATTCAGGCGGGTCAAGACAGACAACAATAGAAAGCCATGAGAGAAGCCTATGTCCAGAACTTTGTTCCTGGTATCATATGTGACTCCTATACTCTTCCTTAACCTCTTGTCCCATCAATCCAAAACATCAAATTGATCGTTTCCTCCCCAGAACTTAAAAACATTCTCCTCATAGTCCCTCTCCTTGTACTTTAAGCCAAGACTCAAACATCCAATCTTCTGCTTCAAATAATCAAAATCGATAATCTCACAGCCAAACACTGGAGTCAACTGCGCATTTCTAAAATCTTCCATGAAGACCCGAGCCTGGAACGGCTTCGATCAAGCGCATTTCCAAAAGCTTCCATGAAGACCCGAGGCTCTGGAACTAACTCAATGCCTTAGATTTTCTGCAAGGCGATCGTCAGCAGTACCGTTTGCTTCACCACGAGCTCTGGAACGCCTTCGATCAAGCGCATTTTCAAAAGCTTCCATGAAGACCCTAGTCTCTGGAATTAACCCAATGCCTTCGATTTTCTGCAACGCGATCGTCAGCTGTACCGTTTGCTTCGCCACGAGCTCCGGAACGGCTTCGATCAAGCAAAAGTTTATTCGAGTTTGGTGCAGGTTTCGCTTGGAAGATGTGGCGGAGGTCGCTGTTACCGAATTAAGAGGAAGTTGAAGGTATCCGGAAGCTTGTGGAATGTGGGACTACATTTTTTTTTCAGATGAAATGGGAAAAGTAGATCAATAGACCTTTTATTGGTTGAATTTTTTTTGTGTGCATGCGTCAATTTCCGCCATGTTTTCGGGCACTTTTTTGACGTATAACCAGTGAAAATAACAAAACTTTCATATTCCCGCCTTTTAAACATAACGAACGCTAAGAGATGCTACAAACGTACTTAATGGATGCCATCGCTCAACTCCGATTACCAATAAACGATATTTGGTATCAGAAAGATGATACAATGTGTCCAACAAGTTTACGGGAGTATTACGAGAATTCTTTCCTGGTTGTCTGAATTCCCAGCATGGAGATCAGTTGTGGCCTCCTCGCTCCAGTTTTGTTCGGCTTTACTAAAGCTTTAAAAAGAACCAAGGCCCTAGAAAAAATAATGCTTACAGTAGGCGATGAAAAAAGCAGCTAAAGAAGAATGCTAGCTGCTGTGGTTTATTCGCCATCCTGTATGGCGCTCCAGTATGGGTCCTGAGTCTGCAGCGCATATAGGACGATATCAAATTCGTGATAGCTGGTACCCTGCCAATAGAGCATACTATTGAGGAAAGAGTCTGGATATTTCAGTTCATGGAGCAAGAAATGACTCAACATGGAGCAACAAGATGGAAAGAAGGAAAAACGCTAGGGCACAAACGCTTGAAAAATATAGGAAAGAATGTAGAAAGAAATGTAGAAAGAATATAGGAGCAATGCTACATTTCGATCGTGGACTAGGCTTCTTATCCCAAAGATAGTACCATGGGTTACAAGACAACATGGGGAGGTTAGCTATCATATGACCCAGGCACTCAGCAGCCTTGGTTCTTTTATTTATTTATTTATTTACGGGTAGCACCCAATTCAAAAATATGTTTTTATAAAGGTATATGATACATGAATACTTATAACTAAGGGTAAACCTAAAAACTATACGAATGAACATAATTTTTTTTTTTTTTTTTTACAAATTAAGAAGCGACGTCAATCTTCGTTTCAAGCTACTTTCGGAGATATTAAAAAAATCCACTTGAATTTCGTTAGCGTTCGATATAATTCTGGCTAATGATGAATGTTTTCCATAATTGCATCTGTGGAAATCAATTGCAAAAGCTGAGTGTTTCGAGTTACTCTAGATGGAACATGTAGGCCAATTAAGGACAGGAGATGTGGACAATCAGCATTATAGTTCAAAATCTTATGCAGAAATCTAATGTCTGCATAAACTCTACGAGTGCTGAGTTTCTCTATTTTTGTTGTATTGCGAACTTCTCTCAGTGAGTTTTGAATTAAAGGTATATTCAATTTATAGGCTAAATATCTCAAAAATTTGTTCTGAGTTTTTTCTATATTATTTATATGGATTTCATATGTTGGTGACCATACACATGAACAATACTCCAATATTGATCTAACCAAAGAATAATAAAGAGTTTTTATGGAATCGACATTAGTGAATTCTCTTGTGGTCCTGCACACAAAGCCCAGCATTCTTGTCGCCTTATTGACAACCTGCTCAAAGTGGAGATGAAAATTAATCTTGGTGTCAAAAAGAACACCGAGATCCCGAACAAAGTTTGCTCTTGTGAGAGGTTCACCTTCAATATTATACCCAAATTCAATATGTTCAAGTGATTGATAAAAATACATAACATTGCATTTGTTTACATTCAACTCCATGTAATTTTCAGTGCACCATTTGACAATTGAAGTAAGGTCCTTTTGAACATTTTCACAATCTTGTTCGTTGTTGACATGGCTAAGGATTTTAAGATCATCTGCGAACAGCAAAAATTTTGAATGTTTAATTATTCCTTCAATATTGAACAAGAAGGGGCCCAGATGGCTTCCCTGTGGTACTACTGAAGTGACGTGAATCTCCTCCGATGTGAAACTCTTGACTTTTACATATTGATTTCTGTCTCGAAGATAGCTTGCGAACCAGTTCTGTAAATTTCCATGAAACCCTATCGCTTCTAATTTCTGAAGCAAGACAGTATGATTAACTGTGTCGAATGCTTTGGAAAAATCTGTGTAAATTACATCTACTTGATGCTTCTGTTCCAGGGCACTCAACACAAATTGTGTTATTGTTAACAAATTTGTAGTTGTTGATTTACCCATGCAAAAACCGTGCTGCTCTTGTATAATAACTTGGTTTAGTGGGGTTTTTATTTGATCACAGATCAGACTCTCTAATAATTTTGGGATTGCACTCAGAATTGTGATCGGTCTATAATTTTGTATGTTTGCTTTATCTCCCGACTTTAAGATTGGGGTGATAAAACTAGATTTCCACAAAAGTGGAAATTCCCCTAAGTTCGATGATGAAGTAAATAGATGGAACAAAGGTTTTGCCAAGGTAAATCTACATTTCTTCAATAACAATGGAGCTATTCCATCTGGTCCTGGACCTTTATTGGAGTCTAATTGGTATAATTTATTCAATATGGTTTCCAAGCTGAAATTACAGGAACTCATATCTATAGTTTTATCACATTTGAATCCTAACAAATTTGCATTAGCAGTGTCCTGTTTGTAGACTGATTGAAACTGGTGTGCAAAGCCGTTAGCTATTTCATTTCCTGTTGTACATGATTGTTCTCCTAAGTACATAGTATCTGGTAAGCCATGATTTTTCTTTTTATAGTTTACAAAATTCCAGAAATGTTTGATATTCCTACCTACGTTATTTTCCGTACATTTTATATAGTTATCATAACATTCTTTACTCATTATTTTACACTGTTTTCGAAGTTCAGAAAAAATTAAATAATCATCCCAGCTGTTACTAATTTTATAACTTTTATGAGCTTTTTTCTTTTCAAATATCAAATATTTCATATCGTTGTTAAACCAACAAGGAAATTTAGGCTTGCTAAAGCGAATATAGGGAATGAAATTGTTTATTCCTGTATATAAAATATTATAGAAAATTTCTGTAGCATTATTGATGTCTGTTATACTGCCCAGCTGATTGTCCCAGTCTACAGTGGACAAGTAGAAGTTTAGTCCAATGTAATCTCCTCTTTTGAAGTTGAAATAAGAGTTGTCAAATTTCAGATCGTTGAAATCTTTGTTCAAGGTAATTGATGAGACTGTGGCTGGATGATATGGATCACAAGGCAGCAAACAGTCATCAGCAATTTCTACAGTGATAATGTCTTTATCTTTCGTGAATATCAAGTCTAGCATAACACCAAAACAATTTTTAATGGAATTTGATTGAAAGAGATTATGAAATGCTAGAGATTCAACAAGCATTTGAGCTGAATTATTATTATTATATATAGCAGATACGCCCAATTCGTCATTATACCATTCAACATTTGGTAAGTTATAGTCACCATACAGAAGCAGTTTTGTTTCGGGAAATCTCTCTATCACACTATCTACAGTTGCACAATGATCTTCATATAACTCCTGACGAGAGCTAAGTGGAAGATAGATCCCACCAATAATTAGATCTTCACCATAAGTAGATACCACCATAAGTAGATACCATAAGTAGATACCATAAGTAGATACCTTTTAAAGAATATACCTGCAACATCGGCAGCACAGCAGACAATCTGTGACTGCACAGATAGTGTCTATCAGAAAGAGATACATGGATAAACCAGACACCATCCGAATTGAAAGTGACAATATTAGTGAACATAATGCTAAGATCGCCTGCCGTCTGGGCGTACTCTGAGGATATCCTACAAAACATAATTAGCGGTAAAGAGAAGGACGAAAAAACATAACGTAGAGAAGTAGATAGAAACCAATTCTGAACCCCTAAACACCAATGTGAATTCGGGATGTAGGAATGGACAAACATTTTGAAACAGCAACATCTTTTTTATATATATATATATATATATGGGTTCTGGACTCCTAGGTGGAGCATAGAGCCTCCATAAGCACCCTCCAGCGGACCCTATTCTGGGTCATTGCTTTGGCTTCACTCCAAGAGGTTTTCTGGGCTTTTAGTTCATCTAACACTGTTCTCCTCCATGTTTGAGTCGGTCTTCCTCGTCGTCTCGTTCCTTGGGGATTCCAGTCTAGTGCAATTGCCCTTGCAATGCCCTTGCAATGTCGCTCTTGCAATGTCGTCTGGTTTTCTTCTTAGAATGTGGCCGATCCATCCCCATTTTCTTTTCTTAATGTCGTGCTCTATTGTTTCTTCTCCGCATCATTTAAGAAGTTTCTCATTAGTAATTTTCTATGGCCAGAAGATTCTGAGGATGATTCGTAGACATTTGTTGGCGAAAACCTGAAGTTTATGTTTTGTGGCATTAGTGTTTTTCCAGGTGTCACATCCATATAAGAGGATTGCTTTGACGTTTGTTCTATATAAACGCAGCTTGCTCTTTGTTTTTATGATGTTGGACCTCCATATTGTGTTTAGTTGCCTGAATGCCATCTGTACTTTTTGAATTCTGTTTAGTATGTCTAGGTCTGTTCCGCCCGTCTCGTTGAGAATGCTTCCTAGATACTGAAACTTTTCTACATTCTCAATTGGTTGGTCGTTTATTTGAAACGGTGCGTCGTTATTTGTGTGCATTCGCATCGCTTTTGTTTTTGAGACATTTATTTTCAACCCTATCTTCTGTGCCATGTCTGATAGTAGGGTGAGTTGCCTTTGCATACTTTCATAGGTATGCGAAAAAAGGCAAATGTCGTCTGCGTATTCGAGATCTTTGAGATTAGAGTAAAGAGACCATCGAATACCATCGTTTGGTCTGCAAGACTTTTCCAGGATATAGTCAAGAGCAATGTTAAAAAGCAAGGGAGAGAGCACACATCCTTGCTTCACTCCTGATCTCACCGGAAAAAGGTTGCTATGTGCTCCGCTATGCAGGATACTACATGATACAGTTCTCTAATCGTGTCGATGATTTTTGTTGGCACGCCTCTTGTCCGTAGTATCTTCCATATAGCAGAGTGGGATAGGCTGTCAAAAGCACGTTCAAAGTCGATGAAAACAAGATATAGTGGCGATCGTCATTCAACGGATTGTTCTATAATTATTCTTGTTGAATTTATGTGGTCTATGCATGAGCGGTTTGGGCGGAAGCCTGCTTGGTTTGGACGCAGTATGGGTTCGAGTGCTTCTGCCAGCCTATATTGGATTACACTTGCAATAATTTTGTTTATGGTGTTTAACAGCGTTATTCCTCTCCAATTTTTGCATTGCGTTAGGTCTCCTTTCTTTGGCAGTTTGATAATGAGACCATGTTTCATTTCTGCTGGAATTTCTTGGTTTGTCCAGATCCCTTTTATTATTTTTGCAAGTAGAGGTGCAATCCATTTAGGGTCTACCTTGATTAGTTCGGCAGGTATGTTGTCTACCCCTGCCGCTTTGTTGTTTTTCGCCCGTGTGGGGTTGTAGGTCCCCCATCGGGCGCCTCCCCAGGTGGCGGATAGGGGGATGCCTCCTAGATATAGGTGGTACCGGGGAAATCAAATACCCGGGGCGGACCAAAACCTACAAATGTAGCGTCTGCACTCAGAATGAGCGGCTACAAATCCGCAGCGTCTGTTCCAGATTGGGCGGCTGCAACAGCGTCTGACCCAGAATGGGTGGCTGATTTAAATCCTGTAAACAGGAGGCTGGTTTGGAAGCTATAGCTGGCAGCCCCAGCACCAAACTACGGCCACAGTGGGCTAATAACCTGCTTGACCTAAACTATGCTATTAATGAAACCTCTACAACACAAATCCGGACGGACAAAACGAAGACAACACTGGCTACACCTAAGGAAAAGTTACGTTTTGGATGCTGGAATGTAAAAACTCTATACGAAGCATCAAAACTGCATCAAGCGGTGAGAGAATTAAATAACTACAACATCTCAATTTTAGGCTTATCAGAAGTTCGCTGGCTTGGCAAGGGGGAGCTCAACTTACAATCTGGGGAGCTTTTCCTGTACAGTGGCAAAGAAACTGGGTCTCATGAAAGAGGCGTTGGTTTCATAATTACTAAAAAAGCCAGAAAGAGCCTAATTTCATGGAACCCCATTGATGACAGAATAATTACAGCAAGGTTCCACACTAAATACAGAAATATCACCTTTGTACAATGCTATGCACCCACAAACAGTGCGAGTGCTGAGGAAAAAGAAAATTTCTACGATATCTGTCATAAACAGAGGTGATATCACCATACTCATGGGTGATCTCAACGCTAAGGTCGGGACAAATAACAGTAACCTAGAAGACATCATGGGTAAAGAAGGATGTGGGGAAAGAAACGAAAATGGTGAACTATTCAAGAAACTCTGTTCAACATCAGACCTAGTTATAGGTGGAACAGTGTTCCCACACAAGCAAATCCACAAAGTCACATGGATATCCCCCGACAAGAAAACCCAAAACCAAATTGACCATATTGCCATATCGAAAACATGGCGGAGATCCCTACTTGATGTCAGAAACAAAAGGAGTGCAGACATTGCCAGCGACCACCACCTTCTGCTCGGCACGTTCAGAATCAAACTGGCCGTACCAAAGAAACCTGAACAATCAAAGAGAGTAAAGTTCAACCTACACAAACTGCGCCAACCAAACTGCAAAAAAGTTTTCCTAACAAACCTGCATGAAAATGCAGACTAAAATCCCATAACATCTTGGGATGGCTTAGCCAAGACACTACTCGAATCGGCCAAAACAACCCTTGGCACAAAGGAAAGAAATCGAAAAGACTGGATCTCAGACCAAACATGGCAACTTATACAAGACAGAAAGGATGCGAAGAAACTGGTACTCCAGTGCAAAACTTCGATGACAAAAAATGATGCAATCTGGAGATATACACAACTATGCAAACAAATTAAAGCATCTGCCAAAAAAGACAAGCGAATATGGATTGACCTGATATGTGAGCAATCAGAAGAAGCAGCCAAAAATAACAACTCAAGGACTCTTTACACACTGACAAACAAGCTCTCCAAAAAGCACACAAAGACCACAAATATAGTTAGAAGCAAAGACAACCGCCCACTGACCACCCCAGAAACTAAGCTCAATAGGTGGAAGGAATACTTTGCTGATATGCTCAGCTCACCCACGGAAGACGAACTTGAGATAGCTCCAGAAGACAATGCAAATGAACAGCTGAATATAAAAATAGACGCGCCTTCAAAAACAGAAATACTAAATACCATCAAACAGCAACATCTTGAGGAAATGCTAATAGCGCTGCCAAGATGCTCGTCATTTAGGGGGGCCATGTTGACATGTCTATAGTGCTTGCTATGTCATCGCCACCCCCCTCACCCTCAAAGCAAAATACAATTTTCAACTTTTTGGATTATTTCTTATGGAGTCACATTAAATCTAAAGTTTATTAGAACCAACCTGAAACACTGGTAACCTTAAAACCAAAGATAGGAGAAGCTATTGGTGAGATTAAACGGTACTTACGTATTAACGCCATCACCGCTACATTTTTAAATGCCGCCAAACTACACCTAAAATTTATATGATAAATCATAAAATAAAACTTTATTAAAAAATTAAAATATATTAAAAAATTTTATTTAAAATTAAAACATTTTTAAAACTCTATAATACTTTATTTTTTGACCCCGGTTAGATTAGGTTACCCGCCGCAAAGCAGACAGATAAATCAAGACAACATATGCACGGCAGCGCGAACTCTCGATCCAATATACAGCGATGGTGGCATTAATACGTTAGTACCGATTAAACATTTAATTTGTTATGAAACTTTAGATTTTACTGTTCGATGTTCAACCAAAAAAATTTGGTGTACAACTTATTTCATTTTTTAGGGTTTCGTTGTTATCAACAAGGAACCCTTATAGTTTCAATATGTCTGTCTGTCCGTCCACAGTTTAGCTTAGAGACTATTTATAATTGCAGTTTAAATTCAGGACACTCATAATTTGTCACCCATTATATTAATATTTAAATGTCATATTGACACCCAAAAGATCACCTTTCGACATTAAAAGTCAAAGGCTTTAATGTCAATGTCAAAAAGCAAGTTAAAATTTGAAGTATAAACACGAATATCTTATCATAAATTGAGTTTAAACAAATTAAATGCTACAGTCTATTAATGTATTAAACAGATATCGAGATAAGATAAAAATGTAACTGTGTGTTGAATGAACAAGCAGGCAACAAAATGAAGATATCAAGTTACCATTGAAAGAGATCCTCTTCAGTTTCCTCAAATCGATCACATCCTCGTTTAGAAGATCCTCGAACTCTTTAAGTCTGCACAAAACAAACGTTTTTTTTGTTGTTGTTGTAAGAATTAAATTAAGCAAAATATTTTTTTTCAATTGAGAGAAAATTGTTCATACCTTGCTTTGTATGCCATCACTTGACATCTGTCAGCTGTTTGACACCTATTAACCATTCAGAGCAATTCCAAAAAAATTCCCGTGGAAAAAATAAGTTTCAAATTAGTAAATAGTGTTTTTATAGCGACATTTCGCTGGAGTTTGTGTGGAATATTTTGCAGGTTTCGCGTTGTGTGCATTAGTGTTTCAAGTTGAAGTGGTTGTGGAGAGACGATGTTCGCGGGACGGGTAGTAGCGTACTAAACAACGGAATTGTGGGCACGAACTGTCAAAAGTTACTCAATAACAAAAATAGTGGAACATCTGGAAATTGTTGCAGTTTTAATTATTTCGTTTTTTTTGTTGGGGCGCACTAGCCAGGGCGAATTCCGCTGCCGGAACTATGCACAGCCGTTTCGGGGAAAATGATGAAAATCTCTGCTAATTTTGAAATGAAAAATTAAGGTGAGTTTTTTAATGCCTTGTTTACCATTTCTTTGTTATTTTTAGACTTTTGCATTTACGCTAAATACTAGCATTCTCCCTTTCGTAAAAAGCCCTGCTCGATGAGGCTTAATTGTGGAAAGTTTTACATCTTATTAAATTCAACAATTTATTTTGACAGCCAACATGTCAAACTTCTGTAGGCAAGACCATTTAAAGTTCCAATTCAATTCAACTAAATCTTATTCATTTATATTTAATCCAATTCCTAAATATATTGCCTAAGGAACTAGTTTGTACCAAACAAATCTATTTCGTAATTATATATAGAATAAGTATAGTTTGCTTATAAATCTAGTTCCGTTCACTTAGTTTTGTTCACTTGATCTTCTGATGATCTCATATACATCCAAACTTAATATATTTACTCTATCTGATTTAGTCTTAATGATTTTCTGCATGTATCATCTTCTTTACCAAGTTACATACATTTTTACATTTCTGTATTTAGTTTCTGACTGTCTAGACTTGTTTATATGATCTAGTCCATATATTTTTCACTATCTTGTCTTATCTCTGTTGTTTTAACCAATTAATGGCTCTCTTCTCTCACATTTCTGTCAAATCTTGTCCATCTACTTTTGTTTGTCTAGTCTTGCCTGTCCAGACTTGTCTGTCTAGTCTTGTCTATCTAATCATGCTGTTTAGTTTTATCTGTCCAGTCTTGTCTCTCTAGTCTTGTCTGTCTAATCTTTTCCATCTTGCGTCTGTCTTTTCTTTCTGGTTTTGTGGGTCAATCTTGTTTGTCTAGTCTTATTCTGTGTTGTCTGTTCATATAGTATGTCTAGTCATATCTGTCTACTCTTGTTTGTCTAGTCTTGTCTGTCTAGTCATGTCTGTCTAGTCTTATCTGTCTAGTCTTGTCTGTCTAGTCCAGGAGTCTCCAAACTACGGCCCGAGGGCCACATCCGGCCCGCGGACAGATTTTGTCCGGCCCGCGGAGAGCTAGCATACTTGAAAACTCCTTTTAGAGAACATATTTTTTATAGCAAATTAAATTTAGTTTACTCAAGTATTCTAATTTTATGTTGAATAATTATTAATATGACATCAACATTGATATGGTCATGGGCTAACTACTCATAACATTGTTGTAGGCTTATTGTTATTGTTTTTGTGATAAGTTGGGTAAAGAAACACAGAATTGTAATGAGTAAAGACATGTATAATATGCAGAAAATTTAACTTCAGTATATAATAACTAACAAATTATTGAAATGAATCCAACTAACATTTTATACATTTTAAATAAAAACATAACTTATATTTTACAAGCATAATGACATATGAAATACTAATGAGATTTATGTAATTGAGATTTTCCACTGACAATAGTTTGTAGTTGTGGACTAATTTTACTTGTACCAATTATTAAGAGATTTAAGATGCTCATCAGTTAATTTAGATCTGTAAACATTTTTTGTGTACTTCATTTTGGAGAAGGTCTTCTCACACAAATAAGTAGTACCAAAAACAGAAAACAGCCCACGAGCAAATTTATGCAAATTATCAAATTGTGTCAGTGGAAGACTCTTATAAAATTCCAACAAAGATGAGTTTTGATATTTGTTCTTAATTATATCACTGCACTGTAGATCAATCATTTCCATTTAAAGTTCCGGGGCTAGGGTTTCAATGTCAGTATCAAAAGGATTCTGAAAAATCTTAATTTGATTCGCAATGGCATCAAAGTCCAAGAAACGAGTATCAAAATTTATTTTCCAAGCACTCAAAGTTTCGATTGGTGTGGCTGAATATTTCACATGTTTTAAAATGTGAAAAACATTTACTTTGTAGTTGTGATTGAAACAGTATCAATTTCTTCCGGAATGATTTGATATTAGTGTATAAATCAGGAAGATGCTGGTTTTCTCCTTGCAATCTCAAATTCAGTTCGTTCACATGTTTTGTCAAATCAACATAGAATGCTAACTTCCACAGCCATGCGTTGTTTTGTAATTCAGTAAGAGGGCGATGCTTTTCATTCAACAAAATTTCGATCACTGCTCGAAGTTCAAAAAAGCGCTGAAGGACTTTCCCACAACTAAGCCAACATTGAAAAGGTAAGTCATTTTCTCCAATCTCTTCAATAAATTGTCGGAATTGTCGGTGATTCAGCCCAAAAGATCTGATAAAATTAACAGTTGATATGACTGCTTTCGGAACTTCAGACATATCCAAACATTTTCCGCACAAAGACTGTTGATGAATGATACAATGTAAGACTAATGGTTTTGAACCACCGTCATTTTCTACAGCCTTTGACACAAGAGCGACCACTCCTTTATCTATCCCACTCATGTTTTTGCCTCCATTAGTTGTAATACATTTCAAGTTTTTCCATCGAAGGTTCTTTTGATTAATGGCCATTTCAACTCCTTTAAAAATATCTGTACCAGTAGTTGTGCCATGAATACTATACATATCAAGAAGTTCTTCATGCACTTCATAGCTTTTATCTACTCCTCGAATATAAATCAACACCTGAGCAGTATCTGACACATCCGTTGACTTATCCAAGGCCAAAGAAAACCACTCAACATGTCCATTTTTGTCGAACAGTTGAGAGGATATATTTTCAGCGATGTTTTCTACCCTTCGAGCCACAGTGTTTGCTGACATACTGACAGTTTTTAATAAATTTACCTTTTCAGGGCACATTTCTTCGGCTACTGCAATTATGCATTCTTTGATCATTTCTCCATCGGTGAATGGTTTTCCACGTTTTGCAATTTCAAGAGCCACACGAAAGCTGGCACGAGTTGCAGCCTCTTGTTCAGTTTTGAGTTTTGTAAATGAAGATTGCTGCGATTTCAATCCGCACTTCATAGCTTCGAATTTTTCTGTCTGCAAACCATGTATATTTTGAGTAATTTTGAAAATGTTTTGTATCATAATGACGTTTAATGTTATATTCCTTGAGAACGGCTATGCTTTCATTGCAAATCAAACATAGCGCCTTGTTACTGGACTCAATTACGAAATACTGAATGTTCCACTGATCTTTGAATTTTCTGCATTCACTATCAATTTTTCGCTTCTTTTCCATACTACTAAATCACACACAAAAGCAACAATTCAAATCAAAATACTGTTACAAAGATGTCTTAAACTTAAACACGCACAAACACGTTTTAAGGAGGTACGCACTATTTTATTTCACAACAGTGTCATAGGAACTGACCTGAGGTTGCGCCACTAGCCTTCTTATATATTCCAATTACTGCCATCTAGAAGTGAGTGGAAGACATCAGAACTTTCTCGAACCAACGAGATTATTCTGTACGTGCTATTAGCGCCATCTGTTAGCGATAGAGGTACTACCTATTTCCGCTTGTGTCCACCAGATGTCGTGTCACGTTACTCCTCGTTGCTCGTACTCTACGACTAATCTAGGAATTGCAGATAATGACAGGAAAATTAATAATATGCAGTGTTGCCGTTTTGCGGACTTTAGTCCGATTTGCAGCCTTTTTTAAACGTTGCGTACTTTTTTTTTCATCAGTGGACTATTTCACTTTTTACCACCGGCAACAATGATAATATGGTTTTGGCCCTCGGAACTTACTGGAGTAATCAGTATGGCCCTAAGGCTGGAAAGTTTGGAGACCCCTAGTCTAGTCAAATCAAATCAAATAAATTTATTTCATTAATTAAGTTATACAAAAAAATATAAACTAAATGAAATTTGTCAGGAGAAAAAAAAGGTAATAGTACAGATAATAAGTATACACAAAAATCTTCTACATGCAAAGAATAGAAAAAAAAACAACAGAAAAACACATTAAAGAAAAAATGGAATAGTAATTATAATATTGAATTAAGTTATACAAAAATATAAATGAAATTAAATTTCTTACGATGAATAACATAGTAAATATAAAATTAGTAAAAATTTACAAGAAAAACTCATGATTCAAACAAAATTAAAACAAAATTGAATCAAGACAAAAAAAAATAACAAAATACCTTTATGTACATTGATTATTTTTGTCAAAATATTCCTCTAAAGAGTACAGTTCTAAGTTAATGATATATTCAGAGATATCTTGTTTCAAATTTCTTACACTCGAGATACTTCTATATTTTGTCGGTAAAGAGTTATATATTTTAATACCTGTGTATATGGGACTTCATCTCACTCATGGTTAACTTGTGGTGAGGTGTGTTGTAAAGTATGAGTTTTTGTCTAGTGTTTAGTTCATGTGAAACTAGATGTTTCTTAGACTTATTTTTATACTTAAACATAAACAATAACAATTCATATATATAAGTGCCTGTTACCGTTAGTATTGTAGCATACCTAAATTTGTCTCTACAAGATTCATTATATTTTAATTTATATAAAATTCTGAGTGCCCATTTCTGCATTTTAAAAACATCATTACAGTCTCTAGCCTTACCCCAAAAAATTATTCCAAATCGAAGGTGGGAATGATAGTTTTAGAAATACACTGTTCTTAAAACTCCAAGATTCACGTAACCTTGTAACATTCTTAATGCATATGTTGCTTTGTTAAGCTTCGGCAGCAAACTCGCTATACGGGACGACCAATCCAGTATGTTGTCTAGATGAACTCCTAAGAGCTTTACCGATTTTCTTACATCCAAAACCTCACCATCAATATTTAGGTCTGTGGGATATAGGCTTCTACATGTTTTAAAGATAATCACATTCATTTTCTTTTTATTCATAATCAACCGATTATTATTAAACCACGATTTTAGTGAATTGATTACTGAAGTTGCATTTGTTTGTATGTCTTCCACGCACTGATTTTTTAGTAAAACACTGATAAATCTGCTTATTAGGAATTGCTGTTGGTAAGTCGTTAATATACATGATGAACAAGAGAGGGCCCAAAATACTACGTTGTGGTATCCCCATTTTAACAGTTCTTGTGTCTGATATGAAGGTGCCATTTTGTGTTTCTAGTTTTGTGCTCTGTTTACGATTATTTAAGTATGACTGTAACCACTGTAAAGAGATTCATTCCTCTTACCCCCAGTTTTTCCAATTTCGTTGCCAATATCTGATGATCCACAGTATCATAAGCCTTTGACAAGTCCAACAGTAAACCGGCATGTATACAGTTTTTATTTAATTGTTCGTAGATATTTCCTATAAAATCAAAGCACGCAGTTTCTATATTCTTCCCTTTGACAAAACCATGTTGCGATCTAGAAAGGATATTGTATTTTTGAATGAAACCCTCCATTCTAATACAAAACACCTTTTCGAAAATTTTTGGAAAAGAAGATAAGATGCTTACCAGTCTGTAATATTGAAGGTTGTTCTTGTCTCCGTTATTGTAAATGGGAGTTATGGTCGATGATTTTGAGTGTTCTGGGAATATACCATAAGAGAGTTATTTATTACAAAAGTCAATGGTTCTGCGATTTGGTAGAAACTTTCTTTGATTATATGAATTGGTACCTCATCATTCCCCATACTCCTTTTGTTTCTAAAGCTCCTATTTATAGTGTGTAGTTCATTTTACGTGAGTGAATTCACAAACATTGATCTTTCTCAATGTGATGCACTGTTGTGGTAAGGTATGGTCTTGTATGTCTAGTCTTGCCTGTCTAGTCTTGTCTATGTTTTCTTGTCTGTCTAGTTTTGTCTGTCCAGTCTTGTCTGTCTAGTCTTATCTGTCTAGTCTTGTCTGTCTTCGAATCCTGGTCGGGGAGGCGACAACTAGGGCGGTTTTCATTAACCGTCCGGGCTGCCCACCCTGAATGAATGCAATATATGCGATACCGGGGTGGCGCATACTAAAAGCCAAGGTGGAATAGGGGATTTGGTGAGAGCTTACCCTGAACCACTTTAAAAAAAAAAAAAAGTCTTGTCTGTCTAGTCTTGTCTGTCTAGTCTTCTCTGCCTAGTCTTGTCTGTCTAGTCTTGTCTCTCTAGTCTTGTCTGTATAGTCTTGTCTGTTTAGTCTTGTCTATCTAATCTTGCCTGTCTTGTTTTGTCTGTCTAATCTTATGTGTCTAGTCTTGTCTGCCTACTCTTATCTGTCTAGTCTTCTCTGTCTAGCCTTGCCTCTCTAGTCTTGTCTGTATACTCTTGTCTGTGTTTTCTTGTCTGTCTAGTTTTGTCTGTCCAGTCTTGTCTGCCTAGTCTTGTCTGTCTATTCTTGTCTGTCTAGTCTTGTCTTGACTAGTCTTGTCTGTCAAGCTTTGTCTGTCTATTCTTGCCTATCTAGTCTTATCTGTCTAGTCTAACTTTGTCTGTGTAGTCTTTTCTGCTTAGTCCAGCCTTGTTGGTCTAGTCTTGTGTGTTTGTCTTGTCTGTTTAGTCTTGTCTGTCTGGAGATAAACCGATAGGATATCCCACGTCCTACAGACCCAACTGCCTATTGGATGTGTCTGGTAAGCTACTTGAGCAGCTCTTGCTACTAAGGCTAAAGGGAGAGCTTGAGGCAGGAGGCAGTTTGTCCAAAAACCAATATGGGTTTAGAGAAGGTAGATCCATCAATGCCTTAAGCGCTGTCTTGGAGATCACAGAAAAGGCTAAAAGCGGAACCCAGAGAACCAGACGCATGTGTGCCCTCCTAACATTTGATATTAGAAATGCTTTTAATAGCGCATCCTGGAAGCATATCATGGACAGTCTGACAAGAAGGGATATATCTCCATATCTGTTGCGCATATTAAGAAGCTACCTCAGCTGTTGAAGCATCATACTGCTAGGAGACCAGGAAAAAGAACAGCGAGAAATCAACATTTTCATCCCACAGGGTTCGATACTAGGCCCCACTCTGTGGAACGTGCTATATGACGAAGTACTTACCATGAGGCTGCCATTGGGGGCCACCGTAATCGGCTTCACAGACGATATCGCACTAGTTGTCACTGCAAAAACAGAGCAACGCTTAATGCGAACGGTAAATCAAGCAACAGAAATGGTCAGCGCGCGGATGAAGTCGGAGAACCTAAGTCTAGCTCCAGAAAAAAACCGAGGCTGTCCTCCTCACAGGCCTAAGACAACTTAAAACTTTAAGGGGAAAGTTTAAAGTGGAAGAAGCAATTATAATACCAAAAGAAACACTCAAATACCTCGCAGTAGTGATCGATAAAAGGCGATCCTTCATGGCAGGAAAGGCAATGAGAACACTAGCAGGCATTCAGCAGCTCATGCCAGACGTAGGGGGTCTAAGAGCAGCTCTCTCTGAAAGTACTTAGTTCGGTAGTCCAGTCTACCATGTTGTACGGAGCTCCAATATGGGCCAAAGTACTAGACAAGAAACGAAATCTTCACCAACTCGCAACTCGCAGCGGAAAATGGCTCTACGTACATGCAGCGCTTACCGGACGGTATCAGGAGAGGCCAAGTCATCTGGGGAATACCTCCCATAGACTTGCTCGTTAAAGAGCGGAAAAAGCTGCTCTATGCAAACTACTGCAAACAGAAAAAACAACTGGCCAGAGAAGAGGTTATCGAGGAATGGCAAAATAGATGGCAGCTAAGCGACAAAGAACAGTGGACCCAACTGCTAATCCCAAATATATCGTCCTGAGTAAAGAAAACGATGAGATGCAGTCAAAAAAGGAAAAAAAAATGAGGAAAAAACATGTAGACTAATTGAAAATGCCACCCGTCACTCCAAAGTTATGCGATAAGCGGGTTCAGAATGTACGGAGGTGATTCCAGGAGGTCCACTTGTCTGGAGAAGTTATTTTATTCACACCAGTTACACCCCAATACCCCCCCCCCCCCCCAACAAAAAAAGTCTTGTCTGTCTATATTTATCATCAGCTTCTGGTCGGATGCTTCGGATGTTGGTGATCTTGATCTGCTTCGGATGTTGGCGATCATCATGTAAATTCAGACTTTGTTTGTTACATATTGAACTAAAAACCCCACTTTGAGCTATGGATCGATCCAACATTTTTTCTGAAGAGATTTTTTCTTGTTGTGTTGAACCAGGTTCAAAGGTTTTTTAGCCACGATTCTTCTTCGTGGCCCTCTTCTTCCATCTATTCTTCTTTGTAGTATAAGTTGCAATAGACTGTACCATTGACTGTTCCTCATTATATGGCCAAGGTATTCCAGTTTCCTTGTCTTTATTGT
Organism: Phosphuga atrata; assembly: GCA_944588485.1. Classification (NCBI taxonomy): domain Eukaryota; kingdom Metazoa; phylum Arthropoda; class Insecta; order Coleoptera; family Silphidae; genus Phosphuga; species Phosphuga atrata. Next base: position 33,452,354 of record OX155905.1, on the reverse strand, counting down.
TAGTAAGACCTCTAGTTCTTTTCCCATTATATCTAGGAAATTTTAAGTATGCGGCGGTATAGCCAAATCTCAAATGCCTCGAGTCTCCGTTCGGTAGCCTCTGTCGGAGTCTAGGACTCTACTCCATGTAAAAGTACTGTAGTAACGTTGTAGCATCTTAGTAGCCTGATATTCTTTTTTATATTCAGGAGATGTACTTTGAATATCTACCTTTGCCATTTTCAGGAATGTGGATCTCGCTTTTTCTATCCGACATTTGATTTCAATTGAGTGGTCCCACTTTTCGCCGCCGATAGAAAAATAAAAGACAAAGGAAGCAATTAGTGCATCCATATATCGGGTGTCTCAAAAGAAAGTTTATATTTGTTTAGCTTACTGCGTGAACGCAACGATTCGGAAGGGCGCGGGTGATATGTCAATCGGTAGCCTACCTCTTGGGAATTTAGTCGCTATGGAACGTTTCTCGGGAGCGGATCGCGCGTTGTGCGTACGCGAATTTTACAAAAGTGGTAATATTAAAAAAAAAAAAAACTCGAAAACTCTAAAATTAGAAGATTATTCATTATGTCCACAGAGGAGTTAGCAGAACAGGATTACAACAAATTTCAGACATTTTACAGAATGTCCAAAAATACTTTTTTGGCCTTCTAAATTGTAAAGCTAGCTTTGACATCGTGTATACATCCAGCGAAACTAGAATTTAACTCACAATGTTGCAAAGTCCGGCTACAATGCGGTAAAGTCACTTTTTCTATTTTGCGTCTGTAATGAACTCATAACAGCACTCATATGCGTGCGGTTATGGCTCGCCGAGTGCGATACAATTTGCTCAATAAGTATCAGCGATTATTTTATTTAGAAATGGCATAAAAGGGCTCAAAATAGAAAAAATATTATAAAAAACTCGTTCGTAGGGCGTTTTTCAGCACTTGTCCATTAGAAAACTCCTTGCTACGCTCGTCGTTTTCCAAACTTCGACGCATGCTGTAAAATCGCGCTTACTGAACTCGTCCTTTAAGGAGGTTCGAGCAATTCCCATGTTAAATATTTTTTTCAAGTTTAAGCTTTGAAACTTTTTATACATGAAGATCAATACTTTATTTATGTCCTCACGAAATTTGAAAGTGATCCTCCGTTTAGTTTATCAGGAAAAAAAATCAAAAATCATGTTTTTTCGAATCTTATACACAGGTTCCTATGGCCGACAAGCTTCCGGCACGTCTTTATTTATTTTTTTCGATATTAATTTCCCAACTTTAAGGAATACAAAACTATATGCAATAAACTTAGATAATATTAAAGCACGATAACATTAAAGCCATGTGATGTTCCCGATGTAATTATTTAAATAATTAAATTTAAATTTTTTTTTTAATCTTCTTTATCGACAGTAATTCACATGACAGATGGTTTGGCAACGTCGCGATAATAGCTGATTGCGAGAGAAAAGAAAAAATGGAAACATTTTGAACTTTTGAATCTCTGTGGAACTATTTGATAGAATACACACAGCTTTTTACATAGATTATCTATATTTTTTTGTCTTTTGGTAATTCGAGGTTTTCGGCCAACATCTTGGGCTAATAAAATTCTGATCCCTTTACAACCAGTCGACTCGTAACACTGATGTTGCCAGATCTTTATATGTCACCTTATAAGTCAAAAATAACGAAGTCATTTAATAACTTTATTTTATTAAATAAATTAATTACCAATTTTAAAATTTGTTATGTTAATAGAAAAATTCAAGCACTATTTTGACTCATTAGTTACGCTCGAACCCCCTTAATATACTATTACAGCCCTCCGGCTAATGGGGAACTCGCTCTTCGGGCACGTTCCCCAAATGAAGTGTCGCATTGTAATCAAACTTTCCACAATCTAATGTAAATAACTATTTTCTATTTTGCGTCTATAATGAAGTCATTAAAGCACTCATATGGGTTCGTTAATTGGCCGCCGAGTGCGATACAATTTTCTCAATGTATCACCGATTTTTTTAGAAATGGCATAAAAGGGCGAAGTTCACAAATACATGGAGTGAACCCGATACGTTCATTCCTGAACATCAATAATTTATTTAAATACGTATATGTACATGCATATGCACATGTTAGTAGTCTGTTTTTGGATGGCACGCTCTTTACTCTTCAAAAGTATATTAAAGAACGAGTTCAATAAGCGCGATTTTTCAGTACCATGTTTAGACATGGACGCGAGCTGAAAAATCGCGCTTATTGAACTCGTTCTTTAATATACTTTTGAAGAGTAAAGAGCGTGCCATCCAAAAACAGACTACTAACATGTGCATATGCATGTACATATACGTATTTAAATAAATTATTGATGTTCAGGAATGAACGTATCGGGTTCACTCCATGTATTTGTGTCACTGTTGACCTTAGCAAAATTTACTGCTAAACCGTCTACCGTTGTGGAGTACATTACAGATGTTGTGTTTGGTGTCATCACTGAGTGAAGGAGCAGGCGTGCTAACGAAGCTGGAGGGATCTTATTGTAGTGGTCGAATAAAACGTTGATCTGCAGCATCTTGCTCTTGTTCCTTAAACAATTCTTCTACCACGAGCAGCTTCTTATTTTAAACTGCTTGAAACGCCCGTCTGACAGGCTTCTAACGTCTGGCAGTAGGCTTAGAAGAAACTCTTCTCAGCGGTGCCGTCTTCATCATTGAAGGTTGGCAACAATTTGGACAAAATCGTTTCTGCTCTTGACTGTTCTTATTAGTGAATTGCTGTTCATTCCTGTCCAATCCCGAATGTTCTTGAGCCACGAGCACTTCCTTCTATCTGGTCCTCTCTTCCCTTCTATTTTTCCCTTCATAAGTAGTAAAAGTTCGTATTTGTTGTTTTTTTTGACATTGAGCTTAAGACCATACCTTTGACTGACTTCTGATATTCTGTTCATCAGCTCTTGCAGGTTTTCTAGGCTGTCTGCGCATACGTATATCAGAGCAAAATGGCCCTACGCGTCTGCAGTGCTTACCGTAACAGTATCTCGCGATGCAGCTTTGGTAATTGCAGGTATCCCACCCATTGAACTACAGACGAAATATAGGACTGATTGATGTGAGGCAGGCAAAAATAAAACTTCTAAAAAATAGGACGGAACAAGCTCACTCGGGAAAAGTGAAATAATTCCACAAAAGGTCAGTGGGCGAGGATCCTCATCCCGGACATTAAAACATAGATTACTCTACAACCTGGGGAAGTGTCATATTATATCACCCAAGTCCTCACCTGCCACGGATATTTTCGAGGTTACCTCCACAACAATGGGAGAGAATCCGATGCAGATTACGTATACTATGGTTTGGCCGATAGTGTCACTCATACCATATTCGAGTGTCCGAGATGGGACAACGAGAGAGAGATGTTTGCGAATGATAGACTCGCCAAAAATATGATGGCGCACCTACAAAAGCGCAGGAAGAATTGAACACTACTCACAAATTGGTCAAGACAATAATTACGTAAAGAGAAAGTGACGGGAGATAAACAAAACCCAAAAATCGAACCCCTAATCGCACACAGTATGGAAGAAGGGGGAAGTAGATAGAACAACTGTAGCAACAGCTCACCAACACCCTAAAGAAATGAGATAAGTGGTTCCGGAGTGTTTTGGTTAATTTCAGGGGGCTCACTTGTGTGGTTAGGTTAGATTCTATTCTTTTTAGTTTTGTCTGTCATAGGATATTCTTCTATAATATCCTATAAGACAGACAAAACTAAAAAGACAGAGAAAAGACAGCTACAGACTTATAAAGTACACATTACTAATAACCCTAGATATCGAAAACAGCGCTAATTGGATAGGTATATTAACCCTTTTCCGTCTATTGGGACATATATAACCCATCTAACTATGATACTTAATATAAAATTACAACCATAACTGGTGGGTTATTTTTATTGATTATTAATGTCTGAGTGGAACAAATATATCCCAGCAAACCAGTTAGTGAACCAGAAGAAATTTATTTTTAAAAATACATTAAACTAATAAATTAAATTCAACAAACGCAAAATAGTTGATAAATCTTAACAAACGTTGAAAATAAATCCAACTTGAAAGGGTTACGGGAACTCGACCATACTTAAGGAAAATTATTGCAATGAATAGGATGGTTGCGACTGTTACTGCGTGGAAATCCATACTTACCCTGAATTGGTAAATTCACTATGTTTTAACCACACTTATAAGCGTGTTTAAAACATAGTGAATTTATCAATTCAGTGTAAAATTATAGCAAGTTATCGCACGGACATGTACATCAAAATTGGGGCTTAAAGCACCATGAAAACATTATGTGGTATGCCACAAGGATCCGTCCTGGGACCAAGGCTATAGAACATTTTCTATTACAGCCTATTAAGAACTGAAATGCCAATAGATGTATAGATGATCTGTTTCGCTTATGACACAGCTGTGGTGATAAAGATCGCAAAATAAAATGGATAAGAGGCAAGTCTATACAAGCAACAACATACTTAGGAAAACAACTAAAGGCAAAGGATCTAAAACTTGCACTGAATACGATAGAAATCGTCATCCTATATGGATGAAGAAAACTAAGACTACCTGTATTCATAATCTCTCTTGAACTCAAGGATAAAGGACGCCTTGATGAAGGCTTCCTTGAATCTCAGAGGCGTCCTTGTTTCATAGTCACAACTCGGCTCTCCCTGCCAGAAGGAAAACATATTTAGGGATATGTGATTGCGTGGTGGTAAAACCGATATTATAAGCGCCACTCTGTTTTATTAGAAACTAACTCGAACCACCAAAGCTCTCGATTGTTAAGTTGGGTCGGTTGATTAACGGAGTGTATAACCTTAAAAATCAAGAGCAAGCGTTACGACTCGCGTACACCTAATCCGTCATCGGCCGAAGTTTGCTCGGGCGACGACGGCCGAACTCGGACGATTGTATCAAACACTTGTAAAAGAAAGAGAGTACGTATACAAACATGACCGTCATCGTCCTATAACGCCCGAAAACGGCCGATCAACCGTCGAGTCCGAACTTGTTGGGATTTCTCGCCAGTCTGCCGGCGTCTACAGCAAATTGAGTGTATTTATAGTTAAATTTTGTTGTTATCTACCTAAACGACTATGCATATTGAAAAATTAATTAGTTGTGCTTATAATAGACCAACCCTGTGGGATAAACATTCAAAAAATTACAATAATCGAGATGTTTCGAAACGGTTATGGGCTGAATAATACAGTGTTGAAGTGTAAGCACGTACACATCCGAGTTACTCGTCCGGGTTCTAGTTCTGTCTGCCATCGGCCGACAAAATCGGTTTTGGTGTACGCAAGCCGTTAGTCATAGAAACGCAACAGCCAATCATAGTACTGAAGATTTCCTCAAGGAAGCGCGAAACCTGCTTTGAAAGAAGGAGCCCAATAAGGCTTGTCTGTCTTGTCTGTCTTGTCTGTCTTGTCTGTCTTGTCTGTCTTGTCTGTCTTGTCTGTCTTGTCTGTCTTGTCTGTCTTGTCTGTCTTGTCTGTCTTGTCTGTCTTGTCTGTCTTGTCTGTCTTGTCTGTCTTGTCTGTCTTGTCTGTCTTGTCTGTCTTGTCTGTCTTGTCTGTCTTGTCTGTCTTGTCTGTCTTGTCTGTCTTGTCTGTCTTGTCTGTCTTGTCTGTCTTGTCTGTCTTGTCTGTCTTGTCTGTCTTGTCTGTCTTGTCTGTCTTGTCTGTCTTGTCTGTCTTGTCTGTCTTGTCTGTCTTGTCTGTCTTGTCTGTCTTGTCTGTCTTGTCTGTCTTGTCTGTCTTGTCTGTCTTGTCTGTCTTGTCTGTCTTGTCTGTCTTGTCTGTCTTGTCTGTCTTGTCTGTCTTGTCTGTCTTGTCTGTCTTGTCTGTCTTGTCTGTCTTGTCTGTCTTGTCTGTCTTGTCTGTCCTGTCTGTCTTGTCTGTCTTGTCTGTCTTGTCTGTCTTGTCTGTCTTGTCTGTCTTGTCTGTTCTTGTCTGTTCTTGTCTGTATTGTCTGTCTTGTTTGCCTTGGCTGTCTTGTCTGTTTTGTCGGTCTTGTCTCTCTTGTTTGTCTCTCTTGTCTGTCTTGTCTGTCTAGTCTTGTCCAGTTTTGTCTGTCTAGTCTTGTCTGTCTAGAATGGTCATATCTGAAATATACTGAGCCATAAATGACACATGTCCTGTCTGTCCTGTCTGTCCTGTCTGTCCTGTCTGTCCTGTCTGTCCTCTCTGTCCTGTCTGTCTTGTCTGTCTTGTCTGTCTGGTCTGTCTTGTCTGTCCTGTCTGTTTGGTCTGTCTTGTCTCTCTTGTCTGTCTTGTCTGTCTTGTCTGTCTTGTCTGTCTTGTCTGTCTTGTCTGTCTTGTCTGTCTTGTCTGTCTTGTCTGTCTTGTCTGTCTTGTCTGTCTTGTCTGTCTTGTCTGTCTTGTCTGTCTTGTCTGTCTTGTCTGTCTTGTCTGTCTTGTCTGTCTTGTCTGTCTTGTCTGTCTTGTCTGTCTTGTCTGTCTTGTCTGTCTTGTCTGTCTTGTCTGTCTTGTCTGTCTTGTCTGTCTTGTCTGTCTTGTCTGTCTTGTCTGTCTTGTCTGTCTTGTCTGTCTTGTCTGTCTTGTCTGTCTTGTCTGTCTTGTCTGTCTTGTCTGTCTTGTCTGTCTTGTCTGTCTTGTCTGTCTTGTCTGTCCTGTCTGTCCTGTCTGTCCTGTCTGTCCTGTCTGTCCTGTCTGTCCTGTCTGTCCTGTCTGTCTTGTCTGTCTTGTCTGTCTTGTCTGTCGTGTCTGTCCTGTCTGTCCTGTCTGTCTTGTCTGTCTTGACTGTCTCGTCTGTCTGGTCTCTCTTGTCTGTCTTGTCTGTTCTTGTCTGTTCTTGTCTGTATTGTCTGTCTTGTCTGCCTTGGCTGTCTTGTCTGTTTTGTCGGTCTTGTCTCTCTTGTTTGTCTCTCTTGTCTGTCTTGTCTGTCTAGTCTTGTCCAGTTTTGTCTGTCTAGTCTTGTCTGTCTAGACTGGTCATATCTGAAATATACTGAGCCATAAATGACACATGTAGTGCCAAGTTTGACATTATTCAATACCTTGATTTTACCATGTTAGTAATACCATGTTTTTAAAGTAAATAATTTAACAAGTTAATAAATGTCAAACTGTTTTCAAAGCATACATAGTTTAAATAATGTAAACAATGTTTCGGTTATTTGCATTAACTTATTATTGATTTACTGAAATAGTGTGTTGTTTTTAGATGCTGCAAACAAGAAATAAACAGTGTCGGCATTCGAAGGTCCTTCCGGTAGAATGTTGTTCGTTCTGCGTGTTGTCCGCGCCGGACACGCTGCTCGACATTTGCTTCGAGTATGTGATAGACAATTTAGAGACGCTTTGCGACAGGGGCACGGACGATCGGAAGCAGAGGGAAAAACTTAGACTGAGGGACAACATCGCGTTGCCGGTCGAGATCTGCGAGCGGCTGTTGAACGTGCGCTCGGCGAAGGCGACGCCTATCGACACGAGGTTTTTGCACATGTTCGAGAACCTGCAGGCGACGAAGTTGAAGCGGGTCAAGTTGAGGAACACGGACGTCGACGATGAAGGGTTGAAGATCGTTCTGCGGCATAAGCTGCAGGAGCTGGATATTTCGGAAAGTCCGTGTGTTACGGTGGCTTCGATTAGGAACTTGACAGCGTTTGGAAGTAACTTAGTTAATCTGACTATAGGGGAGAACGTACATTTATTTCCTTATACGACTTTCGCGGTGCCGTTCGAGATGGACACGGATTATTTCGATAAGAGGAGGATTTTTTTGGCTGGGAATTTGAGGCGTTTGTGCATCAAGAATTCCGATCAGCTGCGGACTGAATTCTTCATGTTGCTGCTGCACCCCTTGGGGAAGCTGACTCACCTAGATTTATCTAATTGCAGCGATCTCGGAAACCTAAATTACATTGAACACTTAACAAATTTAACTTCTTTAATATTATATAATGTGTATAAAGTGGAGGAGGCTATACCTTCTATATGCAAGTTGGCGAATCTGAAGCATCTGGATGTGTCGCAGTCGAAGGAGGAGACGGGGAAGTTCGAGAACGGGAGTTTGATCCTCGCGAGGATCGCGAATAGTTTGCCGAGTTTGACATCGTTGGATATTTCCGGGACGAATCTAGCTGGCACTGGAGTTGCGGAAATCACCGACACTGCGCGACGGTTTGCTTCAGACATCCCCGGGCTCGGGATTCGGGTCAACAATCCATTTCATTTCTTAGGACTCTACGAAACTCAACACGATGCTTGTTTAAGACACGATATACCAGCCAAATTAGTAAATATATTTTGACATACCTGTCAATATTATAATCAAAATTGATAGTTTAAAATTGCCACTGACATTTGCTTGTAGATTGCTGGTAATGCGAACGAAGAGCAAATTTTAGTAGCAGCCATGGCATATTTAGACCGAGCCGAGATGCTCCAGAAAGTCCTCAACGAACTCTTCCACCTCTTCAGGTTTGAAAGCTGCGAACACATTGGACAGGCGCTTCACATCGTGCTGGAATCGATGAATCGACACATTAACGAGAGGCATATCCAAATCTCCGGAAGGTCCGAATAATAAACGCGTTTCAATGAAATATGTGCTTATGCTCCCGTTTTCTTGTTAGCGCCACTCTTTTTTACATTGTGAAGGGCACGGGGAAGGAGCTACACGACGTGGTTCAAGTGAAACGGCGGATCATCACGACTCTGCTGAACGGGATGGGAATCCACCGGAACGACGACACGATGATGCGGAACGGATGCTTGACGCTGTGTCAATTTAAGATTCCCTCCGATGTGGTGAGTGTCAAGTGACCTTGTTCATTTTGGTAAGGCTAAATTTTTGTATTTTATTTAGTCAGCAAAATTTCCAATGATCACCAATTAAATATAATGATTTACTTTTACTGTTCATTTTAAAATAATTGTCAATTTAGACACAGCCTTTAATTTTTGACACATCCACCAGCTCATAAATTTTGTTGAATTCATCAATTTTGATGCATCCATCAATTTTGACGCATCCATTAATTTTGACACATCCATCAATGTAGACACGTTCATCAGTTTTGACACACCTGTCAATTTTTAAATAACTAAGTTGTCGTTACTACGTGATGCATCCAACAATTTAGATACGCCCAATCAATTTTGAGACTTCCATCAATTTAGATACATCCTTCATGTTGATTTTAAAGTGGTAGTTTTAATTTAGACATACTCTTTAATGATTAACGCATTCATCAATTTATACACACTCATCTATTTTGATGCATTCATCAATTTTGACGCATCCATCAATTTTGATACATCAATTTAGATTCGCCCATCAATTTTGACACATCCATCAATTTTTACACATCCATCAATTTAGACACGCCCATCAATTTTGGCACAACCATCAATTTAGACACGTCCATTAAATTTTGACACATCCATAAATTTAGACACTTATTTTAGACATATAGACATATAGACATTTTGACACTCCTCTCAATTTTTACTTCATTACTACGTGATGATCTATTAATTTAGTTACCCCCATCAATTTTGATATATCCATCAAATTAGACACGCTCATCATTTTTGACACAGACATCAATTTGGACACATTCGTCATGTTAATTTTAAAGCAGTAGTCAATTTAGACACAGCTTTTAATTTTTAAAGCATCCCTCAATTTAGACACGGGCATCAATTTTGACACATCCATCAATTTAGACACCTTTATCAATTTTGACACACCTGTCAATTTTTACATAACTACGGTAATCCGTGATGCATCCATCAATTTAGATACGGCCATCAATTTTCACACATCCATCAATTTAGATACATCCGTCATGTTGATTTTTACACACCTGTCAATTTTTAGATTACGTTACTACGTGTTGTATCCATCAATTTAGATACCTCATCAATTTCGACACATCCATCAATTTAGACACGCTCACCAATTTTGACACATTCATCAATTTAGATACATCCGTCATGTTGATTTTAAAGTAGTAGTCAATTTAGACACACCATTTAATATTTAACGCATCTATCAATTTATACACGCTCAGCAATTTTGATGCATTTATAAATTTTGACGCCTCCATCAATTTTGTCCCCCCCATCAATTTTGTAGTTACACCCATCAATTTTGACACATCCATCAATTTTGACACACCTGTCAATTTTTGCATAACCAAGTTGTCGTTACTACGTGATGCATCCATCAATTTACATACGCCCATCAATTTTGAGACATCAACCAATTTAGATACATCTTTCATGTAGATTTTAAAGTGGTAGTTAATTTTTTTGATGCATTCATCAATTTTGACTCATCCAACAATATTGATACATCCATCAATTTAGATTCGCCCATCAATTTTGACACATCAATTTTTATCAATTTTTACGCATCTATCAATTTAGACACGCCCGTCAATTTTTGACACAACCATCAATTTAGACGTCCATTAAATTTTAACACATCCATTAATGTAGACACTTACTTTAGACAGTATCGATCAGTATCGATAAATTTAGATACCTCCATCAATTTTGGCACATCCAACAATTTATACATGTTCATCAATTTTGACACTCTTCTCTATGTTTACTTCATTACTACGTGATGATCTATCAATTTAGATTTTGATCCATCAATTTTGATACATCCATCAAATTAGACACACTCATCAATTTTGACACAACCATCAATTTAGACACATTCGTTATGTTAATTTCAAAGCAGTAGTCAATTTAGGCACAGCCTTTACTTTTGAAAGCATCCCTCAATTTAGACACCCTATCTAAATCTATTTTGATGCATTCATCAAATTAGACACGTTTATCAATTTTGACACACCTGTCAATTTTTAGATTACGTTACTACGTGTTGCATCCATCAATTTAGATACCTCATCAATTTTGACACATGCATCAATTTAGACACGCTCACCAATTTTGACACTTCCATCAATTTAGATCCATCCGTCATGTTGATTTTAAAATAGTACTAGATACACCCTTTAATATTTAACATTTCTATCAATTTTGACGCATCCATTAATTTTGACATATCCGTCAATTTTGTCCCCCCCGTCAATTTTGTAGTTACACCCATCAATTTAGACACGTTCATCAATTTTGACACACCTGTCTTTTTTAAATTACGTTACTACGTGTTGCATCCAACAATTTAGATACCTCATCAATTTTGACACATCCATCAATTTAGATACATCCGTCATGTTGATTTTAAAGTAGTAGTCAATTTAGACACACCCTTTAATATTTAACGCATCTATCAATTTAGACACGCTCATCTATTTTGACGCATTTATCAATTTTGACGCCTGCATCAATTTTGACTCATCCATCAATTTTGACATATCCATCAATTTTGTCCCCCCATCAATTTTGTAATTACCCCATCATTTTTGACACATCCATCAATTTAGACACGTTTATCAATTTTGACACACCTGTTAATTTTTAGATTACGTTACTACGTGTTGCATCAATCAATTTAGATACCTCATCAATTTTGACAAATCCATCAATTTAGACACGCTCACCAATTTTGACACATTTATCAATTTAGATACATCCGTCATGTTGATTTTAAAGTAGTAGTCAATTTAGACACACCCTTTAATATTTAACGCATCTATCAATTTAGACACGCTCATCTATTTTGACGCATTTATCAATTTTGACGCCTGCATCAATTTTGACTCATCCATCAATTTTGACATATCCATCAATTTTGTCCCCCCATCAATTTTGTAATTACCCCATCAATTTTGACACATCCATCAATTTAGACACGTTGATCACTTTTGACACACCTGTCAATTTTTAGATTACGTTAGTACGTGTTGCATCCATCAATTTAGATACCTCATCAATTTTGACAAATCCATCAATTTAGACACGCTCACCAATTTTGACACATCCATCAATTTAGATACATCCGTCATGTTGATTTTAAAGTAGTAGTCAATTTAGACACACCCTGTAATATTTAACGCATTATCAATTTAGACACGCTCATCTATTTTGATGCATTTATCAATTTTGTGCCCCCCATCAATTTTGTAGTTAACCCATCAATTTTGACACATCCATCAATTTAGATACATCCGTCATGTTGATTTTACAGTAGTTGTCAATTTAGACACACCCCTTAATATTTAACGCATCTATCAATTTAGACACGCTCTTCTATTTTGTTGCATTTATCAATTTTTACGTCTCCATCAATTTTGACTCATCCATCAATTTTGACATATCCATCAATTTTGTCCTCTCCCATCAATTTTGTAGTTACCCCCGTCAATTTTGACACATCCATCAAGTTAGACACGTTCATCAATCTTGACACACCTATCAATTTTTAGATTACGTTACTACTTGATGTACGTGTCCACCAATTTAGATACCTCATCAATTTTGACAGATCTATCAATTTAGACACGCTCACCAATTTTGACACATCCATCAATTTAGATACATCCGTCATGTTGATTTTAAAGTAGTAAACAATTTAGACACACCCTTTGATATTTAACGCATCTATCAATTTAGACACGCACTTCTATTGTGATGCATTTATCAATTTTGACGCCTCCATCAATTTTGACACGTCCATCAATTTTGACATATCCATCAATTTTGTACCCCTATCAATTTTGTAGTTACTCCATCAATTTTGTAGTTACCCCGTCAATTTTGTAGTTACTCCATCAATTTTGACATATCCATAAATTTAGACACGTTCATCAATTTTGACACACCTATTAATTTTTAGATTACGTTACTACGTGATGTACGTGTCCATCAATTTAGATACCGCATCAATTTTGACACAACTCTCAATTTAGACACGCTTACCCAATTTTGACACATCCATCAATTTAGATACATCCGTCATGTTGATTTTAAAGTAGTAGTCAATGTAGGCACACCCTTTAAAATGTAACACATCTATCAATTTAGACACGCTCATCTATTTTGATGCATTCATCAATTTTGACGCGTTCATCAATTTTGACACATCCATCAATTTAGTTACCCCCATTAATTTTGACACATCCATCAATTTAGACACGTTCATCAATTTTGACACATCCATCAGTTTAGACACGCCCATCTATTATGACATAATTACAATTAATTTTTATATTTACATTGTACGATTGTAGTTGTATGTATTCAAGGTTTTCGACTACGAGCGTCTCGTAGATATCCTCCTGCATTCTGTGTACGGTATGCAACAGGAGAGTTTTGTTCAACGAATTGGGATTTATCTGTTGAATTCCCTCGCCTGTCAAGTGGACGGACATCAGAAGGTCAAATTGGGAGAGCAAGGTGCAATAAATGTGCGTAAACACGAAGTTTTTTTGGTACAAAATTTTGTGAAAATTGCTGTTGATTTTAGAGAATGCTTTGGTTGATCATGGACAGGTTAAGGAAAGGGCTGTGCGACGACGTGTTGGAAGTGGCGTGGTCTACAATGTGGAACGTCACGGACGAAACACCGGCCAATTGCAAGAAGTTTTTAGAAAACCGAGGGATGGAGTATTTCCTCAAATGTTTAGAGGTCAGACAGACATTTTCAATATTCAATTTGATTCGCGTCCTCTTAGGAATTGCCTTAGATGATAGTCTACATTACCGTGTTCCATTTGTCTAGGTATCTGATGCGCTGCTTGGTCCAGGTTACTTTCCCCGTGTTTTACGTTCACTTAATATACGCGGAGCATAGCACCCCTACAAATAACTTCGAATAATTCTTCTTCTCCAACAATAATTGATTGCGTTATAAAACTTCCAAAATCAGGGAAGTTTTATAACGCAATCAATTATTGAAATGGGGAGAGACATAACTCTTATTTATTAATTTTTGTTGTAGAAGTTTCCAGACAAGGAGGAACTTTTGCGGAACATGATGGGTCTCCTGGGTAACGTGGCGGAGGTCCGCGAACTGCGCTATTACCTAATGAAATCGGAGTACATAACTGTTTTTTCGGATCTGTTGGAGTCGATCAGCGACGGGATCGAGGTGAGTTACAACGCGGCGGGGGTCATCTCGCACATAGCTTCCGACGGCCCGGAAGTTTGGAGCATCAAGGAGCCGGCCAGGGAGTACGTGCTCAGCAGGATGATGTCCGCCATCGACCGGTGGGACTTGAGCAGCCAGAGGAATATTAATTACAGATCGTTCGAGCCCATCCTCTATTTGGTCAGGATATTTGACACGCCCGAGTGTCAAAGGTGGGCTGTTTGGGCTTTAGCTAATCTCACAAGAGTTTATCGTAAGTAACGTTCACAATAAAAACTATCTATCTTGACACTGTCATATGGGAAATCTGTTAACTCTTTGAGGCATGGTGGTATTAAAAGTATCCCACCTTTGATGCATTAAAATGAACTGTACCTGAAAGGGTTGATATCTGTCAATATTGATACAGTTAACCAAGAAAAATTAGAACTGACATGACAGACAAGACTATGTCAATATTGACATTTAAATTGTCATATTTGATAGTTTATATGTAATAATGAATTTTAATTTTTAGCTGGAAAATACTGTGATTTAGTGATTTCTGAAGGAGGAATAGAATTGTTGCAGGATATAATAGCGCATCCAGTTCCTCCTTTTAGCGTGAAAGAACTGGCGTCTTGTGTAATAGAGAACTGCAGGAATTTTAAGGAAGGTGGGATCGGGTGCGCCCTGGACGGATAGAAGATGATAAGAGATATATTTTTAACGAAAGAAGAAAATGGAGAAAAAAAAGAAGCGATTTTCGAATCTCTCTTATTTTATTTATCATTATATTTATTTATTCGATGTCTTTGGAGTTGATTTTATTTTTCCGGAAATTGTTTTTAATTTTATGTATAGAATTTTTTTAAGGGAATGTTTTTTTAAGCTTCGTTTTTATAATTTTTAATGGAAATTTTTTCATGTGATATATCCGAGTTTTATGGAAATTTGCACGGCGGCTTCTGGTGTGCAGCAGCAACAAACGGAACGTGAACCTTAAACAGAATTTACTGATATATTTTATTCCCGAAATTTTACTGTTACGAAAATTTATTAATTTTTCTTTTGTTTTGTTCTGTTTTCGATGACATATGTATATAATTATGATTATATAAAAAGAATACAATGGATACAAAAAAATATTCGTATTAAACAAAGATATATTTTTGACAATAACTTCACCAAGTGACAATTAAAATTCCTGTGACAATTAAAATTGACTAAATTCCTGTGTCTCCTATGTGCGGGTCTTGGCCTCCTCCAGTTTATGCCTCCAGAGATTACGGTCCTGTGCAGTAGTAGACCAACTCCGAATACCCAGCTTCTTTGCATCCTTGGACACCCTGTCTTCCCAGCACAGCTTTGGCCTTCTCGTCAATACTGGCTTCGTCGCGAGAAGTTTGACGAGTCTCTGGCCAGCGATTGACGTGTCCCTCCCAGCGGAGGCAGCCTAGTTTGATCTTTGAGACGATATCGGCATCCTCGGTCTGATGGTAGAGTGGCTCTCATGGTTATAGCGGCGTCTACCATCCTCACGAACCGGCCCAAGAATCCAACGAAGTACCTTTCATACGAAAACCCTCAGAATCGCCTCATCTTTCTTTGATATGTTGCAGGTTTCTGAGCCAGGTTAATTCCATCCTAGTGTACGCTGTACCGGCATGGGTGGAGTCGCAGAAAGCAGCCACAAACAGAAACAGACTGGTAGAAATACAACGCGGCATGCTATAAGAATTTGCTGCGCCTACCGCACGGTGTCGATTGTGGCTCTACAAGTCATAGCGGCAGTCCCGCCGATTGACTTAATGGCAAAGGAAAGGGCTCCAATCAGGGCGCAAACAGAGATGAGAGGGCTCTCCACAGAAGAGCACGCATGAGCAGGTGCCAGCAACGCTGGGATGACGCCAAGGAAGGATGCTGGACAAGAACGCTAATCCCAGAAATTGGGCCATGGTTCAACCGCAACCACGAAGTGAAGTGAACTACTACCTATCACAGGTATTAAGCGGACACGGATGCTAGGCCGCATACGTTAAAAGGATTGGAAAGGCATAAAGCTACAACTGCAGATACAGTCATGATGTCCGCCATCGACCGGTGGGATACAGACTCGGCTGAACATACCATCTTGGAATGTCCGCAATGGGCTGATCTTAGAAGTGCAGCAGTAGGAGAGCCTATCAATCCGGGTAACATGGTACACCTGATGATCGAAAACGAGGATAACTGGCAAGTAGTTGCAAAGATGTGCGCCTTGGTCCTCAGTACAAAAGATGAAGACGAAAGGCTGCCAAGCTGAACTGAGCAGGCCTAATGGAAAGGATCACCACTTCGATTTATAAAATGAAGGCCGCGAAGATCGAAGAGAAGTATTGGCAGGTCTCAGGCAAGATGGTTGGACGACATCCGACTCCACGCGGGAGGAAACTGGGCCGAGGAACGGGCCTCCAACCACAGTGCAATCAGAGAAGAGAGGGCTCTTCACAGAAGAGCACTCATCAGCAGGTCGCAGCAACGCTGGGGCGACTTCAAGGAAGGGATCTGGACAAAAACGCTTATCCCAGAAATTAAGCCATGGTTCAACCGCAACCACGGCGAAGTGAACTACTACCTACCACAGGTACTAAGCGGGCAGCACGGAAGCTAAGCCGCACACTAAAAGGATTGGAAATGCAGAAAGCTACAACTGCAGATACTGTCAGAGATAGATGTCCGTGATAGAGAACAGACTAGGCTGAACATACCAACTTCGAATGCCAGCAATGGGCTGCTCTAGTAGTGCAGAAGTAGGAGAGCCTATCAGAAATTGAGCCATGGTTCAACCGCAACCACGGCGAAGGGAACTACTACCTATTACAGATATTAAGCGGGCACGGAAACTAAGCCGCATACGTTAAAAGGATTGGAAAGGCACAAAGCTGAAACTGCAGATACTGTCAGAGAATAGACTCGGCTGAACATACCATCTTCGTAATGCAGCAGTAGGAGAGCCTATCAATCTGGCTAACATGGTACACCTGATGATCGAAATGCTGCCTAGCTGAACTGAGCAAGCTTAATGGAAAGTATCACTATCTTGATTTATTAAAATGAAGGCCGCGAAGATCGAAGAGAAGTGTTGGCAGGTCTCAGGCAAGATGGTGGTACGACATCCGACGCCACGAGGGAGGAAACTGGGCCGAGGAACGAGCCTCCAACCAGGGCGCAAACAGAGAAGAGAGGGCTCTCCACAGAAGAGCACTTATGAGCAGGTGGCATCTACGCTGGGACGACGTCAAGGAAAGGAGGTGGACAAAAACGCTAATCCCAGAAATTGAGCCATGGTTCAACCGCAATCACGGCGATGTGAACTACTACCTACCACAGGTACTAAGCTAAAGTGACCACATTTTCATTGAGACAAAGCGGGACAAATGGGATGAAATGAGAATTATAATTTAGTTATGAAAGCAGACCAATAATTAAAAAAAAAAATTTTATCTACTCACCCACCAAAATGAGTACTCTAATATATTATTGTATGTGAAAGATGCCATTATTATAATCGTGTATAAAATTCGTGAAATTACCAAATCGTGCGTAAAAATTCAATGTAAATCAAATGGATTTTCATTATTAAACGATTTCTGTTTGTTATTACTATGGCAACAACTTGCGTCACTAAACAAAAAACAGACTTAGTGAAAATAAATTTTCTGATTGCGATTACATAAAACTCGCACCTCATTCATAAAAGCCCTTCTTCACACACTTGTATCATAAACTACTATTATTGTACTTGTCTATAAATATACAAAATGTATTTATTATTAATTATTGGTAACTATAAAAATATTTAAAAAAAAACAATAATTTGAAAATTATGATTTTAAATTAATTTCGATTTTTTATTGTTCAAATTGACAACGATTGATTCAGTTACATAGACAACGCCTACTCAAAATTGAAAAGTGATAATAACATCCACTTTGGGACAGCTTTACTAATTAAATCAAGGGAGGGACACGGAAATCTTCTGTTACCCTTTAGCACACAGCGCTCAAGATGCATTGTGTGAGCCTTTCGACATATGCATGATATACAATTCCTTTGTTTGGTTTGTACACGATACTACAATTGGTCCGATGACGAGGAATTGTAGCAGAACTCACGAACAAAGGTGAGGTTTCTCGTTTTACCTAAGAAGTGAAGTTACACAAATTGTAACCATCTTATGTTATTTTACTAGTACATAAACCTATGGCCTTAAGCCCCTGACATATTAGGTCTTGATCTTTCTCGTTAATTGCTTTGACGTAGCGAAAGGCTCACACAATGCATCTTGGGCGCTGTGTGCTAAAGAGTAACAGAAGATTTCCGTATCCCTCCTTTGATTTAATTAGTAAAGCTGTCCCAAAGTGTATGTTATTATCACTTTTAAATTTAATTAAAAAAAAATATGATTTCAGGGTGAAATTTTTGATCCGAGAGAATCGGGATCATTTATTAAAATGTGAAATTTCTCAAATGAATTGGTCAAATTATTTTTTATGCTTAATATAGATTTTAATGTTGAACTGCGATAATATAAAAATAAATATTTTGATAAGCTTAATGAAGTCGGAACACAGCCTGAATATATAAATATATTTAACCTTTCCGCAGCTCTATAACAGTAATGGATCTTTATATCTTCGTGGCACTCAACAAAAACCAGAAAAATAACATTGTTTTTTAAGATCATGTCTTTCCGATACCTTAAGAGGATATCTGTACACGCGTTTCGAGATTTATCTCTCATCAGTACAGCTTTTCTTTTATGAACAACAATATGTAAACCATTCACTTGTTGTTCATAAAAGCTAAGCTGTACTGATAAATTAAACCATTAAACGACCGGATATTCTGAAAGAACTATGGATTTTATATAATAGCTGCTTGGAATATCTTGAAGAGATATCCTCAATTGGAGGATATTAAAAAATTTCATTGGGTTACACTAAAAAAAGATTTTATGTGATAAAAATCTTATTTTATATATTACATACAGTACATTTAAAATAAGAAATGCAGATATTTTCTAAAAAGCGGGACATTTTTAAAAATCGGCAGGACGCGGGACAGTCCTTCAAAAATCGGGACTGTCCCGCCAAAATCGGGACGTGTGGTCGCTCCGCGGAGACTCCACGGAGACCAGTAATGAATTTCCTCTCCTCCCAATAAAAAAGGTTTTTGAGCAACTGGTAGGGTTAAGGTCATGTAGATGATGATATGTATAGAGCCTGGTTAGATTAGGGGAGGTTACGGTTACGAGTTTACGTAACCCGAAGAAGCATCTGTTGGCGCTGACAATTCTTCGTTGGAATATTCTTGTTGACAATTAGCAATAGTCATATCAGGTAATATGTCCAGAAATTCGATTTTTACCAGCCCATCGAATATTGAACAGGCTTCAGGAGATTCAGCACGATTGACCATATCCAAACGCTGCTCACATTAATCGAGAGATGCACGGAATACAATATTCCTCTCAATATGCAAAAGGCTTTCTTGTATATGGAGAGGAATGGCACTCCTCTCCATATACCAGAAAGCCTTTATATGAGAAGTATCCCTCGCCCGAAGCGCTGCCCGGGTTTCAATCGAGTCAAAGGCATTCTGGTATTTGGAGAGGAATGGCACAGCTTGAGTATCTAGAGTCTATACGAGAACTATCCATAGCCCGAAGCGCTGCCCGGGTTTCAATCGAGTCAGACTCTAGATACTCTTGATCAGCTTGATTCAATATATCTACGAACATGCTACCTTGCATGTCAAGCTGGAAGAGGATTGGGTTACGGGCAAGGGCGTACCCAGCGAGGGGCAGGGGGGGGGGGGGGTTAGCTTAAACCCCGCCCTAGAACTCACCTCGCTGCACAGAAATATCTATAACATTATTTAAATCTCACCCTGACGTCTTCGGGTGCAAAGAGCATGGCGAAGCAGTTCCGAAATTGAATTTTTCAGAAAATGAAACATAATGCATAATTCATTTCATAATCCTCGAAACAAATATGCGAGGTTGACCCCCCTAACCCCCCCCCCCCCTAGTTCTTATCCCGGGTACGCTCTTGATTACGGGAGATATACCGGTCTGGAGGAGCATTCGACAAGGTTATACCATGTAACCCAAACTTTTTACCCTAGCGCTGGAGAACGTATTTCAAAACCTTTCTTGGTGAGCGAAAGGGAGTCGACGTCGATGGAAGCCGTCTTAATCACCTACGCTTTGCCGACGATATTGTACTTACCAGCAGCGACCCAGATGAAGTGGGGATAATGCTACATACACTTTTATTAATCTATGGAACTCGAAGAAGTCTCTCAAGCGGTGGGGCAGAAAATGAATCTAAAGTCATGAGTCCGAGCAATATAATGGTTACTATCGTCACGCAACGTAAAACTTAAGCACTACACATCAGTCTTACGGCCAGAAGCCCTATATGCCATGGAGTGTCTTTCCTTGAACCGAAGGGTTCTAATAGAGAAATTGGAAATCAGAGAGAGTAGAATCATCAGGAAGATCCTAGGCCCGGTAAAGGAAGATGGGGAATTCCGAAGACGGCATAACTCTGAGCTCTACAAACATATTAAGATGCTCTCTGACTGTGCAAGGAAAAGAAGGGTAGCTTTCTATGGCCACATTGCAAGATTGCCTCCAAACGGACTAACCAACCGTCTGTTCGCCTTCTGGCAAAACAAGAAGCTTCGTACCACTTGGTTGACAGAGACCGTGAAGGATATTAATGAACTGGGAATAACAGATCTCAAAAACAGACAGTCTGTGAGACGCACCCTAAAGGAAGTCCGTGGATTTCAGGAAAAACCTCGAAGGAAAGGTACCCCCTTGACAGAAGAGAGAAATTAATTACACCGGCAGAAGATGCGACAATACTGGGCAAAGGTCAAAGCCCAACAGTTGAACAAGCGTGGTCCAAAGTAGGCCTATTCGAAAGAAGAAGAAGTATACATTGTAAAAAGAATACTTGTAATAGTCATTCAAATATCAGATGTAATAAGTTTGTAAATTTATAGTAAAATTATATTAGAAAGTTTTTATTTTTAAACATTATGCGAAAAAATGATTTATTTTGTTTATTCCACATAAGCTAATTCGTCACCGGCCGGCCAGGCCGGTAGAGGCGTAGGATGACTGACTACTTGGTAGTATGACCTTAACGGTTAAAAAATACATATTTTACTAATACATACAGATTGTCCGGTCTTTCTATTTCGAATTATATTCAGAGTTGCAAAATGCGCGAGGAACTACGTTCCTGATGGGGTGCCCGGACGGTACGGAAGTTTTTTTGAATGTATCTCTTGACATACAAAGACGTTTCTAAGACGTCATGTATATGTGATAAGATCACATGTAAATAGACATGCCTACGTCATTTTATTCGTATGTCAAGGGGTTAAGTTGTCAAATATAATTTAATTGAGTATTTGGAGCAAAATAACAAACTTTAATGTGACTTATTATAAGGGGCGTTTATTTTGAAAATGCAAGTAAATTTTCAAAAATAAAAAAACCTAGAATATTAAACTTAAATTTAAAATCTTGACATAATAAACGTTATTAATTAATGTGACGTAAAATATGTCAAGCAAACTTTCAAAATCTACCAAGTAAAAATTTCCTGTGTTTGTTACATAACGTTGAAGGATAATTAGTTACAGTACTACACAAATACAAAAATTTAATATTTCTTTAGTTTTTAAATGAATTATTAATTATAGAAAATAATGGTAAAACAATGTAGAAATATTTGAAATAATAGAAAGAAAGCGTTAAAAATATCATGCAATTAAAATATAAAACACACATTTTTGTAATAATATAAATAACAAAATAGAAAACTAATTTAAAAATATTTTTAGCATATTGCAAAATAAATCTGGCCCATTAATGTGACATTTTATGCACTGGCTACAACCCGCGGCTTCGTCCGCGTGGGTTTTTATAATTGCAGTCACATTCATTCAGAACAGCTTGACCGTCTTTTCTGTCTTGTCTGTCCGGTTTTGTCTGTCCGGTCTTGTCTGTCCAGTCTTGTCTATCCGGTCTTGTCTGTCCACTCTTGTCTGTCCAGTTTAGTCTGTTAGTCTTGTCTTTCTAGTCTTGTCTGCCTAGTCTTGTCTGCCTAGCCTTGTCTGTCTAGTCTTGTCTGTCTAGTCTTGTCTGTCTAGTTTTATCCTTCTAGTCTTGTCTGTCTAGTCTTGTCTGTCTAGTCTTGTCTGTCTAGTCTTGTCTGTCTAGTCTTGTCTGTCTAGTCTTGTCTGTCTAGTCTTGTCTGTCTAGTCTTGTCTGTCTAGTCTTGTCTGTCTAGTCTTGTCTGTCTAGTCTTGTCTGCCTAGATTTGTCTGTCTAGTCTTGTCTGTCTAGTTTTATCCTTCTAGTCTTGTCTGACTAGTCTTGTCTGCCTAGCCTTGTCTGTCTAGTCTTGTCTCACTACTCTTGTTTTTCTAGTCTTGTCTGTCTAGTCTTGTCTGTCTAGACTTATCTGTCTAGTCTTGTCTGTCTAGTCTTGTCTGTCTAGTCTTGTCTGTCTAGTCTTGTCTGCCTAGATTTGTCTGTCTAGTCTTGTCTGACTAGTCTTGTCTGTCTAGTCTTGTCTGTTTAGTCTTGACTTTCTAGTCTTGTCTGTCTAGTCTTGTCTGCCTAGCCTTGTCTGTCTAGTCTTGTCTGTCTAGCCTTGTCTGTCTAGTCTTGTCTGTCTAATCTTGTCTGTCTAGTCTTGTCTGCCTAGCCTTGTCTGTCTAATCAAGTCTGTCTAGTCTTGTCTGTCTAGTCTTGTCTGTCTAGTCTTGTCTGTCTAGTCTTGTCTGTCTAGTCTTGTCTGTCTAGTCTTGTCTGTCTAGTCTTGTCTGTCTAGTCTTGTCTGTCTAGTCTTGTCTGTCTAGTCTTGTCTGTCTAGTCTTGTCTGTCTATTCTTGTCTGTCTAGTCTTGTCTGTCTAGTCTTGTCTGTCTAGTCTTGTCTGTCTAGTCTTGTCTGTCTAGTCTTGTCTGTCTAGTCTTGTCTGTCTAGTCTTGTCTGTCTAGTCTTGTCTGTCTAGTCTTGTCTGTCTAGTCTTGTCTGTCTAGTCTTGTCTGTCTAGTCTTGTCTGTCTAGTCTTGTCTGTCTAGTCTTGTCTGTCTAGTCTTGTCTGTCTAGTCTTGTCTGTCTAGTCTTGTCTGTCTAGTCTTGTCTGTCTAGTCTTGTCTGTCTAGACTTATCTGTCTAGTCTTGTTTGTCTAGTCTTGTCTGTCTAGTCTTGTCTGTCTAGTCTTGTCTGCCTAGATTTGTCTGTCTAGTCTTGTCTGACTAGTCTTGTCTGTCTAGTCTTGTCTGTTTAGTCTTGACTTTCTAGTCTTGTCTGTCTAGTCTTGTCTGCCTAGCCTTGTCTGTCTAGTCTTGTCTGTCTAGCCTTGTCTGTCTAGTCTTGTCTGTCTAATCTTGTCTGTCTAGTCTTGTCTGCCTAGCCTTGTCTGTCTAATCAAGTCTGTCTAGTCTTGTATGACTAGTCTTGTCTGTCAAGTCTTGTCCTTCTAGTCTTGTCTGTCTAGTCTTGTCTGCCTAGCCTTGTCTGTCTAGTCTTGTCTGACTAGTCTTGTCTGACTAGTCTTGTCTTCTAGTCTTGTCTGTCTAGTCTGTCTAGTCTTGTCTTTCTAGTCTTGTCTGCCTAGCCTTGTCTGTCTAGTCTTGTCTGACTAGTCTTGTTTTTCTAGTCTTGTCTGTCTAGTCTTGTCTGTCTAGTCTTGTCTGCCTTGTCTTGTCTGTCTAGTCTTGTCTGTCTAGTCTTGTCTGTCTAGTCTTATCTGCCTAGTCTTGTCTGTCTAGTCTTGTCTGTCTAGTCTTGTCTGTCTAGTCTTGTCTGTCTAGTCTTGTCTGTCTAGTCTTGTCTGTCTAGTCTTGTCTGTCTAGTCTTGTCTGTCTAGTCTTGTCTGTCTAGTCTTGTCTGTCTAGTCTTGTCTGTCTAGTCTTGTCTGTCTAGTCTTGTCTGTCTAGTCTTGTCTGTCTAGTCTTGTCTGTCTAGTCTTGTCTGTCTAGTCTTGTCTGTCTAGTCTTGTCTGTCTAGTCTGTCTAGCCTTGTCTGTCTAGTCTTGTCTGTCTAGTCTTGTCTGTCTAGTCTTGTCTGTCTAGTCTTATCTGCCTAGTCTTGTCTGTCTAGTCTTGTCTGTCTAGTCTTGTCTGTCTAGTCTTGTCTGTCTAGTCTTGACTGTCTAGTCTTGTCTGTCTAGTCTTGTCTGTCTAGTCTTGTCTGTCTAGTCTTGTCTGTCTAGTCTTGTCTGTCTAGTCTTGTCTGTCTAGTCTTGTCTGTCTAGTCTTGTCTGTCTAGTCTTGTCTGTCTAGTCTTGTCTGTCTAGTCTTGTCTGTCTAGTCTTGTCTGTCTAGTCTTGTCTGTCTAGTCTTGTCTGTCTAGTCTTGTCTGTCTAGTCTTGTCTGTCTAGTCTTGTCTGTCTAGTCTTGTCTGTCTAGTCTTGTCTGTCTAGTCTTGTCTGTCTAGTCTTGTCTGTCTAGTCTTGTCTGTCTAGTCTTGTCTGTCTAGTCTTGTCTGTCTAGTCTTGTCTGTCTAGTCTTGTCTGTCTAGTCTTGTCTGTCTAGTCTTGTCTGTCTAGTCTTGTCTGTCTAGTCTTGTCTGTCTAGTCTTGTCTGTCTAGTCTTGTCTGTCTAGTCTTGTCTGTCTAGTCTTGTCTGTCTAGTCTTGTCTGTCTAGTCTTGTCTGTCTAGTCTTGTCTGTCTAGTCTTGTCTGTCTAGTCTTGTCTGTCTAGTCTTGTCTGTCTAGTCTTGTCTGTCTAGTCTTGTCTGTCTAGTCTTGTCTGTCTAGTCTTGTCTGTCTAGTCTTGTCTGTCTAGTCTTGTCTGTCTAGTCTTGTCTGTCTAGTCTTGTCTGTCTAGTCTTGTCTGTCTAGTCTTGTCTGTCTAGTCTTGTCTGTCTAGTCTTGTCTGTCTAGTCTTGTCTGTCTAGTCTTGTCTGTCTAGTCTTGTCTGTCTAGTCTTGTCTGTCTAGTCTTGTCTGTCTAGTCTTGTCTGTCTAGTCTTGTCTGTCTAGTCTTGTCTGTCTAGTCTTGTCTGTCTAGTCTTGTCTGTCTAGTCTTGTCTGTCTAGTCTTGTCTGTCTAGTCTTGTCTGTCTAGTCTTGTCTGTCTAGTCTTGTTCTGTCTAGTCTTGTCTGTCTAGTCTTGTCTGTCTAGTCTTGTCTGTCTAGTCTTGTCTGTCTAGTCTTGTCTGTCTAGTCTTGTCTGTCTAGTCTTGTCTGTCTAGTCTTGTCTGTCTAGTCTTGTCTGTCTAGTCTTGTCTGTCTAGTCTTGTCTGTCTAGTCTTGTCTGTCTAGTCTTGTCTGTCTAGTCTTGTCTGTCTAGTCTTGTCTGTCTAGTCTTGTCTGTCTAGTCTTGTCTGTCTAGTCTTGTCTGTCTAGTCTTGTCTGTCTAGTCTTGTCTGTCTAGTCTTGTCTGTCTAGTCTTGTCTGTCTAGTCTTGTCTGTCTAGTCTTGTCTGTCTAGTTCTAGTCTGTCTAGTCTTGTCTGTCTAGTCTTGTCTGTCTAGTCTTGTCTGTCTAGTCTTGTCTGTCTAGTCTTGTCTGTCTAGTCTTGTCTGTCTAGTCTTGTCTGTCTAGTCTTGGTCTGTCTAGTCTTGTCTGTCTAGTCTTGTCTGTCTAGTCTTGTCTGTCTAGTCTTGTCTGTCTAGTCTTGTCTGTCTAGTCTTGTCTGTCTAGTCTTGTCTGTCTAGTCTTGTCTGTCTAGTCTTGTCTGTCTAGTCTTGTCTGTCTAGTCTTGTCTGTCTAGTCTTGTCTGTCTAGTCTTGTCTGTCTAGTCTTGTCTGTCTAGTCTTGTCTGTCTAGTCTTGTCTGTCTAGTCTTGTCTGTCTAGTCTTGTCTGTCTAGTCTTGTCTGTCTAGTCTTGGTCTGTCTAGTCTTGTCTGTCTAGTCTTGTCTGTCTAGTCTTGTCTGTCTAGTCTTGTCTGTCTAGTCTTGTCTGTCTAGTCTTGTCTGTCTAGTCTTGTCTGTCTAGTCTTGTCTGTCTAGTCTTGTCTGTCTAGTCTTGTCTGTCTAGTCTTGTCTGTCTAGTCTTGTCTGTCTAGTCTTGTCTGTCTAGTCTTGTCTGTCTAGTCTTGTCTGTCTAGTCTTGTCTGTCTTGTCTTGTCTGTCTAGTCTCTTGTCTGTCTGTCTAGTCTTGTCTGTCTAGTCTTGTCTGTCTAGTCTTGTCTGTCTAGTCTTGTCTGTCTAGTCTGTTAGTGTCTGTCTAGTCTTGTCTGTCTAGTCTTGTCTGTCTAGTCTTGGTCTGTCTAGTCTTGTCTGTCTAGTCTTGTCTGTCTAGTCTTGTCTGCCTAGATTTGTCTGTCTAGTCTTGTCTGTCTAGTTTTATCCTTCTAGTCTTGTCTGACTAGTCTTGTCTGCCTAGCCTTGTCTGTCTAGTCTTGTCTCACTACTCTTGTTTTTTCTAGTCTTGTCTGTCTAGTCTTGTCTGTCTAGACTTATCTGTCTAGTCTTGTCTGCCTAGATTTGTCTGTCTAGTCTTGTCTGACTAGTCTTGTCTGTCTAGTCTTGTCTGTTTAGTCTTGACTTTCTAGTCTTGTCTGTCTAGTCTTGTCTGCCTAGCCTTGTCTGTCTAGTCTTGTCTGTCTAGCCTTGTCTGTCTAGTCTTGTCTGTCTAATCTTGTCTGTCTAGTCTTGTCTGCCTAGCCTTGTCTGTCTAATCAAGTCTGTCTAGTCCTTGTCTGTCTAGTCTTGTCTGTCTAGTCTTGTCTGTCTAGTCTTGTCTGTCTAGTCTTGTCTGTCTAGTCTTGTCTGTCTAGTCTTGTCTGTCTAGTCTTGTCTGTCTAGTCTTGTCTGTCTAGTCTTGTCTGTCTAGTCTTGTCTGTCTATCTTGTCTGTCTAGTCTTGTCTGTCTAGTCTTGTCTGTCTAGTCTTGTCTGTCTAGTCTTGTCTGTCTAGTCTTGTCTGTCTAGTCTTGTCTGTCTAGTCTTGTCTGTCTAGTCTTGTCTGTCTAGTCTTGTCTGTCTAGTCTTGTCTGTCTAGTCTTGTCTGTCTAGTCTTGTCTGTCTAGTCTTGTCTGTCTAGTCTTGTCTGTCTAGTCTTGTCTGTCTAGTCTTGTCTGTCTAGTCTTGTCTGTCTAGTCTTGTCTGTCTAGACTTATCTGTCTAGTCTTGTTTGTCTAGTCTTGTCTGTCTAGTCTTGTCTGTCTAGTCTTGTCTGCCTAGATTTGTCTGTCTAGTCTTGTCTGACTAGTCTTGTCTGTCTAGTCTTGTCTGTTTAGTCTTGACTTTCTAGTCTTGTCTGTCTAGTCTTGTCTGCCTAGCCTTGTCTGTCTAGTCTTGTCTGTCTAGTCTTGTCTGTCTAGTCTTGTCTGTCTAATCTTGTCTGTCTAGTCTTGTCTGCCTAGCCTTGTCTGTCTAATCAAGTCTGTCTAGTCTTGTATGACTAGTCTTGTCTGTCAAGTCTTGTCCTTCTAGTCTTGTCTGTCTAGTCTTGTCTGCCTAGCCTTGTCTGTCTAGTCTTGTCTGACTAGTCTTGTCTGACTAGTCTTGTCTTCTAGTCTTGTCTGTCTAGTCTGTCTAGTCTTGTCTTTCTAGTCTTGTCTGCCTAGCCTTGTCTGTCTAGTCTTGTCTGACTAGTCTTGTTTTTCTAGTCTTGTCTGTCTAGTCTTGTCTGTCTAGTCTTGTCTGCCTTGTCTTGTCTGTCTAGTCTTGTCTGTCTAGTCTTGTCTGTCTAGTCTTATCTGCCTAGTCTTGTCTGTCTAGTCTTGTCTGTCTAGTCTTGTCTGTCTAGTCTTGTCTGTCTAGTCTTGTCTGTCTAGTCTTGTCTGTCTAGTCTTGTCTGTCTAGTCTTGTCTGTCTAGTCTTGTCTGTCTAGTCTTGTCTGTCTAGTCTTGTCTGTCTAGTCTTGTCTGTCTAGTCTTGTCTGTCTAGTCTTGTCTGTCTAGTCTTGTCTGTCTAGTCTTGTCTGTCTAGTCTTGTCTGTCTAGTCTGTCTAGCCTTGTCTGTCTAGTCTTGTCTGTCTAGTCTTGTCTGTCTAGTCTTGTCTGTCTAGTCTTATCTGCCTAGTCTTGTCTGTCTAGTCTTGTCTGTCTAGTCTTGTCTGTCTAGTCTTGTCTGTCTAGTCTTGTCTGTCTAGTCTTGACTGTCTAGTCTTGTCTGTCTAGTCTTGTCTGTCTAGTCTTGTCTGTCTAGTCTTGTCTGTCTAGTCTTGTCTGTCTAGTCTTGTCTGTCTAGTCTTGTCTGTCTAGTCTTGTCTGTCTAGTCTTGTCTGTCTAGTCTTGTCTGTCTAGTCTTGTCTGTCTAGTCTTGTCTGTCTAGTCTTGTCTGTCTAGTCTTGTCTGTCTAGTCTTGTCTGTCTAGTCTTGTCTGTCTAGTCTTGTCTGTCTAGTCTTGTCTGTCTAGTCTTGTCTGTCTAGTCTTGTCTGTCTAGTCTTGTCTGTCTAGTCTTGTCTGTCTAGTCTTGTCTGTCTAGTCTTGTCTGTCTAGTCTTGTCTGTCTAGTCTTGTCTGTCTAGTCTTGTCTGTCTAGTCTTGTCTGTCTAGTCTTGTCTGTCTAGTCTTGTCTGTCTAGTCTTGTCTGTCTAGTCTTGTCTGTCTAGTCTTGTCTGTCTAGTCTTGTCTGTCTAGTCTTGTCTGTCTAGTCTTGTCTGTCTAGTCTTGTCTGTCTAGTCTTGTCTGTCTAGTCTTGTCTGTCTAGTCTTGTCTGTCTAGTCTTGTCTGTCTAGTCTTGTCTGTCTAGTCTTGTCTGTCTAGTCTTGTCTGTCTAGTCTTGTCTGTCTAGTCTTGTCTGTCTAGTCTTGTCTGTCTAGTCTTGTCTGTCTAGTCTTGTCTGTCTAGTCTTGTCTGTCTAGTCTTGTCTGTCTAGTCTTGTCTGTCTAGTCTTGTCTGTCTAGTCTTGTCTGTCTAGTCTTGTCTGTCTAGTCTTGTCTGTCTAGTCTTGTCTGTCTAGTCTTGTCTGTCTAGTCTTGTCTGTCTAGTCTTGTCTGTCTAGTCTTGTCTGTCTAGTCTTGTCTGTCTAGTCTTGTCTGTCTAGTCTTGTCTGTCTAGTCTTGTCTGTCTAGTCTTGTCTGTCTAGTCTTGTCTGTCTAGTCTTGTCTGTCTAGTCTTGTCTGTCTAGTCTTGTCTGTCTAGTCTTGTCTGTCTAGTCTTGTCTGTCTAGTCTTGTCTGTCTAGTCTTGTCTGTCTAGTCTTGTCTGTCTAGTCTTGTCTGTCTAGTCTTGTCTGTCTAGTCTTGTCTGTCTAGTCTTGTCTGTCTAGTCTTGTCTGTCTAGTCTTGTCTGTCTAGTCTTGTCTGTCTAGTCTTGTCTGTCTAGTCTTGTCTGTCTAGTCTTGTCTGTCTAGTCTTGTCTGTCTAGTCTTGTCTGTCTAGTCTTGTCTGTCTAGTCTTGTCTGTCTAGTCTTGTCTGTCTAGTCTTGTCTGTCTAGTCTTGTCTGTCTAGTCTTGTCTGTCTAGTCTTGTCTGTCTAGTCTTGTCTGTCTAGTCTTGTCTGTCTAGTCTTGTCTGTCTAGTCTTGTCTGTCTAGTCTTGTCTGTCTAGTCTTGTCTGTCTAGTCTTGTCTGTCTTGTCTTGTCTGTCTCGCCTTTCAATGCGGGAGACCCGGGTTCGATTCCTGGTCGGGGAGACAACAACTAGGGCGGTTTTTCAGTAAACCGTCCGAGCTGTCCACCCTGAATGAATGCAGAATATGCGATACCAAGGTGGCGCATACTAAAGCCAAGGTGGAATAGGGGGTTTAGTGAGAGCTTTAGTAGGGGGGTTTAGTGAGACTTCCCCCGAACCACTTTTAAGTCTTGTCTGTCTAGTCTTGTATGTCTAGTCTTGTCTGTCTAGTCTTGTCTGTCTAGTCTTGTCTGTCTAGTCTTGTCTGTCTAGTCTTGTCTGTCTAGTCTTGTCTGTCTAGTCTGGTCTGCCCAGCTTTGTCTCTCTAGTCTTGTCTGACTAGTCTTGTCTGTCTAGTCTTGTCTGTCTAGTCTTATCTGTCTAGTCTTGTCTGTCTAGTCTTGTCTGTCTAGTCTTATCTGTCTAGTCTTGTCTGTCTAGTCTTGTCTGTCTAGTCTGGTCTGCCCAGCTTTGTCTCTCTAGTCTTGTCTGACTAGTCTTGTCTGTCTAGTCTTGTCTGTCTAGTCTTATCTGTCTAGTCTTGTCTGTCTAGTCTTGTCTGTCTAGTCTTATCTGTCTAGTCTTGTCTGTCTAGTCTTGTCTGTCTAGCCTTGTCTGCCCAGCTTTGTCTGTCTAGTCTTGTCTGTCTAGTCTTGTCTGTCTAGTCTTGTCTGTCTAGTCTTGACTTTCTAGTCTTGTCTGTCTAGTCCTGTCTGCCTAGCTTTGTCTCTCTAGTCTTGTCTGACTAGTCTTGTCTGTCTAGTCTTGTCTGTCTAGTCTTGACTTTCTAGTCTTGTCTGACAAGTCTTGTCTGTCTAGTCTGGTCTGCCCAGCTTTGTCTCTCTAGTCTTGTCTGACTAGTCTTGTCTGTCTAGTCTTGTCTGTCTAGTCTTATCTGTCTAGTCTTGTCTGTCTAGTCTTGTCTGTCTAGTCTTGTCTGTCTAGTCTTGTCTGTCTAGTCTTGTCTGTCTAGTCTTGTCTGTCTAGTCTTGTCTGTCTAGTCTTGTCTGTCTAGCCTTGTCTGCCCAGCTTTGTCTGTCTAGTCTTGTCTGACTAGTCTTGTCTGTCTAGTCTTGTCTGTCTAGTCTTGACTTTCTAGTCTTGTCTGACTAGTCTTGTCTGTCTAGTCTGGTCTGCCCAGCTTTGTCTCTCTAGTCTTGTCTGACTAGTCTTGTCTGTCTAGTCTTGTCTGTCTAGTCTTGTCTGTCTAGTCTTATCTGTCTAGTCTTGTCTGACTAGTCTTGTCTGTCTAGTCTGGTCTGCCCAGCTTTGTCTCTCTAGTCTTGTCTGACTAGTCTTGTCTGTCTAGTCTTGTCTGTCTAGTCTTATCTGTCTAGTCTTGTCTGTCTAGTCTTGTCTGTCTAGTCTTGTCTCTAGTCTTGTCTGTCTAGTCTTGTCTGTCTAGCCTTGTCTGCCCAGCTTTGTCTGTCTAGTCTTGTCTGACTAGTCTTGTCTGTCTAGTCTTGTCTGTCTAGTCTTGACTTTCTAGTCTTGTCTGTCTAGTCCTGTCTGCCTAGCTTTGTCTCTCTAGTCTTGTCTGACTAGTCTTGTCTGTCTAGTCTTGTCTGTCTAGTCTTATCTGTCTAGTCTTGTCTGCCTAGTCTTGTCTGCCTACCTTGTCTGTCTAGCCTTGTCTGTCTAGTCTTGTCTGCCTAGCCTTGTCTGTCTAGTTTTGTCTGTTTAGTCTTGTCTGTCTAGTCTTGTCTGTCTAATCTTGTCTCTCGAGTCTTGTCTGCCTAGCCTTGTCTGTCTAGTCTTGTCTGACTAGTCTTGTCTGCCTAGCCTTGTCTGTCTAGTCTTGTCTGCCTACCTTGTCTGTCTAGCCTTGTCTGTCTAGTCTTGTCTGCCTAGCCTTGTCTGTCTAGTTTTGTCTGTTTAGTCTTGTCTGTCTAGTCTTGTCTGTCTAGTCTTGTCTGTCTAGTCTTGTCTGTCTAGTCTTGTCTGTCTAGTATTGTCTGTCTAGTCTTGTCTGCCTAGTCTTTTCTGTCTAGTCTTGTCTGTCTAATCTTGTCTGTCTAGTCTTGTCTGTCCAATCTTGTCTCTCAAATATTGTCGGTCTAGTTTTGTCTGTCTCTCAATAAACATTCATAAGCGATATAATGATTTGTCAAGTTTGACAATGGTTTATAAATTGTTTGTCATTGAAATGACAACTGAAATGATGATTTTAATGAAAGATTAATTAAAATGTAATTTAAATAAATAGAATTGTAGGGATAATGTAAATAAAATTAGCGAAGAAACCAGAAACGGTGATTGTTAAAGTTGCGTTCGGAATTTCCGTTTTCCAGTTCGTGAATCAGAGAAGTATCGATCGGTTTTATATTTTTAAAGTTGGCTGCGCTCCAAACTGCAGCAGTCAGTTCAGTAGTTGGCAGTCAGACAGACGTGACGTTTGGGGGGTCCGCGATATAGAAAACTGTCAAAGTTGTATTATTTCCAAAGAAAACGAAACAAATAAAAAAAACTCGACGAGAAAACCGGTGGAAAACACGAAACTAAAAACGATAATTAACGGACTCTCAGTGTTTTTCTTATTGGACAATTATCGTTATTTAATTAATTATTTATTGTGAGTTTTTTTTAATATATTTTGTTGCATTTTGGAATGTTCGAGGATTGCTAACACACAGAGTTTTCCAGTCTTCACATCTACATTTTAAGGTTAGTTTTCCACCAATATTATTACTCTTTGACCCCACGAAATATTCAACGTTTTTCCCCACAAAACTTTAACCTCATTTCACTTGTTCCAAACTCTATTTTTGTTTCGCCCTGGCCTACCCTCACTAAATCCTCTCCTTATGTAACTTGTTCTAAACTTCCTGTTTGCACTTTTTTCTATCCAATTATTATCAAATCCCATGTAAAATGGCAACAAACAAACTTTTGTTAATTGATGTTTCACCATCTCTTTATTTGTTTATTTCAAAGCTTTTTGTATTAGAAAACTTTGTTGGAAAATCCTTACTTACATTATTCTAATTAGAATTATCAATATAAGACTAGACAGACGATACTTGAGAGGCAAGACTAGACAGACAAGACTAGACAGACAAGATTAGACAGACAAGACTAGACAGACAAGACTATACAGACAAGACTAGCCAGACATGTCTAGACAGACAAGACTAGACAGACAAGATTAGACAGACAAGACGCCACAGACAAGACTAGACAGACCAGATTAGACAGACAAGACTAGACAGACACGACTAGACAAACAAGATTGGACAGACAAGACTAGACAGACAAGACTAGACAGACAAGATTAGACAGACAAGGCTATACAGACAAGGCTAGCCAGACATGTCTAGACAGACAAGACTAAACAGACAAGACTTTTAAAAGTGGTTCGGGGGAAGCTCTCACTAAACCCCCTATTCCACCTTGGCTTTAGTATGCGCCACCCTGGTATCGCATATTTTGCATTCATTCAGGGTGGGCAGCCCAGACGGTTTACTGAAAAACCGCCCTAGTTGTTGTCTCCCCGACCAGGAACACAGACAAGACTAGACAGACAAGACTAGACAGACAAGATTAGACAGACAAGACTACACAGACAAGACTAGACAGACCAGATTAGACAGACAAGACTAGACAGACACGACTAGACAGACAAGATTAGACAGACAAGACTAGACAGACAAGACTAGACAGACAAGACTAGACAGACAAGATTAGACAGACAAGACTACACAGACAAGACTAGACAGATAGGATTAGACAGACAAGACTAAACAGACAAGACTAGACAGACAAGACTAGACAGACAAGACTAGACAGACAAGACTAGACAGACAAGACTAGACAGACACGACTAGACAGACAAGATTAGACAGACAAGACTATAGAGACAAGACTAGACCGACAAGACTAGACAGACAAGACAAGACAGACAAGACTACACAGACAAGACTAGACAAACAAGACTAGACAAACAAGACTAGACAGACAAGATTAGACAGACATGTCTAGACAGACAAGACTACACAGACAAGACTAAACAGACAAGACTAGACAGACAAGACTAGACAGGCAAGTCTAGTCAGACAAGACTTTTATAAGTGGTGCGGTGGAAGCTCTCACTAAACCCCCTATTCCACCTTGGCCTTTAGTATGCGCCACCCCGGTTTCGCTTATTTTGCATTCATTCAGGGTGGGCAGCCCAGACGGTTTACTGAAAAACCGCACTAGTTGTTGTCTCCCTAACCAGGATTTGAACTCAGGTCTGCCGCATTGAAAAGCAGGTATGTTGTCAACTACACCACTGAGGAGGACAGTCAGACAAGTCTAGACAGACAAGACTTTTTTTTAAAAAGTGGTTCGGGGGAAGCTCTTACTAAACCCCCTATTCCACCTTGGCTTTTAGTATGCGCCACCCCGGTATTGCACATTTTGCATTCAATCAGGGTGGGCAGCCTGGACGGTTAGTGAAAACTGTCCTAGTTGTTATCCCTAACCAGGAGACAGACAAGACTAGACAGACAAGAGTAGACAGACAAGACTAGATGGACAAGACTAGACCATCAAGACTAGACAGACAAGATTAGATAGACAAGACTAGACAGACAAGACCAGACAGACAAGACCAGTCAGATAAGACCAGACATACAAGAACAGACAGACACGACCAGACAGACAAGATCAGACAGACAAGACCAGACAGACAAGACCAAACAGACTAGACCAGACAGACAAAACCAAACAGACAAGACCAGACAGACAAGACCAGACAGACATGGCCAGACATACAAGACCAGGGAGACAAGACCAGACCGGCAAGACCAAACAGAAAAGACCAGACAGATAAGACCAGACAGACAAGACCAGATAAACAAGACCAGACATACAAGACCAGACAAACAAGACCAGACAGACAAGAGCAGACAGACAAGACTAAACAGACAAGACCAGACAGACAAGACCAGGCAGACAAGACCAGATGGACAAAACCAGACAGACAAGACCAGACAGACAAGTCGAGACAGACAGGCCTAGACAAAATAGACTAGACAGATAGAACTAGACAGACAAGACTAAATTGACAAGATTAGACAAACAATATTAGACATACAAGATATATACAAGACTAGACAGACAAGATTAGACAGACAAGACTAGAGGGACAAGACCAGACAGACTAGACAGACAAGACAGACTAGACCGACTAGACAAGACTAGACAAAACTAGATATATTAGACCAGGGGTGGGCAAATCTTTTAGCTGTCGGGCCACATTTCATGAGAAAATTTTTCCGCGGCACAGTGGTCGGAAATCCCAAAAAGTTGGGCAAAAGTGTAAAAAAAATATTTTTTCTATTGACTTAATGCTTGGAATAGCAGTGGTACACCTAGTATGTATTATGACTAGAGATGCCATGAATATTCGGTATCAGATAAGACCAGGCATACAAGAACAGACAGACACGACCAGACAGACAAGATCAACACACAAGACCAGACAGACAAGACCAAACAGACAAGACAAGACCAGACAGACAAGGCCAGACATGCAAGACCAGGGAGACAAGACCAGACCGGCAAGACCAAACAGAAAAGACCAGACAGATAAGACCAGACAGACAAGACCAGATTAACAAGACCAGACATACAAGACCAGACATACAAGACCAGACAGACATGACCAGACAAACAAGACCAGACAGACAAGACCAGACCGACAAGACCAGGCAGACAAGACCAGACAGACAAAACCAGACAGACAAGGCCAGACAGACAAGACTAGACAGACAGGCCTAGACAGAATAGACTAGACAGAAAGAATTAGACAGACAAGACTAAATTGACAAGATTAGACAAACAATATTAGACATACAAGATATATACAAGACTAGACAGACAAGATTAGACAGACAAGACTAGAGGGACAAGACCAGACAGACAATACTAGACAGACAAGGCAGACTAGACAAAACTAGATATATTAGACCTAGATATATTATTACTAGATATATTTCATGAGAAAATTTTACCGCGGCACAGTGGTCGGAAATCCCAAAAAGTTGGGCAAAAGTGTAAAAAAATATTTTTTTTACTGACTTTTAATAGTTGG
This sequence comes from Phosphuga atrata, assembly GCA_944588485.1. Lineage (NCBI taxonomy): Eukaryota > Metazoa > Arthropoda > Insecta > Coleoptera > Silphidae > Phosphuga > Phosphuga atrata. The sequence continues at coordinate 33,416,640 of OX155905.1, read as the reverse complement.
AATAGTAGTGATACACCTAGTATGTATTATGACTAGAGATACCACGAATATTCGGTATCTATTCAGTATTCGGTCTATTCGGCCACTCTTTTAATATTCAGTATTCGGCCGAATTTTGCTAACTATTCGGCCGAATACCGAATACCAAATCATGAAAAAAGATCACACATATTATTCAAAATTGATTATATTTTACCAACCAAACATTACAATTTATTAATACTAAAAATTTATCAGAGGTAAATTGTGATGAATGAAAAACATTTTTTTTATAACTCATGCGCGTGAATTGCCTCCTGACGTACGTTTTTTAATACGAGAAGTCTTTTGTCCTATCTAGGCGAGCCGTTTTAAATAAAAAATAATCTCATTTGTAATAGAGCTTTTCTGTCTCCATATTTTCTGTAGGGACTTCCTTAAAATAATTCAAGAAACTGTCGTGTATTTTAATGGTTTTGTCATTTTCATTTATATGTTTTTTTCTTACCAAGTGGAGAAAAATCATTATCGGTTCTACAAGACCCATCACAACTCATTTCCAGAACTTTTGAAAAAGAATCTTTTGTTTTGATCTATGTGTTTGAACTAATCTCAGGAAACTGGTTTTGAGACGAGGGTCAAGAAAAGTGCCAATTGTTATGCCGAGCAATCACTGGCGGCCTCCGAATATTCGGCGCTTCGGCCAAGAGCGTGGCCGAATATTCGGTATTCGCCAAAATCACTATTCGTGGCATCTCTAATTATGACCATTAGTGGTATTATAGTATGTTTTATAATCGTGAACTCGGCACGCGTCTGTTCTGCCGCATTATTTGCTCGTTGGTCGTCGTAAGTAACACGAAGTTCAAACGGCTGTAGAATCGGGAAAACTTAACGAATTTGGATTCTGAAAAATGGAATCTTCTCTAGATAGTATGTACAATTTGAATGTGTTTCTCGAAATTATTATTAACAATGTATGGAATAGTAAATAATTAATGAAAATAGTGGTATTTTTCTTGATGACGTTCTGTTAAATATAGCAATAAGTCAAAACCCTGGTCGACCGGGGCCCTTAAACCTAATTTAAATTATTTCTCAGACATTTATTCAGAACATATCCAAAAATTAGCTGCGTGTGGCTGCGCGTTCGGTTTCGGTTATAATTTTTATGCGATGATGTGCCACTTTCTGCAAGTTTTCGTAATCTTTGCGTATGAAATATTGTTTATAGTAAATTGGTCATGATAATTCTCGTAGTAATATTATTCTTCCATTTTCTACAGAACCTGTATGATACCAAAGAAATTTCTTTCACACGAAAGGAAATTTTCATATTTGTGAAATCTGTGTTGAACGGGAAAATCAACGTGGTCACTGACATTGTTGAGATAGAGGTGTCAAAAAAATTCAAGCAACCATACAATTTGCCGAAAAGTTTGAAAGATGCCATGGGTAGTTTGATATCGGAATTAAAAAAGAGGTGGCAACAAGCGAGTAGGAACGAAATAATTTTTTTCAAAAAATTCGACGAGTGGCTCCTACGTTCCTATGTCTTTCACAATTGAAAATGAAGGTTCGAAGGCTGCCACGGAAGACGCAATGGGGATTTGTGGAATTGAAAATGGCAAAAATGATTAATTACTGTAAATCCTCTTCCTCCCAAATCTGACTTTTAATTCATGACCAGCGACTGTCGTTCAGAATTTTAAAATTTCAACTTTAGTTTCGTGATCAGTGACCTCAAAAACTCCTAAATCCTGAGTTTCGACAATATTGAATACTTTTTTCGAAAAATTTCTTGCCACATTGCATTCGCCATTTTGAATTTTAGAATATTGAATTTTGTTTCGCAATCAGCTGCGTCAAAAATCGCCAAGTCCTGGGTTTAACTAAAATTAAATACTTTTTTTGGAAAATCATTCATATTGGCCGCCATTTTGAATTCAGTTTCGTGATCGGTGACGTTTATAGCCGCTAAATCTCGACTTTCAACAAAATTGAATACTTTTCTCGAAAAATTATCCGCCATATTGCGTCCGCCATTTTGAATTTCGAAATTTTGATTTCAGTTTTGTGATCAGCGTAAATCTTCAAAAACGCAAGTAGAACAACAATCACGATATTTGAACGGTTTCTTCATATTTTGGCCAGCTTTTTGGACTTTCAAACCACTGTGCGCGGGTCGCATTAAGTTTTTTTCTAGAGAGAGAATATATTTATTGTATACTTTATACAAAGGGCTATCGACCAACAAGGTCCTTCTGTCCGTTTTTTTTTTCTATTTTAATAGTTATTTACTTATTTACTCGCCTAGACAGAATAATATTGTTACTTTTTTCATAGTGGACAATATATTCTTCTTGTAAATCGAAATATTATTAGAACACCCGTAAATATGCAGTGTCTATAAATTAGTGGCAGGTAGATAATAAAGTAAACAGCAGGCCTGGTAAACATAAGCATGTCACACCCAATTAAAGTAGTTTAGAAATTGCTTCGCGGGCGCATATAAGGTCGACGCGGGCCACATGTGTCCCGCGGGCCGCTATTTGCCCAAGCCTGGACTAGACAAACAAGACTCGATAGATCAGACTAGACCAGTGGTTCTCAAACTGGGTGCCGCGACACCCTGTGGTGCCGCGAGCGTATGTCTGGGGTGCCGCAGCAATAATCAAGAAATGTAAAAAAAATGTTAAAAGCAAATTACATGAGGAGGTAAACGAATTTGAGTTTCATTTATTATTGCTGAATTATGGACAATTGGCAAAAATCTGGGTCTTTAGAACGGAAAGGTGATGAAGCTTCTGAACTAATCGAATGACAACCAGCATCGTCGAAGGAGACGAAATATCCCAGCAGATACCTGCTAGTCTAAATCGTTCGCGAAAACGCAACTCAGGACCAAAAGATAATCCGAGCAAAATAAGGAAATATGATTGGTGCAGATTATTTTGGCACTGAGAGTGAGTTCAACTTGCATGCAAGTTGCATGTCCTTTCAGAACGTTGGCCGCAAACAAGGCTATCCTTACTCTGTCGACGGCAAGTCTGAATAGATAGCTTGAGTTTATGCCGATGACATATTCATCATTTTCTTCTTAAGTACCATGTCCTTCCAGAACGTTGGTCACCAACAAGGCTATCGTTACTCTGTCCACGGCAAGTCTTGTGTTTATTTTGTACCAGTCACGTACATTCTTGAGCCTGGATGTTTTTCTGCAGCCTGGCTTTCTTTTACCAGAGATTTTTCGTTGCAGTAATCGATAGTCTTCGCCTTTCATATCATGCGCAAAATATTTTAGTTTCCTCCTTTTGTTTATGGTAAGAATTTCGTTGGATTTACTCAATATTTGGAGTGTACCCAAGTTGGATACTTTTTCCGTCCATGAAAATATTTTAATATTTTTCTGTAAGCCCACATCTCAAAGGCTTGAAGGCGTCTCTCTTCGTACTTGATTATTGTCCAGGCTTCCATACCGTACAGCAAGGTGGAGAAGGCGTAGCATCAGAGAAGTCAGATTCTTAAGGCTCGCGTACACCTAATGTGCGTCATCGGCCGAAGTTTGCTGGGGCGACGACGGCTGAACTTGGACGATTGAATCAAACACTTGTAAAAGAAAGAGAGCGCCTACACAAACACGACCGTTATCGTCAGACGATGACACAAACAAGACCGTCATCGTCCGACGGTGACGGTCGTGTTTGTGTCATCGTCCGACGATAACGGTCGTGTTTGTGTACGCGCTCTCTTTCTTTTGCAAGTGTTTGATTCAATCGTCCGACGATGTCGGTCGTGTTTGTGTCATCGTCCGACGATGTCGGTCGTGTTGTGTACGCGCTCTCTTTCTTTTACAAGTGTTTGATTCAATCGCCCGAGTTCAGCCGTCTTCGCCCGAGCAAATTTCGACCGATGACGGATTAGCTGTACACCAGCCTTTAAGAGTTAGCTTCAGATTTTTACATAACAAAACCCTACTCATGTTTCTAAATGCTTCCTGAGCTCCTTGGCTCTGTTGTATGTTTAATAAATAATTAGTCAACTTATTCATGTCGTAGATGCGGTAATCTCAAACTTTGCAGAAGTGAATTTATGGGTTAGATTCTTGTCAACTGTCTTTTTGAATTTTCGCGCTAACAAATATGGGGAATTATGACCAGGCTCCTATTGGAGCAGGCCTGGGCATTATTATTATATTTCTGCCAAAATATTACTTCGCTGCGGAAGTAAATACAAATTTATCTATACGTACAGTGAATGATATTTAATTCTTAATCTTAATTTGTAATTCAATATAAACAAAGCTACCAAAAATCCCAAAAGTGTGACTATGTCATGGTTATTGTGCAGTGTGTCTGGTCTGGTGTGGTCTTGTCTGGTTTTGTCTGATCTCGTCTGGTCTATTCCGGTCTTGTCTTGTAATGTCTGTTCTTGTCTGGTCTTCTCTGGTCTTGTCGGGTATGATCTGGCTTGGTCATGTCTGGTCTTGAATGATTTAGTCTAATCTTATATGGTCTTGTTTGGTGTTGCCTGTTCGCCTAGTCCTGTCTAGTTTCGTCTAGTCTTGTCTTGGTCACACCAGTATTGTCTTGTATAGTCGTCGTGTTTGTGTCTAGTATTACCAAATCTGTATAATCCTGGGCAAAGTCTAGTCTAGTCTAGTTTCGTCGAATTTGATTCCAGTTTAGGTATAAATATGTAGACCAGACCTGTGCAAATGGCGGTCCGCTTAAGGCCCTCGTCGACATTTTATGCGGCCCGCAAAGTATTGTATAGATTATTTTGATTACAAAAAGTTGTGTATAATGGAAACCAAAAAAATTTAAGTTGGTTTTGTGATGGTGTCCTGCCAAATTATTACTTCGTTGAGAATATACATAGTTCAATGAATGATGAGTTCCCGCAATGAATGTTTTAATCTTACTTTGTAATCCAACATGTAACAAATCTACAAAAAAATACCGGAAGCATGGCTATGACATGCTTATTTTGTTTACCAACCTGATATTTACTTTATTAATTACCTACCGCTATTTTATAGACACTGCACATTTACCAGTGTTTCTAAAGAGATGAATCTATAGTAGAATTGGAATAAACTATATTACAAAAATTACAATAGGAATGAAGCAGTGGAATTATTTACAAGCTGTTGTTGTTGGAAGCTGTCCGCTTCTATGAAAAAAATGATGAATTTTGAATGCGGCCCGCGGTCAAATTTTCATCCACACTGTGGCCCGACAGCTTGAAGATTTGCCTACCCCTGTATTAGAGGAACTGGTAACGGTTCAAACATTTCGTTCGTCACCCATCGTCCCACCTTCATCAAATTCTAAGTAAAAATGTTGAACAACATCATCAAAGAAATGATGTTGTCCATTCTGTATTGCTGTAAACCTTCTCAGCAATACAGAAGAAAGATCGATTTCTATGTTGTCTAATAACTGTAGTTGTTATTATGCAGCTAATAAGGGTTTCACTGTACCACACTAAGGATTACCGCGATGTGCCATGAGATATGTTCAAATAGGGATATTTGCGGTCCTAAACCTAGAGAAGGAGATTTTTCAAACAGATGCATATGTTGTCCAAAGACTGGGAGGGTTTGCTGCCCATTCAAAATACCTAAATGTTGTCTAGACAGACAAGACTAGACAGACAAGACTAGACAGACAAGACTAGACAGACAAAACTAGACAGACAAGACTAGACAGACAAGACTAGACAGACAAGACTAGACAGACAAAACTAGACAGACAAGACTAGACAGACAAGACTAGACAGACAAGACTAGACAGACAAGACTAGACAGACAAGACTAGACAGACAAGACTAGACAGACAAGACTAGACAGACAAGACTAGACAGACAAGACTAGACAGACAAGACTAGACAGACAAGACTAGACAGACAAGACTAGACAGACAAGACTAGACAGACAAGACTAGACAGACAAGACTAGACAGACAAGACTAGACAGACAAGACTAGACAGACAAGACTAGACAGACAAGACTAGACAGACAAGACTAGACAGACAAGACTAGACAGACAAGACTAGACAGACAAGACTAGACAGACAAGACTAGACAGACAAGACTAGACAGACAAGACTAGACAGACAAGACTAGACAGACAAGACTAGACAGACAAGACTAGACAGACAAGACTAGACAGACAAGACTAGACAGACAAGACTAGACAGACAAGACTAGACAGACAAGACTAGACAGACAAGACTAGACAGACAAGACTAGACAGACAAGACTAGACAGACAAGACTAGACAGACAAGACTAGACAGACAAGACTAGACAGACAAGACTAGACAGACAAGACTAGACAGACAAGACTAGACAGACAAGACTAGACAGACAAGACTAGACAGACAAGACTAGACAGACAAGACTAGACAGACAAGACTAGACAGACAAGACTAGACAGACAAGACTAGACAGACAAGACTAGACAGACAAGACTAGACAGACAAGACTAGACAGACAAGACTAGACAGACAAGACTAGACAGACAAGACTAGACAGACAAGACTAGACAGACAAGACTAGACAGACAAGACTAGACAGACAAGACTAGACAGACAAGACTAGACAGACAAGACTAGACAGACAAGACTAGACAGACAAGACTAGACAGACAAGACTAGACAGACAAGACTAGACAGACAAGACTAGACAGACAAGACTAGACAGAGAAGACTAGACAGACAAGACTAGACAGACAAGACTAGACAGACAAGACTAGACAGACAAGACTAGACAGACAAGACTAGACAGACAAGACTAGACAGACAAGACTAGACAGACAAGACTAGACAGACAAGACTAGACAGACAAGACTAGACAGACAAGACTAGACAGACAAGACTAGACAGACAAGACTAGACAGACAAGACTAGACAGACAAGACTAGACAGACAAGACTAGACAGACAAGACTAGACAGACAAGACTAGACAGACAAGACTAGACAGACAAGACTAGACAGACTAGACAGACAAGACTAGACAAACAAGACTAGACAGACAAGACTAGACAGACAAGACTAGACAGACAAGACTAGACAGACAAGACTAGACAGACAAGACTAGACAGACAAGACTAGACAGACAAGACTAGACAGACAAGACTAGACAGACAAAACTAGACAGACAAGACTAGACAGACAAGATTAGACAGACAAGATTAGACAGACAAGACTAGACAGACAAGACTAGACAGACAAGACTAGACAGGCAAGACTAGACAGACAAGACTGGACAGACAAGACTAGACAGACAAGACTAGACAGGCAAGACTAGACAAACAAGACTAGACAAACAAGACTAGACAGACAAGACTCGACAGATAGGACTTGACAGACAAGACTAAATAGAAGTGTAGACATGTTAGTTTAAATGAAAAATACTTGGCAAAATAGTTAGGTTTTAGTTCAAATAAGTGAAACCGCATTTGCTAATCTAAAAACCGCAGATATTTTTTAATTTCTTTGTTGATTCATAAAGTGTTTGTTATTGCCGACTGCAGTTTAGCAACTGGTTTACCAAGTAGATGTTAAAATTCTTGAAAAACGTTATTGTAATTAATCCGTATATCCAATCCAATTCTGTTTTTATCAGATAGCATATGTACATATAATTATGGAAAATAGCAGGATTTAGAGATAGCATATGAATATGTTTCCTTTGTTGGTTGCCTTTATCAAATTTTTGATTACTATTTGCAAAATCTTGATTAATAGCGAAATAAGAAAAATATCTAAGGATAAACCATTCAGTCTGTTTAACTAAAGCTAATGATACTAATAATTATTATTTAGGAAGATGTATTGTAATGATAATACTAATAATAGTATTAATACTAGACAAAACAACTTGAACAATAAGAACTACTTGAGCTATTAAAACAAACTAAACTATGATTTGAGCTGAATTATTATTATTAAATCATTTATTGTCCTCCACACAAAGAAATATATCGGGCCTTCCAATAAGAGGATTCATTTTGATATGTAAAAAAAGTATATAAAAAGAGTATTTGTAAGCGAAATCATCAGATGTATATTTAATAGACTTTTTCATAGTTGAATTTTTTTTTGTGTGCATACATCAATTTCCACCACTGTTTTCGGGCACTTTTTGAAGTTAAATCAGTGAAAATAAGAAAATGTGCCCGAAACTTTCATATTCCCGCTGTTTAAACATAGCCGAAGCGCATGCGCTTAACTAACCTTAATAAGGTCTATTGTAAAGAGGAGAGTATGCCATTAATAATGGAAAACAATATTAGCCATTTTCCATCACCAATTCGCACATTTGTACGTTCTCGATAACTTCACGAATTCCATCTTTGAGGTCTTGCTTCGATTGTGGGGCATTGGTATAGACCTTATCTCTCACGTAGCTCCAAAGAAAAAAGTCTAGAGGTGTTAAATCACAAGATCTCGTTGGCCAATTTTGATCGTCTCTTTTTTTGAAATTGAAATCAGGAAACTTTCACGCAAAGGAGCTATGGTATCGTTACTTGTGTGGCACGTAGCGTCGTCTTGTTGAAAATCAACGAGGTTTACATCAATATCTTCCAATTTCGAACATGCAAAATCATTAACCATCCTTCAATAGCGCAATGCATTCACCGTAACAGTTGCTCCAGTTGCCTCCTTTTCGAAAAAGTCGAATGCCCCCGCCAGACCAAAAACCGCACCAAACAATCATACCTTGAGGCTTTTCAACAATAATTCTTGGATTTTCCGAGCCCCAAATACGACAATTCTGCTTGTTAACGTAGCTTCCGAGGTGAAAATGGGCCTCATCATTCAATATGATTTTTCGTTGAAATCAGTTTCATGCATTTCAAGGACCCAATCAGCAAAGACACGACGTTGTTGATGGTCGGCAGGCGTGAGTTCTTAGTGTTAATTGAACTTTAAAATCCTTAAGTCTTTATACAAAATACGGTGTAATGTCGTTTATGGAACGCCCGATTCTAAAGATCGACGAGAAATAGATAAACCAGGGTGTTCCTAAAGACTGGGCTACAACAGCAATATTCTGATCGAGAAGGTGCTTCACGACGACCCAAGAATGCTTTAGTTTTGCGAACTGTGACAGCGAAATTTTTGTATTGAATTTTAATAATTCCAATGCGTTGTTCAAGCCTATATCGTTCCATTTTTATTAATGGCGTAGTTTTTACTTTGCAACTGTCGAGTAATTACAGGTTGACTCATGACGACTGTTGAAATTGCGGGCTATTGAAAATGAAACCTCTTATTGGAAGACCCTTTACAATCTGATATGCACAGTACATACAAAATGTAAGTGAATGGAGAACAAAAGGACTTATTGAATAAATTAACACGAACTTCTCAATCTTCTATAAACCCTTTTTGTTATCTAAACCAGAGGTTCTCAAAGCGTGAATACTGATGTTACGCGATGCACATTTAAGTGTTCCTCAAAAAAAGTTATCAAAATCCTGCGTAATCCAATTCTACAAGTCACTAGGCTAGATGGAAGCAGATTACGAGTGTTTACTTCAAATACCTACAAAATTTAAAATTACCTTCAAACCGAAGTGAGGTTTGTCACGTTGTCACGAAGAAAGGTTTTAAATCGTGTGTTGACATTAAAAAATGATTAATGACTTTTTTTTTTTAAACAGAAAATCAAAAACTTTTTGTGAATTATCTAAAAAATTATGATTGCTGCAATAATTTGGCGTATTTGGCTGACATTTTTGTTTACTTTGGCTGATATTTTTGTTACATTCTTATATCGACCGACAAATTATATTCAATAAAAAAAAATACTTGTACTCTTTTGGTTTGTTATTACTCTTTGGTTTCTAAAAGGTTAGCTACCCGCGCCCCCTGTCTTAACGTTTATATTAAATTGTAGATTTTAGATGTTTCACTTAAAAATATATCAGAGTTTAGTGTTCCCGTTTTAGTGAACTTCGGAAAGTTTAACAAACCCTGATCTAAACCTTACACACTAACATAGGAAAAATTAAAAAAAATAAGTATTATTATAAAAAATTGCGAATTATAAATGGGAAATCTTCTTAATGAGTTTTTATTTCAATGTAATTCTGGTTTTGTTCTGATTTTGCAATTTGAACAGACGTCGAATGACGTTTTCTCTCCAACAATTTTTCTATTCTTACCGACTAATTTTAATAATTTCGTTTAATAACTGCAGCTATTTCTCCGATTCATTTCTAGATAAAAGATTGTTATTTGCGTGTTTAATTGCTATGGAAAAATCACGATCTATTAATAATAAATCGAGATTGTTGCGGCACAGTTTCTGCGCCGAGCAATTGCCGCATTCTTTGCGAATTATTAATATTTTGTTTCTTTTTTTTCGCTTTTATGTGAAATTCAATTTTGCTCTCCTCTAATTCCTTTCTCCGTTCGCATTATTATCACCATTATAATAATCACTATCATTATTACTATATCAAACTGAATTCTGCATTACAAGTTCATTTTTCGCATCTATCTAGAAAAGCCGCTGACTCACCCACCGACGTTGTTTTCTTGTTTTGGCAACCTTTTCCAAGCAAACTCTCGCTGAATTTATATTTACAATTCCGAGAAGAAAAAAAAAACAATTTTGATTCAGATTAATATATAACATAAGACACACAAGACTAAACATACAAGAATAGACAGACAAGACTGGATAGACAAGACTTTTTTCCACCTTAGCTTTTAGTATGCGCCACCCCGGTATCACATATTTTGCAAATTATATGCAAGCATATTATCACAGCGAGACAAGACTAGACAGACAAGACTAGACAGACAAGACTAGACAGACAAGACTAGACAGACAAGACTAGACAGACAAGACTAGACAGACAAGACTAGACAGACAAGACTAGACAGACAAGACTAGACAGACAAGACTAGACAGACAAGACTAGACAGACAAGACTAGACAGACAAGACTAGACAGACAAGACTAGACAGACAAGACTAGACAGACAAGACTAGACAGACAAGACTAGACAGACAAGACTAGACAGACAAGACTAGACAGACAAGACTAGACAGACAAGACTAGACAGACAAGACTAGACAGACAAGACTAGACAGACAAGACTAGACAGACAAGACTAGACAGACAAGACTAGACAGACAAGACTAGACAGACAAGACTAGACAGACAAGACTAGACAGACAAGACTAGACAGACAAGACTAGACAGACAAGACTAGACAGACAAGACTAGACAGACAAGACTAGACAGACAAGACTAGACAGACAAGACTAGACAGACAAGACTAGACAGACAAGACTAGACAGACAAGACTAGACAGACAAGACTAGACAGACAAGACTAGACAGACAAGACTAGACAGACAAGACTAGACAGACAAGACTAGACAAACAAGACTAGACAGACAAGACTAGACAGACAAGACTAGACAGACAAGACTAGACAGACAAGACTAGACAGACAAGACTAGACAGACAAGACTAGACAGACAAGACTAGACAGACAAGACTAGACAGACAAGACTAGACAGACAAGACTAGACAGACAAGACTAGACAGACAAGACTAGACAGACAAGACTAGACAGACAAGACTAGACAGACAAGACTAGACAGACAAGACTAGACAGACAAGACTAGACAGACAAGACTAGACAGACAAGACTAGACAGACAAGACTAGACAGACAAGACTAGACAGACAAGACTAGACAGACAAGACTAGACAGACAAGACTAGACAGACAAGACTAGACAGACAAGACTAGACAGACAAGACTAGACAGACAAGACTAGACAGACAAGACTAGACAGACAAGACTAGACAGACAAGACTAGACAGACAAGACTAGACAGACAAGACTAGACAGACAAGACTAGACAGACAAGACTAGACAGACAAGACTAGACAGACAAGACTAGACAGACAAGACTAGACAGACAAGACTAGACAGACAAGACTAGACAGACAAGAGTAGACAGACAAGAGTAGACAGACAAGACTAGGCAGACAAGACTAGACAGACAAGACTAGACAGACAAGACTAGACAGACAAGACTAGACAAACAAGACTAGACAGACAAGACTAGACAGACAAGACTAGACAGACAAGACTAGACTGACAAGATTAGACAGACAAGACTAGACAGACAAGAGTAGACAGACAAGACTAGACAGACAAGACTAGACAGACCAGTCTAGACAGACAAGACTAGACAGACAAGACTAGAGAGACGAGACTAGACAGACAAGACTAGACAGTCAAGACTAGACAGAAGAGACTAGACAGACACGACTAGACAGACAAGACTAGACAGACGAGACTAGACAGACGAGACTAGACAGACGAGACTAGACAGACGAGACTAGACAGACGAGACTAGACAGACGAGACTAGACAGACGAGACTAGACAGACGAGACTAGACAGACGAGACTAGACAGACGAGACTAGACAGACGAGACTAGACAGACGAGACTAGACAGACGAGACTAGACAGACGAGACTAGACAGACGAGACTAGACAGACGAGACTAGACAGACGAGACTAGACAGACGAGACTAGACAGACAAGACTAGACAGACAAGACTAGACAGACAAGACTAGACAGACAAGACTAGAGAGACAAGACTAGACAGACAAGACTAAACAGACAAGACTAGACAGACAAGACTAGACAGACAAGACTAGACAGACAAGACTAGACAGACAAGACTAGACAGACAAGACTAGACAGACAAGAATAGACAGACAAGACTAGACAGACAAGACTAGACAGACAATACTAGACAGACACGACTAGACAGACAAGACTAGACAGACAAGACTAGTACGACAAAGCTAGACAAACAAGACTAGACAGACAAGACTAGACAGACAAGACTAGACAGACAAGACTAGACAGACAAGACTAGACAGACAAGACTAGACAGACAAGACTAGACAGACAAGACTAGACAGACAAGACTATACCGACGAGACTATCTAGACTGTCTAATCTTGTCGGTCTAGTCTTGGTTGTCTAGTCTTGTATGTCTAGTCTTGTCTATGTAGTCTTGTCTGTCTAGTCTTGTCTGCCTAGTCTTGTCTGTCTAGTCTTGTCTGTCTAGTCTTGTCTGTCTAGTCTTGTCTGTCTGAGAACAAGTGGACAAAAAACTGGGAGAATCAATCCATCCGAGAACTATAATCGAAAGTATGTTGAAAGATGAGACACGGTGCAGGAACATCCAAGGGCTGATTCATAAAATAATGAGCGAGAAGGAGGCCGATGAGATCAAATCGAGGAGCAACATAAAGTAGATTAAATTGAAGCCATCCGTCACTCTGAGGTTATGCGACAAGCGGGTCCAGAGTGTACGGATGCGTTCCAAGGGGGCCACTTGCCTGGTTAGGTTAAGTTACCGCCAGCTACGCCCCCTCGAAAAAAAAGTCTTGTCTTGTCTGTCTAGTCTTGTCTGTCTAGTCTTGTCTGTCTAGTCTTGTCTGTCTAGTCTTGTCTGTCTAGTCTTGTCTGTCTAGTCTTGTCTGTCTAGTCTTGTCTGTCTAGTCTTGTCTGTCTAGTCTTGTCTGTCTAGTCTTGTCTGTCTAGTCTTGTCTGTCTAGTCTTGTCTGTCTAGTCTTGTCTGTCTAGTCTTGTCTGTCTAGTCTTGTCTGTCTAGTCTTGTCTGTCTAGTCTTGTCTGTCTAGTCTTGTCTGTCTAGTCTTGTCTGTCTAGTCTTGTCTGTCTAGTCTTGTCTGTCTAGTCTTGTCTGTCTAGTCTTGTCTGTCTAGTCTTGTCTGTCTAGTCTTGTCTGTCTAGTCTTGTCTGTCTAGTCTTGTCTGTCTAGTCTTGTCTGTCTAGTCTTGTCTGTCTAGTCTTGTCTGTCTAGTCTTGTCTGTCTAGTCTTGTCTGTCTAGTCTTGTCTGTCTAGTCTTGTCTGTCTAGTCTTGTCTGTCTAGTCTTGTCTGTCTAGTCTTGTCTGTCTAGTCTTGTCTGTCTAGTCTTGTCTGTCTAGTCTTGTCTGTCTAGTCTTGTCTGTCTAGTCTTGTCTGTCTAGTCTTGTCTGTCTAGTCTTGTCTGTCTAGTCTTGTCTGTCTAGTCTTGTCTGTCTAGTTTGTCTGTCTAGTCTTGTCTGTCTAGTCTTGTCTGTCTAGTCTTGTCTGTCTAGTCTTGTCTGTCTAGTCTTGTCTGTCTAGTCTTGTCTGTCTAGTCTTGTCTGTCTAGTCTTGTCTGTCTAGTCTTGTCTGTCTAGTCTTGTCTGTCTAGTCTTGTCTGTCTAGTCTTGTCTGTCTAGTCTTGTCTGTCTAGTCCTGTCTGTCTAGTCTTGTCTGTCTAGTCTTGTCTGTCTAGTCTTGTCTGTCTAGTCTTGTCTGTCTAGTCTTGTCTGTCTAGTCTTGTCTGTCTAGTCTTGTCTGTCTAGTCTTGTCTGTCTAGTCTTGTCTGTCTAGTCTTGTCTGTCTAGTCTTGTCTGTCTAGTCTTGTCTGTCTAGTCTTGTCTGTCTAGTCTTGTCTGTCTAGTCTTGTCTGTCTAGTCTTGTCTGTCTAGTCTTGTCTGTCTAGTCTTGTCTGTCTAGTCTTGTCTGTCTAGTCTTGTCTGTCTAGTCTTGTCTGTCTAGTCTTGTCTGTCTAGTCTTGTCTGTCTAGTCTTGTCTGTCTAGTCTTGTCTGTCTAGTCTTGTCTGTCTAGTCTTGTCTGTCTAGTCTTGTCTGTCTAGTCTTGTCTGTCTAGTCTTGTCTGTCTAGTCTTGTCTGTCTAGTCTTGTCTGTCTAGTCTTGTCTGTCTAGTCTTGTCTGTCTAGTCTTGTCTGTCTAGTCTTGTCTGTCTAGTCTTGTCTGTCTAGTCTTGTCTGTCTAGTCTTGTCTGTCTAGTCTTGTCTGTCTAGTCTTGTCTGTCTAGTCTTGTCTGTCTAGTCTTGTCTGTCTAGTCTTGTCTGTCTAGTCTTGTCTGTCTAGTCTTGTCTGTCTAGTCTTGTCTGTCTAGTCTTGTCTGTCTAGTCTTGTCTGTCTAGTCTTGTCTGTCTAGTCTTGTCTGTCTAGCCTTGTCTGTCTAGTCTTGTCTGTCTAGCCTTGTCTGTCTAGTCTTGTCTGTCTAGTCTTGTCTGTCTAGTCTTGTCTGTCTAGTCTTGTCTGTCTAGTCTTGTCTGTCTAGTCTTGTCTGTCTAGTCTTGTCTGTCTGGTCTTGTCTGTCTAGTCTTGTATGTCTAGTCTTGTCTGTCTAGTCTTGTCTGTCTAGTCTTGTCTGTCTAGTCTTGTCTGTCTAGTCTTGTCTGTCTAGTCTTGTCTGTCTAGTCTTGTCTGTCTTGTCTTGTCTGTCTAGTCTTGTCTGTCTAGTCTTGTCTGTCTAGTCTTGTCTGTCTAGTCTTGTCTGTCTAGTCTTGTCTGTCTAGTCTTGTCTGTCTAGTCTTGTATGTTTAGTCTTGTCTGTCTAGTCTTGTCTGTCAAGTCTTGTCTGTCTAGTCTTGTCTGTCTAGTCCTGTCTGTCTAGTCTTGTCTGCATATTCTAAATATATTATAAAAGCTAGTTATTACTACTTAGTAATTAAAAGATTTGTTAACGAATTAATTCGAAATTAGTGAAAATACAACAATAAAAGTTACAATGTAATTGAGCTATTTATTTAAGTAAATTGTGTTTTGTTGTTATTTGGCAATGTTTGTAATTCCAATCTAGTTTTTGAACGAATGCTTTGTAAAAACTAAATATTTGCCATTCACAGTCACACAAATATTTGCGAGGAATTATTGCGATCGAGCTGGGAACGGAGTTTAGATAGGCATCTGGAAGTAGCAAATAAGCTTGTTTTTTCTTTTCTTTATAATTTGGTTTTCGAAATTCTTGAAGTTAATTATAGAAAAGTTTCGTCCAAATATTTTTAGAAAATGATAAATAAACAATGGGATATGTTCTAGGCACTATTTTTTTGTTGCAGTTTTTATCAGTTTTTCGTTCTATTATTAATTTCCGAGTGATTTATTTATTAGTTTTAAAGTCTGATCGGGTCTGTTTAGTTTAAATTTTTCTTTCTCGTACGGAAATTGAGATTGAAACATATATTCGATAATTAATTTCTTTCTTGATTCATTCAAGCAACTTTCTCGGAAATTATCATTTCGTTGGAATTAACATTTAAGGTCAGTTTTGTTTTATACATAATCAAAATTTAATCTGATTTGAGTAAAAGTAGACATGATTTTACAAATAATATTAGACAGACAGGACTAGACTGTCAAGACTCAGGCAACACTAAACAGTTAAAACTAGACAGATAAAGCTCTGACACATTATTTTATTATTTTGCTCTATTTTATTATTTTCTTGTTCGGTCTAAACCGTTCCATTTTGGTTATTTTTCTTTTCTTCGGGATGCGAAAATAGACTGGAAGAGACATCTGTGCAGTCATCGCGGGCGCTCTCTAGCCTAGGCAGCGACTTTGCGCCGTTGCGTCTGTTTATTTAGGTGCATTCCGTTTTCGTGTGTAATTCGTCGGAAAACGAAGATAACGAGAACCGGGCACAATGAAACGCGGCCACAATTCTATAAACCAGACGAGAGATCCGAGAGAAACAGATAATTTTTGAATCATTGATAGTGAACGGAGTTATCTTTCAGTTTACTGCCTGCCTTTGTTCAATTCTTTCTTTGTTTATTCTAATTGCTTCCTTTTTCTTCTTTTTGTTGTCCTTTTCTCGTCTCGATTTCCTCTTTAGTCTTCTGTCGTATTAGTTATGTAGTCGTTTTCTGAACTATTTTTCAGTCTTTTCCTCACATATCTAGTCGTCCATGTTACCTTCCTTGTGTGTCGTGTGATATTATGGTCGCTTTCCATTCTCTCTCTCTATTTGTTCTTTTCCCAACATAATTCCGGTTATGTAAGCTTGTACTGAATCCCAGTTATGCTCACTTTCTAACATAACTTCCATGATGTTCTGTTCTTCTAGTTTTGTACCGCCTAGTGTCTCCGCGAGTCGAGTTCTTTCATTCTCTGATTCTGTATACATGAAGATAGTGTGTTGTGCTCTGGGTATGACCAGGTAGTGTGTCCTGGGTATGACCGCACTAGAAGCACTCCGCAGTGTCCCTTTTTTTAAACTGTTCGAGGTATGCGTTGAAGCACCCATGGCCAGTGAGCGCCAGTGTAAGATGGTAACTCATATGTCCGTGTGACGTTTCGTACCATGCTGTTACGTTAGGGATAAGGATGTGTGTCCACCGTCCACTAGTATCGCTATCCCACCTTGTCTGCCATCGGTCGAGGAGTCTCTTACGGTATCTCTTTTGCGACCGCCCTCTCATGCTTTACTTCGTTTTTCGCTTTGTGTTGTTGCAGCTCTTCATAGACTTCTTGTTTCTCGCGAATCAGTAAGTTTTTGCTGTCGTGCTTGCAAATACCCGCGCCGTTCTGTAGGCAGAAATTACTCTTAGGACACTTCTCTGTAAGTTCTTTTCTCGCTCCTACCTTTTTCGTTACGTCGGCCCATATTTCTGCCGCGTAGATAATTTTAGACCACATTTTTTGTACCACATTGTTGAGAAGTTTCCGTTTCAATTCATTCGGTCCTCCAATGTTCGGCATCAACCGTACCAGAGCTGTCACTGTAGACGCTGCCTTTTTCACTGTTTTGGCTATATGGTCTGTGTACCGCAGACCGCTATCGAGTTGGACGCCAAGGTATCTCAATGATTTCGATAAAGGGATATTTTGACCTTCCAGAACGAGTTTCGGTGGTGCGAATAGCCTCTTATCCGTGATAAGTATCGCTTCTGTTTTATGGACTGCCATTGTTAGACCCTGCTCTTTTAAACAATTATTTGCCCGCCGGAGGGTTTCGTTACTAGTTCCAGTGTGCTTATTTCATTTGCAGTCACCACCACTGCGGTGTCATCTGCGAACCCAACTATTCTCGCTGTTCTAGGCAAGTCTAGGTTTAGCAAGCCATCGTACATACTGTTCTACAAGAATGGTGCCAGGAGTGATCCTTGTGGGGCGACCGCTGTTACCTCATACTCAACTTCACCTTCCTCCTTGTGGTATATTAACCGTCGGTCGCTCAAGTAACTGCTTATCGTCTTTCTCAAGTATTCTGGTGTCTGTCTTGATGCTAATGCCTGCATGATTCCCACCAGGCGTTTTTTACGTCAAGGGTCACTAATGCACAGTAACTTCGATTGCCGTGTTCCAGTTTTGACGTTTTCTGCTGCCTTTATTTCTCCAGCAATAGCGTCCACGGTTGATCAACCTCTTCGAAAACCATACTGCCATTGGGACGGTCCTCCGTTGTTTTCGATGAATGTCTCGCGTCTCCTAAGAAATAGGCTTTCAAGAAGTTTCCCTATGTTGTCCAGGAGGCTTATCCGTCGGTATGACGATGGTTCTTCCAATGGTTTGTCCCCTTTTCTCAGTAAGACGAGTTTTTGTCTTTTCCATTGCGTAGCGAAAATTCCCTTTCGAAGACACGCATTGTAAGTTTCCAGCAACAACTCTGGCCACATTTCCACCTCTTCTGCGATGATCTCATTTGGAATATTGTATGGACCATGTGCTTTCCCTGACAGTAGTCTTTTCCCAGCCTCAAAGATCTCCTCTACGCTAAAAGGTGTCACGAGAGTCTCAGTGGCTTGCCATTTTTCTGCCGGTCTTCGTTCCTGAACTGGAAATAGCGTGGTAACTATTTCTCTCATCCGTTGTGGGCACGATATCCCAGGTATCAGCTGGCTACCCATTAGTTTTTTCGTAGCAATCCAATAATGGAGGCCCCATGGATCTTTGTCTAGTCTTGTCTGTCTAGTCTTGTCTCTCTAGTCTAGTCTTCTTCCAAATTTATGAGAATGTTGAATTGGAAAGCTATAGCTTTCCTATTCTAATCTATAGAAAAACCAGAAAGAATGAAGTAATAAACTACGTAACAGAAACCAACAAGAAACAGTAATTTAAATATAATTAGATTTAGACAACTAGATATTCACTGCTTTTTCTGGAAATCTAGTTTACTTCATGTTTATGCATTGTATTTATGTTTTTATTATAATTATTTCGTCTGTAATGAGAACTAATTACGTTTTATTTTCATAATCAAGTTAAACCAATTTGACTTACATTAATACACATATTTGCAATGTTAAATACCGGATGAACATAATTGCGGAATTTATTTGTGCAATCTAGCCGTAACTGTTTAATCTCGCGAACTTAACTCTACCTAGACTAATGTAAACAATCAAGATTAAACAGATACGATTAGACAGACAAGACTAGACAGACAAGATTAGACATACAAGACTAGACAGACAAGACTAGACAGACAAGACTAGACAGACAAGACTAGACAGACAAGACTAGACAGACAAGACTAGACAGACAAGACTAGACAGACAAGACTAGACAGACAAGACTAGACAGACAAGACTAGACAGACAAAACGAGACAGACAAGACTAGACAGACAAGACTAGACAGACAAGACTAGACAGACAAGACTAGACAGACAAGACTAGACAGACAAGACTAGACAGACAAGACTAGACAGACAAGACTAGACAGACAAGACTAGACAGACAAGACTAGACAGACAAGACTAGACAGACAAGACTAGACAGACAAGACTAGACAGACAAGACTAGACAGACAAGACTAGACAGACAAGACTAGACAGACAAGACTAGACAGACAAGACTAGACAGACAAGACTAGACAGACAAGACTAGACAGACAAGACTAGACAGACAAGACTAGACAGACAAGACTAGACAGACAAGACTAGACAGACAAGACTAGACAGACAAGACTAGACAGACAAGACTAGACAGACAAGACTAGACAGACAAGACTAGACAGACAAGACTAGACAGACAAGACTAGACAGACAAGACTAGACAGACAAGACTAGACAGACAAGACTAGACAGACAAGACTAGACAGACAAGACTAGACAGACAAGACTAGACAGACAAGACTAGACAGACAAGACTAGACAGACAAGACTAGACAGACAAGACTAGACAGACAAGACTAGACAGACAAGACTAGACAGACAAGACTAGACAGACAAGACTAGACAGACAAGACTAGACAGACAAGACTAGACAGACAAGACTAGACAGACAAGACTAGACAGACAAGACTAGACAGACAAGACTAGACAGACAAGACTAGACAGACAAGACTAGACAGACAAGACTAGACAGACAAGACTAGACAGACAAGACTAGACAGACAAGACTAGACAGACAAGACTAGACAGACAAGACTAGACAGACAAGACTAGACAGACAAGACTAGACAGACAAGACTAGACAGACAAGACTAGACAGACAAGACTAGACAGACAAGACTAGACAGACAAGACTAGACAGACAAGACTAGACAGACAAGACTAGACAGACAAGACTAGACAGACAAGACTAGACAGACAAGACTAGACAGACAAGACTAGACAGACAAGACTAGACAGACAAGACTAGACAGACAAGACTAGACAGACAAGACTAGACAGACAAGACTAGACAGACAAGACTAGACAGACAAGACTAGACAGACAAGACTAGACAGACAAGACTAGACAGACAAGACTAGACAGACAAGACTAGACAGACAAGACTAGACAGACAAGACTAGACAGA